>ML776578.1:1511468-1526795 GCA_009831015.1 Picea engelmannii | reverse complement strand
CGCTGCTGCACTGTGTAAACACTGCCCAAAACCTAGTTCCACCCTGCCAACTAGGTAACTTCCTAGCTCCAGGATATCATATGGATATCCTGGCCCCCGTGCCCAAAACCTCCAGCAAACCGGTGCCTGTACTGATCCAATCCGACTCCGAACTCAACTCCTCTCTGCAATCCAAAAGATCCCCCAAAAATCAATCCCCCCAATCTCTCGTCGAATCATCCCCTCGTAAACCTCCTTCCCCTCCATATTCCTCCTTCACCAACTTCCCTCTCAATTACTTCCTTACCTACTCCTAATTAATTCCCCTTATCCTTTCCTTTATTATTTTATCCTCTCATAATTAATATGTTATCCCTTTCCGTGTACGTAACCCTTTTTTTAATTTAAACAATATAACTTATTAACCCCCTTTTATTTCGTTACGTTATTAACTAATGAGTTAATTAATAATTAATTAATCCTTGACAATCATGAACAAGTAATTAATAATAATTAATTAGTTAATGTTATTTAAGAAATAATTATTGTTTAGCTAACTTTTAGGACAGTTAGATTATTAAATTAATTATAATTAATAATCCTATACATCTATTTAAGCAGGGTCGTTACAAGGAAGATGACATTAAATTACAAATTAACTCCAAAGAATGTCCTTTTTCGTAAATTTAGTCCCCTAGGCCTGAAAAAGTATAAAACAATACCCATGAGAACACTTCTAGCCACTAGTGACTAGAGTATTCATTTTTCAAAATTAGTCTACTTGGTTCAAAAAAGGGTTAAACTTACACAAAATAGACATCCTTTCAAATCCATTTAACGAGTGTGAAAGAAAAAATTTCACTCAACAATATTTTTTCTTTTTTATAGAGTCAGAAAAGAGATTTACTAAGACTCGTGAATGTTGTTCTAAGCAACATATCACGGGGGAGGCTAGGGCTCCCATGCAGGACTTATGTCGAAAGTAAAAAGCTCATGGATAACTAACACAATCTTGGGAAAACCCAAAGATTTCCAAGTCAAGGAGGATAAAATACTTGCAAAGGTTACCTTATCTACAATATATTGAAGAAATCCCCTTATCTATAAGTGTGTAGAAGCAGGAATTTGAGGCTCTACAAGATCATTCCAATAAAAGGAAACCACCCTAATACTTGGAGGGAGAGTACTCGAAGAGAGTGGAATGTTCCCTGGTTCAGAAGGTATAGAACTAGAAATTCTAAGGACATGGTTGAAAGACACATAACCCTCCAAAACAAGAGTGGGATTGGTTGAAGATTGCATCGACAATGTCACTTCCTTAGACTTGTCACTCTCCAGAAGAAGAGTGGTATTGACCAAATATTGCATCTGCATGACCACTTCTTCAACCATTGGTTGAATAGGATGCAAGACAACATGGTCTAGAGACACATCACCCTGAAAAGAAGGAGTGGTATCAGTCAAATATTGCATCAACACGAGCTTTGTATCAACCAAAGAAGGATTAGAAAGTTGGAAGACTAAAGATTACTCAGAACCCAAAGGGATATAAGACAAGGACTATGCTTCTTGTACCATGGTAGTATCAGGGAAAAAATGATTTAGATGATCTACTTTTTAATGTCTATAAAGGAACTTGGGCTTACATCATATATGTTAAGGATTCTGAATCATATGAATTCCCCCAACATGACTTGTAGTGGCTAGTGACATTCACCCAGCATGAATTGTAGAGACTAGTAGTTTGTCTTCAACATGACTTGCATAGGTTGTTGACGAACCTCCCACATGACTAGAAAATGTTAGTGAGGAATCCCCAACATGACTAGAAGAGGTTGGTGATGTATGTGTAGTGTGACTAGCAATGACCAGAGTTGTGCTCCCAACATGACATGCAGTGGCTGGTTGCTAGTGTTCAACATGACTTACAGAGGTTGTTGACCTATCTCCAACATGACTATCAAAGGTTGGTGATATAATTCAAATATGACTCGCAGTGACTGGACTTATGATTCTAGCATAACTGGCAGCTACTGGTTGCAGCATTTGAGACCAAGGCTCTAGGAAATACTAGCTTTAGAATATTGTGGGTCAGGAAGGGTTCTGGTATACATCATTTCCCTGTCTGGCAGGATAGTATCCTCCTCCAAACCTATTCATAAGGGATTGTAAGGGCATCATCACCAAGGAAGTCACTTGCAAAGAGAAAGAAACATGACAAGGGTTACTCAGGTGAGGATATATGTTTTCCCAAGATGAAGGAACTTCGTGAAGGGGGTTTCCCATACTATAAAACTAAATCCCCCTGGATGAAACACTAGGGGACAAATGGAGGCCCCGCCATGGGAAAAGCGCTCATAGGAACCGACATAGCGGAATAAGGATAGATGGACATGATGTCATAAGTAGAATGACCTCCCATTTGAGAACTTACTTCTGGAAAAGTGAAGCTAGGATTGGATCCATAGGAATGAATATTCCAACCTCCTACTATAAGAGTTGGTTGAGGGATATGATTCCCATGAAACAAAAATAGAGAAAAAGGAGGCATCATTCCCCCAAACCCAAAACTAGGATTCACATAAGAAGATGAGACAGAGGATGGAAATTGTGAAGACATGTTTGGCATACTAAGAGAAAAATGATTAGATGCCCAAGGATTTTTCCCCATGAAATGAGAAAAGACCATGGGTTGGGTAGTGATAACTGAGGGAGTCATGGCGGCTCCACTAACCATAGCAATGAAAACAAACGATGCAATACAAACTAGTAAGGCCACCTAATAATCAAAGAGCACACTAAAGTAAAGAAAAAAGGCTAATGTACATAATCAAGATGTAGTGGTTGAAAAGGAACCTCCCTCACTAGAGTAGGTATGTCTTTCCCAAGAGGGGCCTGAGACTCCCTTCAAAGTATCAAAGGTATCAGAATCAATTATAAGGTCCCTCTTGGGCTTAACAGTGTATTCGGTCGGATCCCCTAGAGAGGTAATCCTCCATAAAGGTTGTGTGTTGTTTGTCCCTTATCTGAATCAGGGTACCTGCAAAATAACCCCTACAAGTAACTTGTGTGGTTACCTATTTCAAGCAACTAAAGCCACCATGATATAACCAATGCGTAGGTGAACAGTCGTAAGTTAGGTCCACCATATGGGAAGGGTAACAAAGCCCAAAATATTGAAAGCACCGCCTATTAGGGAGGTAAAGGTACTATCAAGACCCCCAAATACGAATAGATCCACAGAAATATTTCTGACACTAAGAAAGTATTAGAGGGCTATATATGCAACCAACTTTGTGCGACCTCGTGCTTGAATCTTGTGTGAGTGGTGCATTCTGATGTCACTAATTACATAATGGATTTCTCAACTCCCTGGTCAGACACACATGTTTAGTTTAA
The DNA here is from genome assembly GCA_009831015.1 of Picea engelmannii. NCBI lineage: Eukaryota > Viridiplantae > Streptophyta > Pinopsida > Pinales > Pinaceae > Picea > Picea engelmannii. The sequence continues at coordinate 1,523,417 of ML776578.1, read as the reverse complement.
TATCCTTGGAGGCGTTTACTCACAAAATCCTAATCCAAGGCCCTATATCCTATATTAGTTTGTGTACTATGAAAAATAAAATCGTTTCTAGTCAATTTCAATTAATCAACGTTACTTTTAATGGATTTGTTTACTCAAAATATTTGGTCATGAAACTGATGATTTTGTGTCTCAGAATGTTAAATAAATGAATATGAACATAAATCTAAGTCCTAATCTTCAATTCTCAGAAGATGATAAGTTTTTCAAAATGCAACTTTCAATTCAACTCTGCAATTTCAATAAGATGCAGTATTTCCATATGTATCAAGATAAATACTAAAAACCCAATAGAGAAAATGCCAAAATGAAAAATGCATATTTTTATATTTCAATATAAAGAATGAAAATGCAAGGAATGAATAACAACTAGATATATAGACCCTACTGCAAGCACAAAGAGACAAGCCAAGAAAGATACCAAGAAGAAAACACTCAGACCAAGATGCAATAAAAACCAATGAAAAAGATGATGAGAAAGAAAATCCTCCCAAAAATTCAACCATAAAAAGGTTTCCCATCACTCTACAAGCACTCAACAGTTAGGACAGAGACCTAAGAAGACTCAACAACCATAAAAAATCACCCATCAAACACCAAACTCAACAATTAATCTTAAAAAGTTGATGTAAGTGATTGTTTAAGAAAAAACCCCACATGTATGCACCCTATAGAAATACATATCACGTATGCATGCATATGTCAAGGGAAAACCTATGTATATGTATTAAAACACTGCCTAGGAAAGGGTTAAGCCAAGAAACTTAGATGCAAAGTAAAAATAGTTTTTCGAGAAATCAAGCTACAAGGAAACTCAAGATAATTGAGAGAAACTGATCCAGATTTTATGAGTAGAATGAAATGACTAAAGATCATTAATAGGTGCTTAACACAAAATAACAGAGATACAGTAAAATTGGTTTTCTATTCAATAAGGAAATAAGATGAAACTGTAAAATGTAGTGGAAAACAAGCTTGTTGGAATGGTGGTGGCTTATCTCTGAGAAGAGATGCGGTGGTTGTTCTCATTCACAATAAGATGATTACAATGAGGATTTGAAGGCCTTTTTACAATAAAAGGGAATTCCAAGAACCCTAGACATCCAAAAACCTAACCCTAGGAGATGAAGCATCAACTTCCCGTGGTCATAACTTTTGCATATGATCTCCATTTTAGGCGCATCATAGCCCATTGTAAAGGTATCGTCGAGGAGATTTGTTTTGGGGGAAACATCTAAGGAACATCCATGTTTCTCCTCGTTTTCCAAAAAAACCTTGTTTAGGGCCTCAAAACAGCTCCGAAAGTTTTAGGACCCGAAAAACTGCTAAAAATAGTAAATTACCAAAATTACCAGAATTTTTTTTTGAGCTAGTTGGAAAAGGTGGGTGGCCACCAATATCCACCTTGATAAATCCTCCCTCATTAGGAATCAATGTTCTCCATTGCATTGATATCCCCCATCAAATGAGGAAATTTTTGCTGAATTTGGCCCCGGGTGAGCCACTTTCCTTGTTGCAGGAGCTACCCTACTTTGACGACTCGATAAAGCTAGATATGATATTGAGTGCCCTTGATATATGTGTCCATGATATGATAACTAGATTCCTGTTGTATGCAGTCAGGGTTGAGCTATGTTGGTGTCAGTTGTTCTACTACTTCTGAGGTGTCCAATAATGGTGGGAAATAAGGGCAAAGGAGATGCACATTGAACATTGGGTGCAGATGAAGGAAAGAAGGATTGTTGAGCTCAAAATAATTATTCCACATGGCCTTGGTGATGGTGTACGACACATAACGGAGTGGGCAAATCTTCTGATGGGGTCTCGTAAGGCGTTCTTTCTGCAAGTGCAACCAAACTTTGTTTCCCACCTGAAACTTATGTGGCACCTGATGTTGATTATGGTGCTACCTGTACTTGTTATTGGACTTCTGTAGGATATCCCAAACCTATTGGTGGATGTGATGGATTTGCTCAATGAACTGAGTGCCTTTGTTAGCTTTAGTTGGAGCAGGAGATGAGTCAATAGAGGTGACCGCAAGGGGAAGTGCAACATATATAGAACCCAATGGTTGGAATCCCAACCCTACCTAAAAGGGGATGTGGTCGGTTGAGCTATGCAGGGCTCGGTTGTAGCTATGGTGGACATAGGGAAGGATCTTCGCCCATGTGCAAAGGTGCTTGGAATTCTACATGCGAAGGATATGAACAATCATCCGATTTACAACCTTGGTTTGGCCATGTTTCTGGGGGTGGAAGGTCATGGATTTGGTGAGATTGGTGTCCAACAGTGACCAAAGGATCAACCAGAATGTCCTGAGAAATAGACTATCTTGATCTGAGACAATGGTTTGTGGGATTCCAAAATGTACCCAGCCTCATTCAAAGAAGAGCTTCATAGTGGCCTCTGCTATGATGTTCTTCTTCCAAGAAACCATAATTTCCATCTTAGAAAAGAGATCAAAAACCCCAAAAACACAGTGATTTCCCCACTTGGTGGACGAGAAGACCGACATGTAGTCCATTGAGATGGATTCCCATGGCCTGTCAGGAGTAGGAAGAGGGGTGTGTAGGCCCTATTTCTTAGTGGTTGGTTTGGCAATAGTGCAAGCAGTGCAGGACCTGATATACTTGTTGACCTCGTGTCGAAGTTTCAGCCAGTAGAAATGTTTCTATATCATTTCCACTATATTTTTGATGCTAAAGTGTCCTACCACCCGAATGTAGTGGGCTTCCCAGATCAGCTTTGATAACTCACTTGATGGAACAAAGATATGGCCCAGATGAAACAATAACCCATCATGAAGATGGAAATTATCGACAACTTCATTTGCACCCAACATTTGGTAGGTGGTGGCGAAGTTTAGGTATGTTTCATAGAGTTGGGGGCATCCATAGGTCTCATGGCTACAATAGTCTAGCACCATGGTGAGTGTTGCGACTGGAGGTCTGCTGAGGAAATTAATGACACAATTGGTGCTTCCTATTTTATACTTGATGTTGAGGTGGAATTGCTGCAAGTGTGTGGACCACTTTTGATGGCGGTCATTCTGCAATTTTCCTTGTGTTTGCAAGAATTGCAGTGGCTTATGATAAGTGTGGATGATTGTCTCCTTCTAAAGAATGTAATTTCTCCATTGGCGACAGGCTTTCATAATGGAGTACATTTCTTTGTCGTAATAAGGGTACTTACGGACAACATATGATAGTGTCTCACTATGATAGGCCATAGGGTGGTCATGCTGAGTGATAACAACACCCACAACATAGTCTGCAGCATCTGTCTATATATCAAAGGGCTATTGCAGGTCTGGTGGTGAAAGTAATGGGACTAAGCATGGGAATTTTTTAAAATCATCAAATGCTTGTTGTTGGGACTAGCCCCATGAAAATTTCTCCTTACCACCACCCCTGGTTATTTGGATTAGGGCCCATGCAATATGGGACAATCCCAACATGAGCCTGCAGTAGAAATTGGCAAGGCCCAAGAAGCTTTGAAGCTCAGTGAGTGTGGTTGGGGCTAGATAGTCATGTATGACTTGGATCTTCGTTGGATCCACATGTACTCCATGTTGATCAACGATGTATCCCAGGTAATGGACCATGTCCATGCCGAAGGAGCATATTTCGAAGTTGGTGTATAGATTGTGCTATCATAGGGTGTGTAGAACCTGTTGAATATGCTGCAAGTTCTTAGCCCAAGTCTCGTTGTAAATGAGAATGTCATCGAGATAAACCACTACAAAATTATTGTTGAATGGTTGTAGGATATCGTCCATCATCCTCATCAAGGTTCCTGGAGCATTTGTCAAGTCAAAGGTCATGACCAACCATTCAAGCAAGCCTTCCTTTGAATTGAAGGCGGTCTTCCATACATTTGTTTATTCTATTGGGACCTGGTGGTAGACAGACTTCAGATCAATCTTACTGAAGTATTTGGCCCCCGTGAGTTGATAAAGGAGGTCATCTATTCAAGGAATCATGTACTAGTTTCTAACTCTGATTTTATTCAGAGCCCAGTAATTAATGAAGAGTCACCAGGTTCCATCTTTCTTCTATACCAATACGATTGGGCTCCCATAAGGTGTTGAGCTGAGATGAATGTGCCCCTTGTGGATCATTTCTTGGATTTGTCGCTTGATCTCTTCATTCTCTAATAGAGAGAGGTGATAGATTGACCCATTGGGTAGTGGTGCGTCGGGGGTCAGATCGATGGGGTGCTTGACCTGGCAGTGCAAAGGTACCCCGGTAGGTGAGGAGAAGATATTTGAGTATTCTTCCATGGCCTTGTCTACTTGCTTCTACTATGTGGAGAGGTTGGATGAAAAGACACTATATGTGGCTGTGATATTTCACCCATTCTAAGAGAGAATCACGAAGAAGAAAAACTTCCCCATATCAGGGATGACCTTCCTGCATTGCTTAACAGAGATCAAGGAAATAGAACTAGGTGGGACTATCTCGGGTAGCCTGTAAAATTTCATGTTCAAAGTAATAATAACCCTACAAGGCTTAGACTCATATACATCATGATGTTTCCATAAATAAGGTTGGCCCAAAAGAACATCACAAAATTGGTGTGGCATTATCGACAGGGCCAACCTTTTGACGACCTCTGTTGAGATGAGGTTCTTTTGGCTACCACTATAAACGATGAAGTATAGTGGGGTGCCTTTTACCCACATCTTTGAATGGAAGAGACACTCTCCTTCTTCTGGGTCGTCTGGTTCACCAGGATGGAGCTTGGTGGTAGCAACAGTGGAACTGGGTTCCACGTCAATGATCTATATTCCCCTTTTTGGTTCAGAGTCAGAACCCACATATGATTCATAGGATTTCAATTCGACCACCAACGACTTCTCTGAGTGGTAGTCAGTAGTAACATAGTTACCAAATTAATGAGAATTGTGACCTCAAAACGAGAACTCTGGCACAAAAAACCCATATTTTTGCATAAAAAATATCAAAATCAACCCCCAAATAAAAGAGTGGTGCTACCGGTAGCACCACTCTTTAAAACGGGGTCAAAATTACAACATTTTTCAAACACGGGCTTCAAAACTTAGACAATAGCTTAGAAAAACCTTAAAATAAGCACCTAAAAACAAATAAGATGTTTTTGATTTTTTTCTTTTCTTTTCAAAATGTTAAATTTTGAGATCATTTGAAATCGTATTTTTATCACTTGGTACCATTAAAACCAAAACCTCAAAATCAACCATCAAATTGAAAAGCACTCGTACCGGTAGCACCCATTCTAAAATTGGGGTATAAAAATGACACATTTTTATAATGTTGTAAAAGAAATCATCATTACTGTAAACAAAATCATAAAAAAAACCCTTAAATGTTTACTTTTTAAATGTTATTATCACGCAAAGCACAAGGTAATACGTAATGCCATGAAAATATCACAATATACTTTAAAAATTCAATGTCACATTTTAATAATATTTTACTTTTAATAATAAACCAGTAAATAGAAGTTATATTGACCATATTCAAAACATATGAGCTAAAAAACTTTATGAGCTAACAAAATTGTGAAAAACAAAGAAAAACTAGAAAGAAATGAAAAAAAATTAAAATTTCCCTGAAAAGCAATAATTTAAAAAACAAAAATAAGTTTTTTTTGTTAAAAAGAAGAGCAAAAAATCCAAACAAACTTAAAAAAAAAAGATTAAAAAAATTAGAAAAAAAAAAACTGAAAAATAATCAAAATTCAATAAAATATTAAAAAAAAAAACATCTAAAATAAAAAAAAATTAACAAAAACACTAATATTACCTAAGCTACAAATTTATTTAAATATTTTTTTGATAATATGTTAATAATGTGAGAATATTATAATACAATATTGTTATATTATAACAATGTTATAATATAGCATTGTTATCTATTTATATCAATTATGCAATAAAAGTAACCCAAAAACCTTTACATGAATAATTATGAAAAACCCAAATTCATAGTTACACTTCATAATTATATTTATAGAATGGACCTATTAAAAATCCTTCTAGCTCTCTTTTTCTTATTAATTTAATAATATTTTAAATTGTAATTCCATACTCATTTTTGAACTTTCTTATCATATTTAGTATACATTGATATTGATGTTAAGAATAGCATTATTGAATATACATTCAAATATATAAATCAAAATATATTTTTGAACTTTCTTATCATACTTATCATACATTGATATCATGTTAAAGATAACAATATTGAATATACATTCAAATATATAACTCAAAATATATTTAAGAATAACATTATTGAAAATGCATTTAAATATATGAAATTAAAAAATATATTTAAGAATAGATATTGAATATGCATTTAAATATATGAAATCAAAATATAGTTACTTTTTATTCAGATGATTAAATACAATTATAATTAAATTTGAAATTAGAATATAAATAATAATAATAATAATGGATTAAAATTAAACTTGATGTTATAACCTGGGCCAGGCCGGGCATCGCCTCAGCCCCCCGCGGGCCTAGCCTAGGTCCCATGGACGCCCATGGGACTTGGGCCAGGCTCACGGAGGGCTAGGGCGATGCTCAGCATCGCCTCAGCCCTTAATCAAATAACTGTAAAACGTAGAGCTTACGCATACGCATACAGAGTATATTTTCTAATTGCACTTTAGAAATATTGAATGGAGAAGTTATGAAGTTGTTCGGTTCCTATGTATACCCCACCGGTATTCGACTATATTTATTGGGTTAAAATTTAATCTAGTTGACTATTTTTCTTGGATGGATAAACCATTATCCTTCAATGATAGCAAGGATTGTCTTTCTTGGATAATAAATTTTTAAAAAGTTTAAAAATGAAAAAAATAAAAACTTCATCTACAATCATGGCTCCACGATCGAATCTCGTTAGGAAGGTTAAAAAAATACTTTTCGATCAGTGTATAGTTCATTTTTTGTATTCTTATATACTGTGTACAAGAATGCGAAGATATGTTAGTTAATTATACATTGATGATATGCTACACTTGATTATTATATAGTAAACCCTTATTTATGTCCAAACCCTTAATTCCGTGTGTAAATAGAATTTGTTTTACATAGGAGTCACATGAGTCCTATATTATGTCATCTTGTTCTTAATTGTAATATTTATAAGAAATACATTAGATTATATGTTGTGTTTGTTACTTGATTTTTAATTTTTTTATATTCGTGTTTAAAAGGTTTATATTTGTGTTTAAAAGGTGAATTAGGATAAATGAAGGTTTTAAAATAAGTAAAAATTGATATTTTTCACTATTTTTAAAATGTATGGAACTATAACTTAATTAAGGACATATAATTATATCAAAAATCTTAATTTCAAAAAAATAAATGGTGTACAACATTTTTAACATTGGATGAAGCATGAAAATATGATTAAAAACAAGAATGAATAAAAATAAAAATAAAAGTAAAATAGAAAAGTTTGAAAATAGATGAAAAAAAAATGTTGAGAAAAAAAAAATAAAAAAAATTGAACAATTTGAAAATAAATGAAAAACGAGCATTTAAAAAAACAAAGTGGAAACCTTATGTATCAAAAAATTTAAAAGATCAAAAAAACACCTAAAAATGGAGGGGGGTGCTACTGGTAGCACCATTTTTAAAAGTAGGGTAAAAAACTTGACCCCCCCAAAAACGATAACTCTATAGAGTTCTCGTTAAGTTGGTAACTATGTTTAGTGTTATGCCAAGGGCTCTTATGGAAGTCGCACCACTTCTCAGTGTATTTATTTGTCTTTCCGGTGTCTTATTTTCTTCTGGCTTGGACTGGTTGTCCTGATACTGTCCATATTTTCTCTTTCCTTTGTTCTATGGGTTGGGGCTGCCCTTTCTTGGCCTTTTTGTGAAGGGTTCCCAGGCCCAAATTGCCACATCTTTTTTTTGAGCTTCTTCTCGATTTTGAAGGCATATCGATAGGCCGCGCCCAAGGATGAGATGTCTAGAAATTCTATTTTGGTTTCGATGTATCTATGCATAGCACCGCGATACTTGAGCACCAAATTTCTCTTCGAAACTTTGATACCCATCTTGGTGCGCAAGGTATGGAAGATATTTGTGAAATATATCACTACTTAGTCTCATTCTTGCTGCAGCGTGGTCCATTTGGTATACAAGTCGTCATAAATTCTGACAGGGTAGTATTTTTCCTTAATAGCATCCCTGAAGGATTCCCAGGTGGCCATGAATGTAAATAATGAGGGTTCCTCTATTTCCTTTTTCTCACAAAAAGTTTCCCACCAATATTTGACATGGAAAACGACTTTGAGGAGCGCAAAAGTAATCTTTTCTCTATTCAAAAAGTTATGGACAAAAAAATACCCTTCTAGCAGATTCAACCACTTGCCTACAAAATCTGCATCTATCTGACCTTCAAATATAGGAATATCAAAGTTTAGTTGTACCTTGAAGGGGACGACTCCTCCGCTAGAAGAAGATGTGTCGCGTGTTGGTAGCCGCCGAAGGATTTACGTGAAACTATCCATCACCTCATTCCTCTGTTGCGTGAGGGCTTCTTCAAGCAACATTTTGAAAGGATCTTGTGTCCCATCATATTTCTTTTCTCCTGCCATGAGAGGTCATTTGGGCATGTGATAGGTTTTGTCCTCAAGAGAAACAAGCTCGAGACCCAAGTCTTTGTACTCCGATCTTGTTGGGGACATGCATTAAGACGACAAGGAGTAGACCACTCAGATACCACTGACCCATATTTTATGAGAAGAACGAAATGACTACAAATCATTAACATGTGCTTAACACAGAATAACAAAGATACAGTAAAAATGGTTTTCTATTCAATAACGAAATAAGATGAAACTGTAAAATGCAGCGAAAAACAAGCTTGTTGGAATGGTGGTGGCTTATCTCTAAGAAGAGATGTGATGGTTGCGATCATTCGCAAGAAGATGATTACAATGAGGCTATGAAGGAATTTTTACAATAAACAAGAATGCAAAAATCCCTAGACATCCAAAAACCTAACCCTAGGAGTTGAAGCTCCAAAAGTCATGTGGGTTCCGTTTGGGTAAGTTAGTACATCAACTTCTAAGGTCGTAACTTTTGCATACGATCTCCATTTTAGGCGCATGATAGCATGTTGGAAAGGTATTGTCGAGGACATTCATTTTGGGGGAAACATCAAAGGAATTTCCATGTTTCTCCCCATTTTCCCCAAAAAACATCGTTTAGGGCCTCAAAATGGCTCTGGAAGTTTGAGGCCCCGAAAAATTGTTAAAAATAGTAAATTACCAAAATTTCCAGAAAATTGTTTTGAGCTAACTGGAAAAGGTGGGTGGTCATCGATATCCACATAGATCATAAATCGAAGGGGAAAAACACTCCAAACCCAAAAATAGAAGATTCAATCCCTAGTATGGTCACCAATTTTGTTACGAGGAAAATCACTCTATGGCATGGGGTAAACCACAATAGATGGAATGACTGAAGAAATCAACTCTAATCCCAAGTATGCTATATAAATGAAAATTATAACAAGACAAGATAAAGAGCCTACCTCGTTCATATGTTCGATGAATACCACCATTCAACACACAACTCAAAGATTTATACCTGCAACTTGTTCTCAATAACCAATATACTCAAGCATATGGTGATAATATAAAAAGTTAGCACGTATAATAGAATAATCCATTAACATTCATAACAAATATGCCCATGGAATAATAATTCAAATATTTGCAAGACATCAATTGGATGAGAAAAGAGTATTTCTATTAAAAAATGATCAACATAAGTGTAGGAGTAACAAAATATCATGTCGGCATGTCTTGGAACCGAGAAACTAAGTCCCTTACAGTTGAGCCTCCACCACTTCAATCCTCCACCAAAGGTAAGCTCATATAATAGAGACAATGAGGTTCTCCATCAAAGAGGGAAGTGCTTGGGGGTTGAACAATGTGTTCATACTTTAAATTGCAAAGGGATGCAAACTCGATGTGAAGTGAAAATTGCTCCAAAGTATCGTTTCTCTCAAAATTTGAATTATGCACCCCCCTTCCATGGTTTGGATATGGCCCAATTTATAGACTTCAAATGGAATTGAAGGGTTGAGTTAGAAAATTTCTAATATATGGAAGGTCAAGGATCATGGATCTCGTGACATGACATGGAAACACAACACAATTTTTAATTTTGAGCACAAACTCGATGTACACGGGTTGTAGTGGTGCAACCTGTGTATACACATGCTATCTAACTAGTAGGGTGCATATATGTGGAAAAATATGATTTTTTGGCTCTGGGAAGTGCAAATGGGGACTTCAAGTATGGATAGGGAAATGGAAAGGCCCTCTTAGCAAGTTGCATGAGGTGAGGAAAAACTTTCTATAACAGAGTTAGTTCCACAAACGAATAAAAATGGAGATCAGTTATTAACAATGAAAACTGAGTTTGGGGGAGGCAAAGAAGAGAGGTCTTCCTTTCCAATTAAATTAAATAACAATATGAAAAAATTTACCTGATTATTTATTGGCAACTTCTGTAATTGTCATCTCTATTCCTGTGTCCTTGTGACACTTGAGACTACTTCAAGACTCCAACTCTTCTCCATGCAATAGGACACTAGTACATATTGTAAAAATTCCGACGTTTTATTTGCGGCATTATGGACAAAATTGTCCATATTGTCGCAAAATAGAGGAAATTTATAAAAAAAAAAAAATCATATTGACTGATAACGTCGATCTTGCCACATTGACGTCTCTCTTGCCACGTTGAGGTCTCTCTTGCCACGTTAACGTCTCTCTTTCCACGTTTTCCACCGTAATGTCTCTCTTGCCACGTTTTCCACTAGAACGTCTCTCTTGCCACGCTTGTGACATAGACGTCGTTCTTGCCACATTTGTGAATATATATGTCACAATGGAGATGTTTTGGAAACTAGGTCTATTGGTCTCTCAAATTCTATTGGTTGAAAACTTCTCATAGGCTATCATAAACTACGGGTATCCAGAGAATAAGAAGGGCTAGGTGACTGTCATTTTGTGCAACCTTTTCATGTCTTCTTATTCCTTACCTTCATTGCTTACACACTAATGCTAAAAGCCTTCCAACGATCTCTCAAAATGTACTTATCATTGCTAACATTCATGATAGGGTTGCAAGTTATGTTGACAAATGTGTGCTAATTTGAATTTGAAAAAAAATACACCCTTTAAAAATAACACTCATGATCAATATATTGTGATGCAAAATTTGTTGTAGTAACTCAACAATACCATTGTTTGAAGTCTGGACAATTCTCACACCTACGTAACTTTGTGGTTAGTCTATGATAATCGTCAAGTATTCCAAGGCATAGTACATGTTTGTCAGTGCCTTCATTTGATATAGAATACTCTCTATTGAGTTTTGGCATATATTCCTTATCTAGGGCAACTATGGTATTTCAAAGTAATTTCTAAATGATACCATTCATAAGGGATGAATTGATGTGTTTTTTATCACTAGATTTTGACTTGTTCCCTTGGTTAACTTGATGACCTAAGGGTATATTTTCATGGTTTACTTTCACATTAGACTCGACATTTAAATCTATCGCATAATTGGCTATTGACATTATGCTATGTATCTTGTGAAAATATGATATAAACACATGACTATACACCTTTTCAAACTTTACATTGGATTATGTACTATGAACTTTCATGAATGATGAACATATCAATATATAGCAATCCTCATGCCTTGCATATTTCATTAATTTAATGAAAATAAATGGCACATGGATATTGTAGGTTTTAAACCTATGAATTAAAGCAATGCATATAGATTCTTAAGCAATACAAAAATTAATCAATGGCTCATACACAGAGTACATAGAGATTTTATACCGGAAACCCTCAACCGGGAAAACCTTT
>ML776578.1:1496153-1510023 GCA_009831015.1 Picea engelmannii | reverse complement strand
TTCACATCCATTTGTTCCACTTCAAGATCAAAAGCAGCAGCAATAGATAAAAGAAATCTAATAGAAGTTAACTTAGCAACAGGAGAAAAAATCTCACCAAAGTCAATTCCCTCTACCTGGGAATAACCTTTTGCTACTAACCATGATTTTTATTTCTCCACTTTACCTTGTGCATTAAACTTCTTCTTTAACAACCATTTGCTACCAACTGATTTTCTTCCAGCTGGAAGCTCAACTATATCCCATGCCTCATTCTTATCTAAGGCATCCATTTCTTCAACCATGGCCTTCTTCCAGAGTTTACTATCCTCTGAATTCACTGCTTTCCTGACAGTTATGGGATCATCATCAGTAATAGATAAAGCAAAATTGGAACAAAAATCAGGTGGACTATACCTTTCTGGTTGCCTTCTATCTCTCACCGATCTCCTCAATAATGGGGTATGAGGTTCTTCTTCTTATTCTTATTCTGCTTCCTCTGTTTCCTCTTCTTCAGATGATTTAGATTTTGTATCATCCAACTCAAGCTCTATTTTCTTAGGTTCATCTTGTGTTGGTGGGAATTCTTGTTTGGACACATCTTTTACCTCTCTAAAAACAACATCTTGACTGTAAACAATTTTCTTCGTCTCTGGGTTACAACGCTTATAACCTTTCACACCATCTTTATAAGCAATAAAGATACACTTTTCATCTTTATTATCTAGCTTACTCCTATTTTCCTTTGGAACATGTACATGAGCATCACAACCAAACAATATAAGATGTTGAAGAGAGGGTTTCTTTCCAGACCATACCTCGTGTGGAGTTGTATCATCCAACACTGATGAAGGTGATCGATTGACCAGGTAACATGTTGTACTCACTGCCTCTGCCCAGAATTCTTGTCCTAACCTGGCACCGCTGAGCATGCTCCTTGCTTTTTCCATCAGTGTCCTGTTCATCCTTTATGCAACTCCATTTTGCTGAGGAGTGTATGGAGTAGTCTTCTACCTTGCTATACCACACTTCTTACAGAATTCTTCGAATTCATTTCTGCAGAATTCTCCACCATTATCTATTCTCAATACCTTTAATTTCTTCTCTGTATGATTTTCTACCAGAGCCTTAAACTCTTTAAATTTATCAAATACCTCATATTTCTTTCTAAGAAAATAAATCCATGTGTTCCTTGAAAAATCATCTATGAATGAAACATAATACACAGATTTACCTAGAGATGGAATATGAACAGGTCCAAACACATCACCGTGTATCAACTCTAAGATCCCCTTTCCTCTTGTAGCACCAGATGGGAATCTTACTCGATTTTGTTTACCATATATGCAATTTTCACAAAAATCAAAATCCAGAGTGCAATTAGAAATACCTTCAATCATACCTTTACCGTGTAGTTTTCGAAGGCCCTTTTCTCCAATACGCCCCAGTCTTTGATGCCACAACATGGTCTTCTTTTATGGGATAGTATTGGTCTTGTCTCCTTCATTTTTCTGCTCAAGGAAAATAGAATTGTTGCACCCATTAGTATAAGTTATTCCCAACAACTTGTATAGAGTTCCACAACAAACTCCCCTCATTAACACCATTGCTCCTCGTACCATCTTGCAAGTGTTCTTTTCAAATACAGTTTTCACTCCTGCATCACTCAACTTGCTTACTGATATTATGCTCCTGGCTAGTTTTGAATGTGTAGAACCCCAGGAAGAGTTCTAATCCTTCCATCATTTAGCAACAACTTAACCCTTCCACATCCCAAGATTTTTGCTGTCGAGTCATCTCCTAGGAATACATCACCATCATCATATTTTTCATATTCAGAGAACCACTCCCTGTGAGGAGTCATATGGTATGATGCACTTGAGTCAATCAACCATACACCATGGTCTGCATGTGTACTTGTAGATGCTAGGTAAACATCACCTCCTTCTTCAGTGGAGGTTTTCACCTCCGTGGAAGAGGTACTATCAGATCCCTTTGGTTTTTCAACCTTCTTAGACTTGCAATATTTCTTATAATGTCGTATTTTACCACACTTCCAACATTTCCTCAAAGATTTTCTTGGAGACTTAGATCTACTTGTAGATTTAGATCTCCATCCCGAAGGCTTGCTAGGGTTCCTGTCTTGGGTCCAACCTCTTACAAATAAAGCATCTGTGCTATGACCATCCATGGTTTTTCGCCTCATCTCTTCAGATAACAAGGATGCAACTACATCCTCATACTTCAATGTATATTGAGTGGTACTACCTGTTGCTACAACCAGATTATCCCAAGAGTCTGGCAAAGAACATAACAAATTCATACATTTATCCTCTTCTGCAATCGTAATATTAATAGATCCAAGTTGACTTACCAGAGTATTAAAGGCATTTAGATGTTCTGTCACAGAATCTCCATCTTCCATCCTAAGATGATACAATTTCTTTCAAAGAAACAACTTGTTTACTAGGGAATTTGATTGATACAAATTCCCTAACTTATCCCATAGTTCCTTGGCTGTAGATTCTCCTGAGACATTCAACAACACTGAATCTACTAGGTAGAGTCAAATAGTACTCCTTGCTCTTCTGTCTAACTTGTCCCAAACTTCCTTTGACATACTAGTAACTGGTGTACTAGTAGTTTGTGTACTGGTAGGTTGTGTACTAGTAGCCTATGTGCTTGTAGATGGTGTACTAGTAGGTTGTGTACTAGGATCCACAATGATCCATTGTTCTTTGTCTACAAGAAGGTCCTCCATCTTGAGCTTCCATAGCTCAAAGTTTTTACCGTTGAACTTCTCTATCTCGATTCTAGATGAGCTCGCCATTCCTCCTTCTTTACTCAAATCTCCAGTGCAAAATCTCCCACTAAACCCAGGTTTATCACAGAACCAAGATAAACTTGATCTATCAAGACTGAGCCAAACCCTCAGCAACAAAGGTATCCCTCTGAAGCCAAAAATGAGATCTGATACCACATGTAAGTTTTAAACCTGTGAAGTAAAGCAATGCATATATATTCTTAAGCAATACAGAAATTAATCAATGTCTCATACACAGAGTACACAAAGATTTTATACCGGAAACCCTCAACCGGGAAAACCTTTCTTATTTTCATTATATCGAATTTCACCATTTTCCATACAATATATACAATATTTTTAGGTATTCCATAGATACCAAAACCCTAATCCCTTAATTCGGGATTAATTTACAAATCCGCTAATAATAGCAAAAACCGCCCCCCCCCCAAAAAAAAATCGGGGCACTGCCCCCCCCTGGGACCCCCCTAGAAAAGTGTCCGACGCACACGGAAGAGATCTAGGTGAAGGGAATGAAATCATCACTAATTAATCCCAAATTGGACCAACCATGATGCCTTTATATTCTTCAACTAAATCCAAGGCCTCATTTTAAAACCCAACTCAATCAACATTGTTTAGCATCTTCCATGCATGTGTATGTTTATTAGCTCTAGAACAAGGTAAACAAATCCATGTTTATGCAATGAGAAGTGCATTTGAATATGATGTTTCCATAGGCAATGTATTTATGGACATGTATTCCAAATGTGGGTCTGTTAGCATTGCCCACAAATTGATTAAAAGTCATAGACAATGCATTTGTAGACATCCATGCCAAATGTGGAGGTGCTAGCATTGCCCACAAAATATTTAAAATAAATAATGAATACATGAGATGTTTGATTATGTAATACAATCATGTATGATTATCCCATGATTGGCACCATCCAAGGCTTGCAAAAAAATTGTTGATAATAAAAATTTGATAGCAAACCCAAAAATCAACATGATAGAATTTTCAATAGTTCCCAAAAGTTAGTGGAAGCTATGAAGAGAACATTAATCATTCGAATTTTTTCATAAATAAATATTGATATTAAAATATAATGGTTTGCCAACATGTATATATTTATTGGTTCTAGAACAAGGTAAGCAAATCCATGGTTATAAAATATGAAATGCATTTGAATATGATGTTGACATGGGCACTGTATTTGTAGAGAGATATGCCAAATGTGGGGATGTTGCATTCCTTTAGGTTGTGTATGATAAATAATAGGAACTAAATGCAAGATTCAAACACCACAATCAAAATTATTTCACTATATCCAAATAAATAATGCATAAATGAGATGTTGGGTCATGGAATTGAATGATTAATGTTGATAATTCCCATAGATTGTCACCATCCAAGGTTTGCAGAAAAAAATGTTGTCAATAACCCAAATAAATCATTTACACTATATCCAAATAAATAATGCATAAATGAGATGTTGGGTTATGGAATTGAACAACTGTTGATAATTCCCACATATTGGCACCATCCAAGGTTTGCAGAAAAAAATGTTGTCAATAACCCAAAAAGATCATTTACACTATATCCAAATAAATAATGCATAAATGAGATGTTGGGTTATGGAATTGAATCATTGTTGATTATTCCTAGATTGGCACCATCCAAGGTTTGCAAAAAAAAAATATTGTCAATAAAAATTTCATAGCAAACCAAAAAAAATCAACATGATAGAATTTTTAATAGTTCCCAAAAGTAGTGGAATCTATGAAGAGAACATTAAGCATTGGAATATTTTGTTCCCTAAAATTTGCATAAAGAAATATTGTGAAGGTATAAAGGGGATAGGATAGTTCGGGCGCAACACTAACTATATCATATGGCTGACTTATTCAAAAAGCATAGGGGAAGGTTTCATCTGGTAAGCAGGCTCTATCTCTTTCTCGTTTCCTATCGATCTCACTCTCACCCGCTAGTATCCTCCGCCTATTCATTCGATCGCCCTTATATAGAAAAGGATGGGGAGATTATATTCTTCGAAAAGCATAGGGGATTGGACTAGATGCTTAGGGAAAGTACATTTGTAGAACACCCAGTTAGAACGAACAATTCAAGTGCTAAAAAGAGTGAAATCAAAACAGCTTATGATTCATTCTGTGTGATTGAAACTGTTTTAGCCTATTGAATAAGGCAGTTGCAAAAATAGGTATGGAATTACCTAGTGTCATATCCATAGTCACAGTTTACATTTACTCAATTTCGAGCTTTGTCTTTATATTATTTAAGGGGGGATAAACTTATTCTTTCAACTTCGGCTCATTCAACATGGTAGTTCAAGCTCATCCAAATCAACGCCCTCTTTCTTATTATTACATTCTCTGGTTCAATCGTATGGTAGTCCCCCTATTTTAAGCCTACCCATACCTAGCCTTTCTATTCTTTGGGGGAGCCGAGAGTGCCTAAATAAAAAGGGCGTTGCCGGAAATGAATGATAATGGATGAGTTGGCTACTGGATAAGGGGAATGGGGAAAGAAAGGCCCCTGTTTTCCCTTTTCTATAGAGTTTCCTCACCATTCTATATTGAGCAACTTACCCTCTATCTTCTTTAATAGATTACTAGACAACATTATACACCTATCCGGTTAGAGACATACCACCTAATCGACTGACCTTCCCCACCGTGAATAATTGGAAAAGCATAGATTCATTGTATTAGTACCCCCTACCATCGGGACTTACTAGCCTATATAAAGTGATTATCTATAATAGGCTTCCCTCGCCTCTCCGCCACTTCACCTAAATTACAGGTGAGAATCCGGGCTGATAAATAGAATACGAAAATGTTGAACAGTAGAGATCTGGAGAAAGAATGACTGGGAAAATTGAGCTTGAATAATATGAATAGATGGAACTGCCAGCTAGAGTTGATGACGATGATGGGGCTTTATATCGCACTACGGACTTGCTTCCTTCCTCAGACTGCCTCTCTCACTCCTGTTCCCCTCAACAGGCTACCGCACCCATACTTATTAAAATATAGTGCTTTTCCAACTTGTATAGATTTATTGGCTCTGGAACAAGGTAAGAAGATACATGGTTATAGAATATGAAACACATTTAAATTTGATGTTGACATGGGCATTACATTTGTAGGCATATATGCCAAATGCGGGGATGTTTCATTCCACTAATTGTTTAAAAGAAAACAAAAATGAGATGGGTCATGTAATGCAAAAATTGCCAATTATTCCCTATTTTATGATACAGAGTTTATCAAAAAAACTGTTGCTCGTAAAAATTTAATATCGAACCAAAAAAAGCCAACATGTTAAGATTTTTGATAAATTGGAAACCATGAAGAGAACATTAAGCATTGGAATATTTCCTAAGCATTTATGTTCATAAAGAAATATTGAAGTCAGAAGTATGTTAAAATAGCTAACGAAAGGAAAAGGAATTTTTCAATTGGAAAATCTAACGATTACAATTAGAAGAGAAAGCATAACGATTACAATTAGAAGAGAAAGCATAACGATTACAATTAGAAGAGATCAATTTCAAAGACTTTGAAATTCGATTGTCATTGAAAGTGAGATGGCCTTCATTGCCAGTTCGATTCTTAATCAAATATTGCAAACATAAACATTAAAAGAGAGATGCCCTTCAATGCCAGTTTAATTCTCAATCAAATCTGTCAAACTTAATCATTAAAAGAGAGATGTCCTTCATTGCCAAATCATTTCTTGTGTCAAATCTCTCAAAACAAAACCATTCCAATCATATATGAGTGTTAGCCTTGACATTCTTCAACACAATTCAATAAGAAGTGCATTTGAATCTAATGATGTTGGGTTATGAAAAGAAATCATAAACTGCACGAGATGTTGAATCCCCATGATGCCTTAACCTTCTTCAACAAAATTCAATTGTTACAAGTAAAAGTCCAAATAAAAAAAGCCATCAAAATGCAATAAGTGCACTTGAATCTAATGATGTTGGGTTAAGAAAAGAGATCACAGACTGCATGAGATGTTGGATCCTCATGATGCCTTAACCTTCTTCAACAAAATGCAATTGTTACAAGTAAAAGTTTGAATAAAACAAGCCATCACAAAATGCAACAAGAAGTGCATTTGAATCTAAAGATGTTGGGTTAAGAAAAGAAATCATAGACTACATGAGATGTTCGATCCCCATGATTCCTTAACCTTCTTCAACAAAATGCAATTATTACAAGTAAAAGTCCAAATAAAACAAGCCATCCCAAAACAAGACCGACTTCAATCCCTGTGTTGTTGAATATTTAGCGATAATAAAGATCACACAAAGTTATAGTAAAATAATAAACAGACATAAACAAAAGAAAATAACAAATAGACGAGACTAAATAGGGCTTAGGAGTGTTGCAAGGATCTAAGATTTAAATATATATTTTGAAATTACAACATCAAGGAAGTCATTAATGGCATTAGTCCTTCAGAGGAAGCCAAAACACAGTACATGGTTTCAAATAAAATGTATAAATATTTATATGTAAGATTCTTTACATTGGATCAAGTTTTATACATCAACATTTGCCTAAAATTGAAGACAAACAGGATAAAAACACAGGATAATATAAATAAAATCAACATATCCAAACCATTGGACATTAGCCACACTAAAAATTCATTAAAATCAGTTACTTGTCTGTAAAATTAAGATATGAGAGTGAATGCTATGGACTGTCCCAAGGGATCACAACACCAACACTACAATAATACCTAGGGCAATAGTATTTAACATTCATCTTCTTAGAGGCTTCTTCTTACCCTTCCACTACTGTACTATGCTGCCTTCACAGAGAAAGAGCAGTAAATGAGTAGGAAGCAGGTGGAATAATAGATTCCATCCACAACCAGAATTTACCCTGTGATGTTCATGATGGAATTTACAACATCCAACAAAGAATTGTTATTATTTACAGATTCCCCATACCATGAGGACAAGCATCTCTATCATGAAGCATCCCATCCCCATCACTTTATAATACTATTATGGTTCAGTTAGGGTTTAGGGTTTGGCTTGCTAGGTTTAGGGTTTATGTAATCTACACTTAATAGAAAAACACAAAAAAGAGAGATGTAATGTAAATGTGAATGTTATGGCCAGTCCCAAGGGATCATGGAAGAAACACTGTAAAATATATGAAGGGAAATATAATATAACATTCCTCTACTCAGAGGCTTCCTCTTACCTAGTGACTACTCTACTTTGCTACCTTGACAGAGGAATGACAACAAACGAGTAGTAGGTGGAACAAGAGATACCATCAACGAGCATAATTAGTATGTAACGTTCACATTGGAATTAGTGTGTGATGTTCACTCTCTGGCAGGTCAGGGGTTCACTCTCTTGGCTAGTTCAATATTCAATAATCATCAACATCAACCTCATAATATGACAATAAGTAGATATAAACAACAATACTTATCATTGAAATAAGTAACACTAAACTGGGCTTAAAGTAATCACATCAAAGGTGTAAAATTTATATATATATATACATATTTCTCTTCAACAGAAGCGAAAATACATTCTATGGAAATGAAAACAGTTACAGCAACACAACTGCTGAACAAATAACTCAATCGGTCCCACTAATCTACTCATCCACGTTTAGAGGAAGAGCAGAAAATGAGTATCAAGTAGAAACATAAGTGAGAAAATGAGTATCAAGGTCACATGGGGAATCCCTAACATCCATGGGTTAGTAACAGATATTTACCAGCTATTTGTCTATCTATCGATCTAAATTTAAAGTTTATAATAGTAGAAAACTATTAATTTCCTCATAAAATCTAATTTGAATTTACAACAAAATGGTCACCTCAAATAATTATCAAAGCCTATGTTCAGTACAATTCTATTTATTTCACCATAAAATCTAGTTTTAATTTAAAACAAAATTGTCACCTCAAATATTATCAAAGCCTGTGTTTACAGGTGAAAACATTGAGTTTAAGCAAACAGGGCAACCACACCTTATTTCAAGGTCATATAAAGCAACATTGGGGGACCTGTGAGCTGGTAATAGGCATCTAACAACCCCACATGGTTTTCCAATATATATCCATGCATCAACCCTGCTCCATCCAACACCCTATCTGGAGCTCTATCCAACTAAGAATTGCTCCCAAGGCTTCCAACCAGTTTTTTATCTATATATCTAGACTTCTATTTATTTCTATCATATTTTTTTGGATAAATAGGGAGAGAAGAAGAGCCATCACTATTACCTCATTGAGTTCTACTCCATGAAGATAAGTAAATAAAGATTTATCAAAGTTTGACAGTAGGTTCAACTTTTTTTATTCTGGCATACTTGTAAAAGTTCGACCCTATGAACTTGCTGCTAGATTTCTCCTTTTTTCTCATGGAAAAAAGGGCTCCTAATCTACACGGGATGTTCACCCACATCGTGGAACTAGAAAATATTTTTTTTGGCCTTGGGAAAAGTAGGGCTCAAGCAAATGATCATTTTATGGAGGGTTATGAGAAAAAACAATGGCCAAATTCTGCAAAATGAGAAGGCCATTCACAGAGTCTAGTTTGAGCATCCATTGGAAGGTGTAGAAGACATTGGTAAATTAGTCCATCATTCAGAATGGAAGCCAATTGGTATTTCTTACCTATTCAGTAATCATGAAATAGATGATAGTGAACATGTTCTTGATCTTTTGAGAGGTGCAACAAGCAAAGAGGATTTCCAATGGCATATTAAAGAAGATACTTTGATGGTGAATGCTAAAGAAGAAGATGTTGTTGGAGATGACTCAAACCTGTCAAATTTTTGTTATGAAGTTGAGTATGATATAGACATGTAGGAGAAGGCAAGGAACAAAGAAATGAAGGTTTCAAAATCTGCTCATATTGAATTTTTCAGCAGTGAGCCATTATGTTATAAGTATGAGGAAGAATATGATTTAGAGACAAAAATTTTGTCTTCTACAACATACCTGAGTTTTCCATCAAAGTTGGGATCTCCTAAATATTATTTTGATAATAATGATGCTACCTCTTTATCCTCCCATTTGCATACATTTACATAACAAAGAAGTGAAGAAAACATTGAAGACCCTTGCATGAATATTGAGAATAATTCTAGTAAACATTATGGTCTTGAAGAAGAAGTAACGAGTAAAATGGAGTGGCAACAGTGTAGTAAAGAGGATGCTCCAGTGATGAATAATGTATAGTGGCCGAATTAAACTAAACAACCATTTATTTTACAACATAGCAGTAAAATTCAAGAATTTCTATAATTTAGCACATTCTCATACAAATTTATCAATAATAATAAAATTTTATAAGAGATTAAAAACAATTGCATAATTTTTAAATACCTGAACCTGATGCTAATAACCCTCTGTTTGTCCTTTACCTTCTTGATCGTTGTTGCACTGTAAAAATCTGCCCAAAACCTAGTTCCTCCCTGCCAAGTAGATAACTTCCTAGCTCCAGGATATCATATGGATATCCTAGCTCCCGTGCCCAAAACCTCCAGCAACCCCAGTGCCTAACTGATACAATCCCACTCCCAAAACTCCACTCCTCTCTGGAAATCCAGACCCCCAAAATCAATCGCTCATCCCCCGGTAGAATGACCTCCCATCCACCTCCTTCCCCTCCATATTCCTCCTTCACGGACTCCTCGCCTCCTTTACTCCCTACCTATCCCATTTATTACCTTCTTATCCTTTCTCGTTAACGCCCCTTATCCCCTTTATTTAATATCTTATCCCTTGTAGTTAATATTTTATCCCTTTTCGAGTACCTAACTTAATTTAATAATATAATTTATTATCCTTCTTTTATTTATTTACCTTATTAATTAATGAGTTAATTAATACTTAAATTAATCATTGACAATCATGAATAACTAATTAATAATAATTAATTAGTTAATGTTATTTTAATAAATAATTATGGTTTAGCTAATCTTTTAGGACAATTATATTATTAAATTCATTATAATTAATAATCATATACACCTATTTAAGTAGGGTCATTACATACACCCACCCTTCAGGAAACTTCATCCCGAAGTTAAGGTATCTTATGGTACAAGGAAAGGAAACACGGTTCACACATTCATAACAATTAACCGACATTATCAGTAAGTAAGTCAAGAAAACTCATACATACTAGTGTATATGTACAAGAAATGCATGTGTAGCTAGTACATGCAAATCTCGTGCATGTACTAATAATCAAAACTGTCATCCTTTAGTAATTTATGTATGCATCCAATCCAGTCAACAAGACTAGTCTTTTATAAAAGACAACAAACCAATCAATTGTTTGAGAAATCCTTTAATTACTATTATCGGATTCGACAATGTTATTTTAAACAACTGTGGTTTAGTTACGAAATTATGAATATTCATATATACTCATTTCTTTTTCTTTTTTTGAAGGAAAAACATTAACTTCCACCACAAGACAGATCTCCATACTTTCTCAACTATTACTACTCATCCTTCCTCCCTAACCTACTTCCATCTCCATTCCTATCCTTCCTCTGCTAGACTATCTTGGAGCATCAACTATATTGACCTAATTCCAAATAGAACCCGTAAGTGGAAGTGTTGCTATCTCGACCAAACTTCCCTAGCAGGCATCTGATAGTTATCATCACACGTCTTGGGGAGCATGAACTAACACCATCCTCCCATGACTTCAGGTTTTGGATGATACACTGTGGGAAATGCCTCCACCCCTCCTAATCATAACTAGGGTACACACCCTACAATGGAGGATACACGGTGGGAAATGCCTCCACCCCTCCTAACAGGACTAGGGTCCACACCCTACAATGGAATATACAGTGGCACCGTGTTGCTGAAGGTTTTGTCATCGTTTATTCGGTTTTGGGCAGTTTCGTCACCTGAAATCATGCATTGATCCACATATCATAGCAATGTATCCAAACCAATATAAATTTCATATACAATATTCATACCATAATGTTTCTCGGTTAGTGGTCCTGATATCCACTTTCATCATCATTATCCCTTGGCTATTTCATAGCCCATAACCTGCAAATTAGTCTGTAACACAAACTCATACATTTCTATGCATTATCATCATGTAATTTCATACTATCATCATTTCAATTTGGTATCCCTGTATCGATAAATTAACATCAAAGTTTTACAATTAGAAATAGATCTCATAATATCCCATAATTCAATTTCGACACCCATTCACAAGATTATCATTTACCCAAAATAGATTGCATCATATCCAACATCATTCTAATAGCATTTAAACATTCATTTAATTCACATTCTCATAATATGTCGCATCATATACATCATCATCAATAACATTTAAACATTCATAAAGTTTACATTCACATAATAGATCGCATTACATACATCATCATCAATAACATTTAATCATTCATAAAAGTTCATACATTTAAAATTTAAGTGTATCACTTAATAGTTTCACTGTGACTAGAAAATAAAGTATATAGGCCTCAGGTAATCCTGGATGTCTAAGTCAAAAGGTGGTGTTACATACACCCCACCTTTGAGAAACATGTTCTCGAGGTGGTCAAAATAGTGAGGGATAGTCTCACTGTAATGTCTCGGCATCTTCCCAAGTAGCAGATCCTGGACTATACTTGTCCCACTGGACCTTAACTTGGTCTACCAAATGATTCCTGAGTTGTTGGACTCTACGGTTCAATATGTGTAATGGTTTTACCGTGAGAGTTCCCACGTCTGATACCTGCAATTCCTTCCAATTTAGTTTATGTGATTCATCAGCAACATAATGACGTAAAACAGATACATGAATTACATTATGAGTTTTATGCAAGTGGGGTGGTAGTACGAGATGATAGGCAACGGGTCCAATTTTATCTTGGATCCTGAATGGTCCTATAAACCAAGGTGACAACTTTGTCCCCTTCCCGAACCATATGGTACTCTTATTAGGCATGATACGAATGAAAACCTGGTCTCCCACTTCATAACTTTGGTCGGTCCTGTGTGCATCTGCATATCTTTTCTACCTATCATGTGCTTCCTTTAGTCTCTGCCTAATCTGAATCACCTATTCCTCCATTTCTTCAATCAATTCTGGCCCAACTGTTACTCAATCTTCTAGTCTATCCCAACTCAATGGTCTTCTACATGGCCTCCCATACAAAGCTTCGTAGGGTGGCATTCCAATGGAGCTATGGTAACTGTTATTGTAGGAAAACTCTACCAAAGGTAGGTACTTCTCCCACTGGGTTTGATTATCCATTACATCCATCCTAAGCATGTCTTCCATGACTTGATTTACTCTCTCAGTTTTCCCATTTGTTTCAAGATGATAAGTTGTGCTTAAGTTCAACTGAGTCCCCAATGTTGACTGTAAACTTGTCCAAAACCTAGAAGTGAATCTAGAGTCCCTATCTGAAATGATCTTCTTAGGTATCTCGTCCAAACGGATAACCTCGCTTACAAACACACGTGTCACATCAGTGACATCGTAAGTGTCTCTAACCAGAATGAAATGAGCACTCTTGGTTAACTTATCCACTATCAAAAGAATGGCATTGTGTCTATGGGATGTGAGTGGCAACCCCACAACAAAATCCATAGAGATGACCTCCCATTTGGACGTAGGAACATCATGTGGTTGTAGGATGCCTGCCGGGTGATGGTGGTCGGCTTTCACTTGTTGACACTCTAGGCATTTGGCGATGAAATGGACTACATCGTGCTTCATGCCTACCCAAAAGAAGAGCTTCCTCATATTTGCGTACATCTTCTTCACACCTGGATGTGCACAATAAAGTGCTCTATGGGCTTCCTTCAGTATGATGCTTTGAATGTCCCCATTCTCAGGGATGTACATC
The DNA here is from genome assembly GCA_009831015.1 of Picea engelmannii. Classification (NCBI taxonomy): domain Eukaryota; kingdom Viridiplantae; phylum Streptophyta; class Pinopsida; order Pinales; family Pinaceae; genus Picea; species Picea engelmannii. Next base: position 1,496,324 of record ML776578.1, on the reverse strand, counting down.
CTTCCTTGATATCTTAATAATCCATCTTTTTCCAGACTATATCCTTCATACTTTGGAACTAACTGCCTCCCGCTCTGGAGGTTTGAAGTAACCTTTAAATACCAACTGTCTCCTGGGAGTTGTGTCAACACATGTTCCCTCAGATTGACCTTTAAGGTTACCAAGGAGAAG
>ML776578.1:1463879-1495655 GCA_009831015.1 Picea engelmannii | reverse complement strand
CACATTTTCCTTTCCCTTTATGTACGAAATACCAAAATTGTACTCACTCATAAACTCACTCCATCACCTTTGCCTGACATTCAGATCTCTTTGAGTGAAGAGATGTTTTAAACTTTGATGGTCTGTTTTGAGCTCAAAGTTTCGCCCCACAAGATAGTGCCTCCAAAGTTTCAGAGCTACCATTACAGCTGCTAACTCTAAATCACGAGTCACATATAACTCTTCATGCTTCTTCAGCTTCCTTGATGCATAGGCTATCACTCCTCCATCCTGCATTAGCATGGCCCCCAACCCTTGCTTCAAGGCATCCGTGCAGACCGTGAAGTCCTTTTCCATATCTGGCACTCATAGAATTGGTGCACTAGTTAGTAACCTCTTAAGCTCAATGAATGCACTGTCACATTCTTCTATCCATTCATACCTGACCCCCTTGCATTGCAAAGTGGTGATGGGTTTTGCTATTTTTGAGAATCCTTCCACAAATCTCTGGTAATAACCCGCTAGCCCCATGAAGCTTCTCTCCGCATGGAAATTTTTCGGCACTGGCCATTCCATAATGGCCTTTACCTTTTCTGGGTCCACAAAGATTCCTTCACTGGAAATGATATGACCTAAATAGTGGATCTCTCTCTGGAAGAAGGAACACTTTGACAGTTTCCCATACAATTTGTTCTCTCTAAGGCAGGACAACACTATTCACAAGTGTTCCTTGTGTTCTCTTTCATTCATGGAATAGATAAGGATGTCATCTAAAAAGACTTATACAAAATGGTCTAAGTACTTCCAGAATACGCTGTTCATGAGGCTCATGAATACTGTTGGTGCATTGGTCAATCCAAAAGGTACTATAACAAACTCGTAATGTCCAAACCGAGTTCGAAAGGAAGTTTTTGGGATATCACCTTCCTTAATCCTTAACTGATGATACCCTGATCACAAATCGATCTTTGAGAATACTGCTTCTCCTTTCATGTGGTCGAAGAGGTCATCTATTCGCGGCATCGGGTACCTATTTTTCATTGTAGCATGGTTCAAGTCCCTGTAGTCTATACACAGTTGTAAGGATCCATCCTTCTTCTTTACAAAAATTATGGGTGTGCCCTAAGGTGAGACACCGGGCCTTATTATCCCTAATTCCAGTAACTCTTTCAACTGCATTTGCAATTCACAAAGTTCCAGTGCTTTCATCCGATACAGAGTCTTGGATATTGGTTCTGTATGAGGCTTTAGCTCAATAGTAAAATCAAGCTCCCTCCTAGGAGGTAACCATGGTAACTCGTTTGGAAAAACATCCTGAAATTATGACAATATCGGGTACTGATCCAATGAGGGTCCCTTCCTTTCATTCACTACTTCCACTACATAAAGTTGACACCCTTGTCTCAAGCATGGCTTAACCTTCATAGTTGATATAAAGCATAATGACACTTTTCTCTGTACACCCTAGATCTATATTGGTCTTCCTTCATCATCCACACAAAGCACCCTCATTACGAAACAATCTACCAAAGCTCGATGAGCTACTAACCAATCCATTCCAATGATTAGGTCATATACCCCAAGAGTAGTGACGTATACATTCAACCTGGTAGTACACACTCCAGGTCTACTATACAATTATTGACACTAGGTCCTACTGCTTGTTTTTCCCCCAAAGCCATCTCGACTTGTTTAAAGTCATCGTGCTCATAGGCTACCAACCCACTCTTTTCTAATGCAGATAGTGAAATGAAACTATCCGTCACACCAGAATCAAACAAAATCTTATAATTGATATGATTTAGCATACCTGATGACTCCACCAACATGGATTGATGTTCGGCCTGGAAGTTAATAACCGCTACGTAAATCTGGTGGTTGCTACTTGCTCTCCCCATTGGTGCCTTTCCTTCTCTATGTACGAACCCTGATTGTAACTCTGGGTAGTCACGCTGGTAATGGGGTCATTCGCACCTCCAACAGGTAACACGAGATTGAACCTGTGTGATGTTATGTGACTGTCTCTAAAATGAGTTCCTTCCCATGGAACTCTTGCCCCTACTCGTTGTTCCTTGAGATGGTCGTGGACCTGTCTGCACCGCTGGTGATGTACGAGATGCTGCACTTGCTGCCATTGAAATCCCTATAGCTATTGTCCTTGGCACGACTCTGTTACCATATGGCGGTGGCCTTGAGCCCCCTCCCCTAGGAAATGTCCTCGGGGCCTTTCCTACGAACCCCGGGCGATGCAGAAATGTCGGTCTTGTACCCCCAGTCAAGTTCATGTGTTCTTCCGCGTAATGCGCATTTTCCACTGCCTCCGCCACTAAAGACAGTTTCCAAATCCGCACCATAGCTCTTATATTAGGGTTCAATCCATAGACAAAGTTCTATGCCTATCGTTGGTCGTTATCCATATACGACACATATTTGACCAGTTCCATAAACCTGATCTCATATTCTTCTATAGTTCTGTTTCCCTGTACTAGGGCATGAAATGCCCCTACTTGTTGTTCCTCGTAGTATGCTGGTAGATATTTTCTTCAGAACCTCTCCTCGAAAAGTTCCCAAGATACTGTGTCTGGGGTAAGGTGCAGTTGTCTTTCTAGGTTGCCCCACCAGTTCAAGGCACTGTCTCTTAAATAAAAAATGGCGATATTTGCCTTTGAGTTGGACACATAGTACCTTAAGGAAAAACACCTTGTCATGCCTTCCAACCATGCTTCCGCGCATTCACTGGTGTGACCCCTGACAAACTCTAGAAGTTTGATCTTCTGCAATTCCCGCGTGATGTCTTCAGGTGGAGGTCCTCCCCCTGAATCCCTTCACGCTTCTAGATTACCCATTCAAGATAGTGGGGGTTCCACTTTAGTCCCTGTCGGTTGTCACCCTTTTAAAGTCTCGTTAATGGCTTCCAATGAGCACAGTATGAGGGCTAGTTCGGGTGATGGTGGTGGTGGCGTTGGCGGTGTTCGTGGTGCTTGCGACGATGCTCCCCTGCCTTGACTCCTTCGAGTCCTGACCATCTTGTATGCTTTAACCTGCATCACCCCAAAGTTGTCAGGGTGAGTTCAAGGACATTTCAAATTGGTGTTATTTTAAACTTAGAAATAGGGTTAGGCGTAAGTTTTCTTTACTTGTCTGTAAACAAACATTACTCCATTAGGGGATTGGCTAGGTTAGGGTTAGCATTAAGCGTCTAAGCTTGATTTCTTAGCCTCTACGAAAAGAACTATTGGTTCCCTTTCCCTGTAGCTACGTTACCCTTGCGCCTCACTCGCCACTTCCTAGGCTTACTCTCCTAGTGCATATGTCGCCTCCTTCCCGCTTGTCCTTGTCTAAGCTCTTTTAAGCTTCCGCTTACAACTTGATTAAAGTGACTTCCGACCTTGTGTTTATTAATTTACGTCGAAAGGCGTACACCTATTGACAATGGGAAAAATTAATGATCTTTTAACCTTATTTAACCTTAAACCATTATCTGATGGCTATGCATTGAAGATGTTGTCATATTATTAGTCGTCCTCCAAAATCAATGGGTCAGATTTATTGTTCATAACTTTCTTGCATTTATCAAGGCATCCATTAACATGTTTACTCTTTTTTTTTTTTTTTTAACAATTACCTAATCACATTTAAAAAATGCTATAAGGGTATATAATTACCAGGTTTAAATGATTAAATAGGATTAAACCACGACATCTAAATAATTATCCACAACTGGTAGCCATGTTTTGGCGTTCACCAGTGCTATGTACCTTTCGACGTTCGTGTTCTTCTTAAGATGCTTCGCTTGGTGGGTGGTCATGGGTATGACAATTAAAGTATTTATATGTGAAATTATTTGTAAAAATCACATCGTGTGGTGCGTTGGCAGGACATACTTTGTAAAGACTTGACCGTTGGGGAGGTCTGGGGTTCGATCTTCGCGCACTCCATAAATTTTTCTTAGCCCTATATTATTAAATTATTTAAATTAAAACTTATAATTGTATATATATATATATATATATATATATATATATATATTAATAATTTAAATTTACACTAGCGTATTAATACCTTTAAATAAATTATAACACTAAAATTTAATCAAATAAAAAATGAAAATTTAATTATTCAAAAGGGCGTATTAATACTTTTAATAAACTATTAAACTAAACATTAATATATATAAAAAATCCTTGGCATTCTCTGGCAGCCTTTAAGGTCGGGCTTCTGGCATGAGGCCCACGTGCCCGGTGGGCGTGGAAGCGGTGCCTACACACTGGCGAGCAAGACTGCCATTACCATTGTTGTTGTGTTCTCTGAGAAATTTGCAGTGTAGGAATATGTTGGGTTTCTACAATTAGAAACCTTGTTTGTGTGTTTTGTTCCGGGTTCTCCAATTGCTAATTTTCAGATACTTGTTATTGCATATAAAAGTTTAGATAAGGTGTATTGTATATGATTATATGCAGGTTTTCATGTCTATAGAAAGGCTTATTTGGGGATTTTGGCTGAAAGAAGTGGTGAGAAGTGTGTCTCTGGTTCACATTTGTTCAGTTGTCCTCTGATATTTTCTGGTATAAACATATTGTCATCTGACTCTAAATTTATTAGCTGCGTCTTTCTAAGGTTCGAAAGCGGGATCTCCTCAGCTTCAGAGTTTACTTTATGGATGGAAGGAAATTTGTATTCATAGTTGGTTGCCTATATTTCATTCGGCTTCATTTGGGCAATTTTCGTCCGTGCCCACATTTTCTCGTTTGCTTCTGGATGCCCAAAAACATTCATGGATTTGATCCAAGAACCTGTAAATAGCAGTAGCAACAATCAAGGTACCTGAAAGCTATGGCTACTGCAACTGCCTCTGGGCTTTAATTAGCTAGGGCCGCACTTTTCTCCTCTCCGTCTACTTCAGCCCCCATTACCATTCGCTCAGGAGTCTGTAATCCGACACCCATAATATCATTTTCTTCCTCTCAAGGAATACATCGTCAATCCTCTCCTTTTCTGCATTCTATGTTGCAGCTATCTAGGACCATTAAAACAGAGACGGTTAAGCTCAACAGAGGACCTACAGAGATTCGGGTTGTTGCCAATGATAATGGAGTGCCCTATGGACTTTCCATTGATTTGAGAGGTTTGATTATCTTTTCCCAGTATAACTTAGTTTTAATGGATTGGTGATTTGTACATGACGGTTTGTTTTTGTTTTATTTAATTATTGCATAGAAGATATTGTTGTTATATTGCTGTTTTTAAAGTGGGCATTGAGGATATTTCGTTTTATTGGAGGTAAAAATCAACTTTAGAGAAATATTAGATAGCTTGAGTATTTTTACACTGTACTTTAGGTTGAACAGTAGAAAATACAGGACTCCAGATTCTAATGGTGATAGGGATGGTTTTTGCCTCAGCCAGTCCACAAGGGATTAGAATGGAATCTGCGAAGACGACTGTTTCTGCACTTCATAATATTTCCTAGATCCGTTATACTTTTTAATTATTATTGTTATTTATTTTTAATTTGTTATTAATATTTCATAGATACCACGTGTGCTCATATCAGTGCCTATGCTGCAGAATTTGTCGAATGTTGTGTCTGGCCTCATTCCTTTAGAATTAATTCCAGTGCTAGGTCTGAGGGGTATCCATTTTGACAAAATCGCTTGGGACTGATTCGCCATACTCAGTTCAGTCAGGTTATCCATTTCTATACTTTGTGTTTCTAGACTATATTTCGGTCTGTTCTGTAGCGTGTAATAGTGGTAGTTATTGCGATTCAAAGTCATAATGGGTGGGCATATGTGATTTAGAATGTTGAACTATCATAATATAAAGTGCTCTTTTTATTTTAATACCCCCTATTCCCTCTCTGTCTGCCTTCCTTCATGCATGTTGGTGCACCCGCTTCTTCCATGAAGTTGTTTCCCCATACGTATATTACAAAATAACCCTGGCTGACACCTTAATACTCCGCCAACCTCAACAATAAACTAGTACCTAATTTGCAATTTTGTTATATATTATAAATATATTTTGGCACAAGAGTTATTGCAGAGTTATGTTGTGGAAATATGTCTTTTTTTAAGGCAGTAATGATTTTGTTCAACATTGTTTCCTTACTTTATGTTTTTACTCCTGCTAATTTTGAAATATCAGTTTTAATTACATTTTTTTTTTTGGTGAAATTGAAGTCTGCTGAATTTTATTATTAATTATATTTTCCCTTTTCTAACCTTTCTAATTTCTGTCAGTAATTCCATAAACAAGAAAATCACGACCCCACACTGTGTCTAGGCTTACATTTCTGATTTTTTTAGGCATGTTGCATGATAGAAATATCAATTGCCGGAACTTGTTTTTGTTGTATTATATGGTGTCTAATAAGTTCTTGAAGTGACTGGTACTTGTATTTTCATAATATCAAGTATTATTCTTATGGTGGTCATTTTGGCTGTTTCTTAAGATAATATTTAGAAGATCTTTATGTTGCCACTTTTCCTCTGTGGTTTGTGCAAAATTTAATCAAGAAACAACTTCATTAACACGGAAACACTCAGTTAATCACACATTTACATGATTTTGAAAAGCTTCATTTTACTTGTACTTTCTTTGTGGTTTATGTAAAAGCCAATCAAGAAGCAACCAAGTTTAAAAAGGAGTTTACAATCAATCAATACGTTCACACAATATTCCATTTGAGTTACTGATATATGGATTAGAAGTAACGTCAGAACAAAGCTCTCACTTGATGAATTGATTATTATTTTTTTCAGCATTACAATCGAAGATCAACACTCGAAGTTGTCTCATGGAAATTCCTAGATTGTGTAACAGCCCTAGTAGTTAAAATTCGTGTTGCATTCATTTTTATTTATTTATTTTTATTTTTTTTAATTTCTGTGTTTTGTTTGCAGGTTAAGTGGAGGGGAATTTGAGTTTGGAGTTTTGGCCCTTAGGCCCAGATTTAAAACTAAGATGCTCTGATACCAAATGTAGTGGCTGAATTAAATTAAACAACCATTTATTTTACAACATAACAGTAAAATTCAAGAATTTCTATAATTTAGCACATTCTCATACAAATTTATCAATAATAATAAAATTTTATAAGAGATTAAAAGAAATTGCATAATTTTTAAATACCTAAACCTAATGCTAATAACCCTCCATTTGTCCTTTACCTTCTTGACCGTTGTTGCACTGTAAAACACTGCCCAAAACCTAGTTCCTCCCTACCAAATAGGTAACTTCCTAGCTCCAGGATATCATATGGATATCCTGGCCCCCGTGCCCAAAACCTCCAGCAACCCCGGTGCCTGACTGATACAATCCCACTCCCAAAACTCCACTCCTCTTTGCAAATCCAGACCCCCAAAATCAATCGCTCATCCCCCCATAGAATGACCTCCCATACACCTCCTTCCCCTCCATATTCCTCCTTCACCGACTCCCCGCCTCCTTTACTCCCTACCTAACCCATTTATTACCTTCTTATCCTTTCCCGTTAATGCCCCTTATCCCCTCTATTTAATATCTTATCCCTTGTAGTTAATATGTTATCCCTTTTCGGGTACGTAACTTAATTTAATAATATAATTTATTCTCCTCCTTTTATTTATTTACCTTATTAATTAATGAGTTAATTAATACTTAAATTAACCATTGATAATCATGAATAACTAATTAATAATAATTAGTTAGTTAATGTTATTTTAAGAAATAATTATGGTTTAGCTAATCTTTTAGGATAGTTATATTATTAAATTAATTATAATTAATAATCATATACACCTATTTAAGCAGGGTCATTACATAATCGAGGAGAGAATGTTACTAGAAATAATTCAAGTCCTCAAGATTTTCATTATCAAGTCAATTGTAATGACATGGAGATGAAAGAGAAAAGAAATGAAGGATAAAATGTTGGTTGAAAATAAACCAAATATTCATAAACAAAATCTGCTTTTGTCAAAAATACATCAATAATCAGTGATTTCCAGCATCATATGGAAGGAAGTGCTCTTATTATGAGTAGTGGAAAAGAGGATGTTGCTGGAAATGACTAAAATCCTCAAAATATATGCTATCATATTGGCTATGATTATATCAAAATGAAAGAATGGAAAGAGATCAAAACAATAGATGTTAAAAGATTGGATGAAAATGAATTTGATTACAAAATAAATATGAGTCAACCACGTTAACTATGGTCAACTATAGTCAAACATGATGAATTATGCTCAATCATGGTCAACAATGGTCAATGGAGATCAATATCGTCAATAAGGGTGAAGGGTTAGTTGGTTACTAAAGTGAATGTAATAGGAGGGTCATGGGTTATTAGTAAGTTACATAGTTAATGGATTAGTGGGTATGTTTCTATGAAGTTAGTGGGTCAAGAGGTTATGACATGGGTTCAGTGGGATTAAATAGTTAGGAGGTTCATGGGGTCATGCATCAACCATGGTCAATATAGTTAACGATGGTCAAATATGACTAGTGGGTTACTAGGGTCATGGGATTGGGGATCAAGGTTTAGTGGGGTTAGTGGATTAATCATTAAATAGTTAGTGGGTTATGGGTTTAGGGCTAGTACAATTAGTGGGGTTAAGGGTCATGGTGTATTAAAGGGGTTAATTAAATCATGGTGTATTGAAGGGGTGTATTAAATCATGGTGTATTAAAGGGGTGTATTAAACCTAAAATGGACATAGATGTAACAATAACAAAAGGATGAAGTACTTATGCATGGACAACGATCAGATGTGGAGCCAAAAATGATGAGTAAGTAGTCAAGGCTTGAAGTGCTTTAGGGTTCAATTGTCATGTCTTGGGTCAAAGGGGTTGGGATTATAGTGTGTAAGGGGATAAAGGGGTGACTATGTATACTTACATAGTGTGTCTAAGACCATAATGTGATGCAGGAGCATCATCAGCAACAAGCGAGCATGGGACAAACACCATTTCATTTTTGGCACATGTTGAAAATGTTTGAATTATTTTGAAAGTTTGGATGCACAGACATTAATGTAATAGTTAAGAGAGTGTGCACTTCCATATTGTAAACAGATCTTGAGCGATCCTCTCTCATCTGTAAGGTGTAGAGGCATTTATAAGTAGTTAATGTAAGTAGGTAGATTTAAATTCTAGATTAGACAGTTTTAGAAGTTGGAGGGAAAACAACTATAGACACCCTCATCTTGTATCATTTTGTAACATTAACATAATCAATTGAGCATAGAGCATAGAGGAGAAGAAGAAGAGAGATGTGTAGAAGAACCCATGTACAAAAGTTCTGAGATTAATATATGAAGCTTTGATTCAAGCTCATGGTGTTCTAATGCTTTCTATGTATACATGTTGAATGTTATGCTCATGGTTGTTTTACTCTTTCTGTTTTACATTTTCTTTTATGCTATGTATGTATGATTTCATGTTGAGTATTTGAAGTCTGAGAGAGTAAGGAAATGAGTTTCAATTGTTTCTCTTCTTGAGTCAAAGTTCCTGCAAGGAGTGTAGTGGAGCATCCACAAGGAGTGCATTGATGGGTTCAGAGTTCATCTTTGAAAGATCAGGAGGGATACTGTTGTTCTCATTTCCCGCAGAAGTGCAAGTCGGGCATAGAAGTCATGCAAGGTGTGCACAGGCTCGTTGGAAGTTCAGAACTTATCAACCAAAGAGAGAGTTGAATACTGTTGTCGCAAGGAGTTGCACAGAGTCAAAGGATTCAAATACTTAGACGTATTTGAAGAATGCCGCAAGGAGTGCGTGCAGAAGTATCATAGGAGATTTGAGTTAGTGAAAGGAAGCTCAGGAGAATTAGAATCTTCAAGGTGTGAAGAGCAGAAGAGGGGTTTGGGTCGTCATGAAGAGTCCAAGTCATAGTGAGGAGGATTACTGAGCTGACTCAGAGTAGAAGTTATTTGAGGAAAAGTTTGGATAGTTGAAATTCTTCAAGGAGAATCCTGAAACAACAGGGATCATTGGATCTGTGGAAGTTTCGAGAGAGATAATGAGTAGGATAGATCCATCCTTTAGATAGCCTAGATTAACATCAAATGTTGATCAAGATTTTTGGGGCCGTCAGATCATTTCAGAGTTTCGGACTTCGGAAGTCCAAGTTGCAAGTTTGGGTCTTGACACATCAAGTACCCAAAGTCCGAAAGGATTCTCATCAGTGTAGATTGGAGAAGTTTTTGGAACTTCAGAATTTGAGATTTTGGAAGTCTTGAGGGATAGAGATTGGGATATAGTAGAGGAGAAAATCTGAAACAAGGAGAAGACGACCCGTGGAAGGACAAGAAGCTTCTTGTCGAGATTTGTGGAAAACAACAAGGAGAAACAAGCTTAAGTTTTTAGAACTTCGGAGTTAGGGGTTTCAGAAGTCTCGAGGGACAGATATTGGGACAAAGAAGGGGAGAAAACCCAAAATGAAGAGGAGGTGACACATGGAATGACAGGAGACTTCCTGTTGAGTTTTTGAAACAACAAGGTGATGTACTATTTCGGGATTTCGGGATTTCAGAGACCGAAAGGTGGAGAGGATACAAAGTTCAAGATTTGGCATATCAAACTCCTGATATGTGAAATATCCCTGGTCATTGGATCGAGGGAGAGTTCACATCCATTGATCTCCTCAAAAAGGGGATTTCAGGATTTCAAAAATTTGGGTTTCGGGATTTCGGGAGTCGAGGAGTAGAGTTGCACGACATCGCAACTCCCAAATTTGTGAAAGTTGAAAAGCCAAAATTGACATCAGGAAGGATCAAGTGTTTAAGTATTTCAGGTTTCGGAGGTCGAAGAGGTAAGGCGTTCGACCAAGGGCTTCGCGAAATCGTGAAGTCTGATATCTCGAAATAAAGGAGGAATTCCCTCAAGGTGTTGTTGTGGGTAGATTTCCCGAGAGTGAAATAGAAGAGCCAGTCGCGCTCTCAGGGGCCGAAAAGAAAAGATCATGTGTGGATCTTGACCTGTGGGTCTAGGGAGGGGTCTACACCATAATGGATAGCATCAAAGTGTGTGTACATGGGTTATTTATTTGGGGGTCATTTCAATTATGGAGCAAGGTATGTTTGGGGTCATAGTAGTTAGTGGTTAGAATGTTTTAGGGTGTGATTTTCATGTCATAAGTGTTATCACTGAAATTTCGTCCGCACATGGCGATAAGAACTCAGCATCGTCAAAATAGGAATGAAGTCATTCATGGCATAGGATTAATTCCACAGCATTGCAAAAGGGTCAAAAAACTATACAAAGTAACCAAAAATTGAAGGGCGCTTTACAGAATCTGGGTGCACGCACATATGCGCGGAACAACAACGTACAAAGCGCGCATATGCGCACGATGCGTAGCTGTTGGGCACAAAACCCACGCACCTGCTAAACGACGCATTTATTGAAATTGGTCGGCCTCCCAACCACTAATGGATCAGCTCCCAAGTCGATTTGACATCAAATCTGAGCAGAATCTGCATGGTAGACTGGTCAAAGACCTAATTGAGCCCTAAAGAGCCCCTTTTCACACCTCAAAGGAGTTACATAATCACCCAATTCCATGCTATAAAAATCCATGAAGAAACATCATTTTCTCAAGGAATTTCATGTATTGTTATGCTGTTAATATTGTTAAGGACTCACTCTTTGACAATTACACATTTGGCACCATTTTATAGGGCTATCCACCTCTCTATTGAGTGGGTATGCTTGGAGTTCTTTCACCATCATTCTCATTTTCTTATTGTAAGGAGAGCAAGTTTGTGAGGGCCTCAAGAGCCTTCCTTTGGAGGAAGAAGGAACCACAATTCCCTTTCTTCATTATGCTTTGGATTTGATCAATAGACCAACTCAAAACATTGGTGATATTGGTCTTGTTGTCTTTGTTATTTCCTTTTCCATATGCTCATAGTTTTAGTTTGTTTTAATTTAATTCTTGTTTATAGTTCTCTTTTATTTTCTCTAACCCTTTCCTCTACAGCTGTCATGCTCTGCAAGACCCAACAGGGCATGTAAGCACCCTTTATTTTCTCACCAAGTGACGAATTGGGTGCAAACAGATTGGTGACCATACTGGGGATTTAGGTATCAATTCCTCCCTCATTTGGGTTCATTTTTATTTCCTTTTGATTTCATTAACTTGAAGGTTCACAAACCAGCCTCTGCCGACCTACTAACCAGTCAATTCACAAAAAATTGGAGAGAAATCCATCCGGATTTTCCTTCTCAGACTTTTGTCACAGGCACGCAAGTATTCCACCCCATAGGCACGTATCGTGCGCGCATGCGCCTTTTCAGCAGTTTCTTCCTGTGTGCATGCGATTTATCACTCAATTCTTTCAGCGCGCATGCGCTTCATGCGCCTCTGTCTACACTAGGGGCCGCGCATCTGAACTTAATTTTACATTGTAAGGTCTTGGATGTGGGGAAAATCATTTTCCTTCTTAAGAATGATGATATACATGCTCTAAATACTGCACCACTTAGACCCCTCAATTTATAAAGGGGATAGTCAAACAAACATAAGCACTTAGGTGGATAAAAATCAATTGCCCTTATTTTCTTTTTGCCACATGGATGGCTTGCTTTGATTTATAAATCTAAGTTGAACATCAATTTTAAATCACATATAAACTCACATTCGGGACTAGAAGTTGTAAGTAACGATCTTGAGTATGATCTTCTCTTGCGCCATCAAGCGATCTTGAGAACCAGAAAAGGATTGCGAAAACGATCTCATCTCCCTTAACAAAATTGCAAAACTTTTAGGAGAGGACAACGGCCCTTTTCGGGACCCCTCTTAGCTTCATTTTTTTCAAACACATTCTTGTAATGGGCCCATACATGCCCACATGTCACAAAGCTAGAGTAGTGTTTGAATTTCTTCTTTCTTAGATCAAAAAACTAGGAGAGTTTAAAAGTTTATAACGGGCCCACACATGCCCACATGTTCAATCTAGGATAGTTTCATGCTTTTTCTATATTAACTCACACATAGGGAGTTAAAGGATAGTAATGGATCACATGTCCACATGCTAGTTTCCTAGGGATTTTAAAATTTCACAAGGTTGTACCAATGACATCTAGCTAATTAGGTAAACAGACTCTTGTAAGGACCAAGCGATGTCCACATGCAGCAAGGTGACATCTAAATAACTAAAACTTGGTACACTTTCACTCACACACAAAATTCACGTCTTCACTCACATAGCCTCTTCTCGAAATGTGGATGTCTAAGTAGGTTTCCTCCAAAGGGATTATGAAAACACCCCATCTTTTCTTGACAGGACTATCCACTCCCACTATTAATCAAACGAGGTTGTTTTTCACCCCCAGCCTCACAAAACAACTTCATCTAAAAACTTTCTAAACAACTCACTAAGTTGTCCTCCACAGGAGGTGCCGAAAGAAAATTTTAGTCTAGGTAGGATTTCATGGGTAGGCATCCAAATAACCCCCCGTTATCTGGTTCTCACATTTTCAAACATAGAAGTTGACAAATAGGGAACTTTCAAATCCTCCAAGTCCAGTGTTCCAATCACCATAAGGTAGGGAGATACCCGTGAAGGGTCGAAGGCCGAGGTCCAGTTGTTCTATGCRTCCCCCCTTGAGGCACCCACCTCTTGGATGGGATCCAACCCGTGACCCATTTCTTAGACTGAAAATCTAAATGCCGCACTTGGACCGAGGTACCTAGTGACCAACTTTAGGACATCTACCCAAGTGGCGATTGTGGGCTGCAATTGCACCTTGATTAGATTTTGTGTGGCTATTGGGAAGTATCGCCAGCTCTTTCGGGATATTTCCCCCTCTACCCCTCATTATAACTAGTTATTTCATCCTTCACTAGTGTCTCTTCAGGTGACTTCAGACCCCACTATTGAGAGCTATTGGAAGGTCCAGTACTATTTGAGAGGAAGGATGTTACGTCTTCTAGGACATGAGTATTTGCTTTCTTTTGATTCCCCCACGCGGACAAAACCCTCTTACCCATATATATGCTTCTTTTTCATTTATGTATGATGCACGTCTGATTACAGTTTGACTTTGATATATATATTGTGTAAACATTTAGCAAAGACTCTTGGTTCTATATTTCTCTCACCACTTGTTGCACACATTTCACACAATTAGTCTGACATCATAGGGGAACCATAGAACCCCCATTGTTCACGACGCTTACTCAACCTTCCTCCTATCTTAGGAGGAGTATCTATTTGTACCCGCTCATCGGTACCTCCTTCACACACTCCTGTGAGTGCTACTATCTTAGGATCAACTTTGCTTGGTTCTACCTTACTTGGGTCCACTTCCCAAGGGCATCCATTCACTCGCTCTCCTTCGCACGGAAGCAGGGGACCCACTTCCTCTCAAGGGGGGAGCACAAACCCACCTAGTCCCCATCAAGGGTCAAGTTCACAACACACCATGGCTGGAGCTAACCCTCCCCCCCACTACAGATGCCATACTTGGCCTCTCTCAACATACTGAATCTCACCAAGCTCACGAATGATCCTATATTGCATGATGCCACATGGCCTACAATGCCAACCAAAATTCCTTCAGACATACCAAAGTTTGAAGGAAAGGCAGGGGATGACCCCACCAACCATGTCATGACCTTTCATCTATGGTGTTCTTCTAATAGCATTATGGATGATTCCGTCAGACTACGACTATTTCAACACACACTTATTGGCCCATTAGCCAAATGGTATGTCGAAGAAAAATCAGGGTCCCACACGACCTTTCAGTCATTGGCCAAAGCCTTCTTGACCTTTTTCCAACTAACCATCCGCCATGACAATGGTCTAGAACTACTGTCTAATTTCAAACAGACCTCCGCCACCCACATCGCTGACCACATTCATGAGTGGCGTAGGCGACGTAGTTTGTGTAAAGCAGAAACCACCAAACAACAATGTCTTGACTAGTTTCTTAGATCACTTGTCGCTCTCCTTGGTAAGGATGTCACTTCCACCTTCCCACAATCCGAAGAGGAAGCCATCAGTAAAGCCCAGCTGTATGACCTCATTTATGCACAGTCAGGGTACTTATATACAGTACTTCCTGATCTTCCAAAACCTACGCCATTTGGACAGGACAAGCCTGGGATGTCTCACTTAGCAGACGGACTAATAGGTGCCACCACACACCATGGTCCACAACCCCAACCACCACCGATGTATGGAACACCTCAATACTCACCGGTATATGGGGGCACTCCTTATTACCCCTCACCCTCTTATCAACAACCATATCCTGTTGCTATACCTCCACCCATCAATGGACCACCACCGACACCCCCCATACATCCACCTATTCCCACAAGAAGTGGTACTCCCTCGACATCAACTTATAGCACTAGTGAAAGCACTATGCCTTCCTATGTGCCTTATGGATCGGGACCACCACAAAATCCATACTTCCCTTTTCCTAGTCCCCCACAACCCATGCCTCCCCCACATCCACATGCGGGGGTCAATTTTGTTCAGCCTTCCACTGCTCAACAATACCAAAATTTTGAACAATTAAGTACAGCCAACCCAACCCATCCATCAAACAATAACAGGAAGAAAGGACGGAACAGGAATAACAACAATCCTGGTCAAGGCAGAAATCAACCCCCACAGCACCAACTACCCAGGGGCAATCAGAACCAAGGGAGCCCAAACCCCCAAGGGGGCAATAACAACAACAAACGTCAAGGGAGAAATAATGTTAAAACCATCCACCCTTGTGCTCTTTGTGGTGAGTTCATACATTACACTCACCATTGCCCCCAGATCGTTGATTTCAAAAGGTTGAAAGATTTGGGTAGTCTCCCCCATACCCCTACACAAAATGCCCCTCAGCAAGCACCACAACAATACGTGAAGCAACCCCCTCCCGCTGTGCTTCAAAATCCTATCCCACATCAAGGTGTGATAAACACCCAACAGGATGCACAACGTCCCCCACCTCAGGTGGGACAATACCACAACCCTAACACTCCAGCAGAGCATACAATTCTCCTCACTAGTGAGGAAGAAATCCTTTTGCAAACACGAAATCGTCAGTATCCAGCTGAGTCTACTCCCATCTCCCCAGAGACAAACCCTACACCACCGACACCCCCAGTGGTACCCCCTCGCCCGTCCGTCGAACTACCATTACGCATCCCTCGCATCCCTTTGCACAGGAATGTTCACAACCCACAGGCTAGGGCAGCTCACAATTATAGCTTGGTAGACGACTTAGCGCAATCCCCAGCTTCTATGTCAGTCTTGGAAGTCCTCTAGACTTGTCCTACACAATGGAAATCACTACTTTCCGCCTTGGGGGAAGTCGACCCTGCTGATACTCTACTCATCACCTTTGACCTTGATAGTTGTGAACCTCGTCTTCCCGCCGCAGTCCCTATTCAAGTACCAGTAAAAATACGGAACATCACCGTCCATCGGTGTATCATCAATGAAGGGGCATCTACATGCATCATGTCCAAAATAGTATGGTAGAAACTTGGTTCCCTAGAACTCATACCATCCGCCATCACATTACGGGCCTATGACGGATGACCATCATCTCCTGAAGGGCTCTTTCAAAATGTCCCCATGGAACTCGGAGGTAAAACTATCCTCATTGACATCGAAGTTATCGAAGCTCAACTCGATTACAATATCTTGTTTGGACGTAGCTACATGTACGCTATGAAGGCAGTGGCATCTTCCGTCTTTTGGACAATCATGTTCCCCCACAACAGAAAGATTGTAACCGTCGACCAAGTCTCACATTATGAACCCAACCCCTCTGCCAACCTCGATAACATTCTTCCCCTCATCCACACCAACCAAGACGTATATCCACTCGTCGAGATGGGTCCTGGTATTTTCAAAGATCCATCCTTGTTAGGGACGTACCATGGAGCACCACCACTCCTTCCCCCTAGTCAAGTATGCATCATCTCATCTAACGAAACTCACCAGGAGGATGCTCGTCCTCCTCAGGAGGCTTCAGTCATTCCTGACGTCTCAATAGTCGCAGCACCACTCCCACCGGAGCCTCCTGCGCATTCGTCAACCCCTCCAGTCCACGAATCCACACCCCCTCAAGGGCCTAGTCCCATTTGGGAGACAGTTCCCCGACCCCTCACTCAAATTCCCTTCTTTTACCCTCCACCCGGTATAGAAGCTTTCCAGGTGGCCGCAACGCTCACCTTACCCAACATGGTGCTAGCAATCCCAGTGTGGTATTTACATCCAATTGAGATGATCCCTCGCCCACAGGAAGGCCTCCCCATGACGATTCCTGTCCTCACCCCCACTCCCCCCATACTCCCTACCCCCCCTTCTACCGCTGGGGGTAGGAGAAAGAAGAAGGATCCCACAGCTCCACTTCCTCCGCGCATCCCACCACCTTGCGCACTATGTGAGAAAGAGGGTCACCAAACCAACAACTGCCATTCCCCCCAATCCCACCCCCACACCACCCATTACTACCGACACTCAACCTGCCAGTAGTAAAGGGTTGAGGACCAAATTCGCATGTGCCATCTGTTCTGAGTATGGCCATTACACCCATCATTGTCCAGCACTACCTCGTTTCCGGCAGGCCTTAGCTATCATACGCCAGGACTATCAGAACAACCCACGCCCTGCTATGTCCTCCACAACAACACATATCACTGACATTCGCTATGTCACCACTTCCATCAATGAACGCATGAGATGCCCTTGCTTTCTTTGCGATTCATTGGCTTATTTTACCTACCAGTGTCCTATGATCATAGAATATAGGAAACATCAATTGACCCTGCTGCATTGACCCACAAAGGCAGTTATTGACCTTACTTCGCCACTGGCAGATCTGCACATCATCTCTCCTGAGCCCGAGGCACTCCCTACACCTCCTTGGTTCTTAGATGACGTATATGAGGATTTACCCCATCACCCACTTAACTCTCCCGCTCATCCCCCTATGGAGACTCTCCATCCCACTACTACGGGTACCCCTCAGTGCCTCAATATATGGTTTATGTCGAGTGAACACTCACCCTCTCCTAACATTACTCCCTCTGTTTCTTCAGCAGGGGGAAACCACACTGTTACTGAGATCACTCCTCACGATCCATTATATTCTCGTCATTTCCAATGTGACAAAGAAATACTGGAAGAGCTACAATGCCCAGACTCTCCCTGGGATGCACTACATCATCGTGCTCTCTTCTTTCCACAGGAAGCCCTTATGCCTCCTATCCATAATCCCATTTATGCGGTCGAAACCAAAGATTTTATCCCCTCTGGGCTTATCGATTGGTTCAACAATCCCATTCCTGCACCCGATGCTTTTGAAGAAGGTAATCTGGCTAACTATTCCCCCACCATCAAAATCGACATTTCCATTAAACCGGGCACTGTCGAAGAAATCATCATTGGAGCTGCTTGCACTCCTCAAGAAATCACCGCATATAAAGCCCTCTTCCAGGAATATAGGGATATTTTCACCTGGTCATACACAGAGATTCCTGGCCTCGATCCTTCTATTGTCGAGCATCACATCAACACCTGGCCTGACATCACACCAGTTCGCCAGAAACAGCGACCGCTACACCCATCCAAGGCCGCGGCTATCAAAGCCGAAATTGACAAATTGTGTACAGCCGGATTCATTTACCCCATCGCTTATACTTCATGGGTTTCCAACCCTGTACCCATCGACAAAAAATAGGGCACTATTCGCGTCTGCACCGACTTTCACTATCTTAACAACGCATGTCCAAAGGACAACTTCCTAACGCCTTTCATTGATCAGATTATCGACGATTGTGCCATCCATGAGGCTCTCTCCTTTATGGACGGCTTCTCTGGCTATAACCAAATTCAAATTCACCCATCCGATCAGTATAAAACCGCATTCATTACCCCGTGGGGTACGTTTTCATATCATGTCATGCCCTTCAGCCTAAAAAATGCCGCCGCAACCTTCCAGCGGGCGATGACATACATCTTTCACGATTTGGCTGCAATCATCCTCGCCTACTTGGATGACCTCACCGCTCGATCCAAGAAACACACCCAGCACATTAATGATTTACGAATCATCTTTCAACGGTGTCCTCAGTACAACATTCACTTGAACCCTCTCAAGTGTGTGTTCTGTGTCACCACAGGGTGCCTCCTCGGTTTTATCATTTCACAAAGCGGTATTACTGTGGACCCCCTAGTCAAAGCCATCACCAAAATTCCACCCCCTCAGAATTTGCAACAACTGCAGAGTCTACAGGGCAAAGATAACTTCCTCAGATGCTTTGTCCCAGATTACACCATACGCGCACATGGTTTCCTTCGCTTACTACGTCACGACATCCCCTTTCACTGGGACGACTATGCCCAACATTCGTTTGACGATCTTAAAGCAGCACTGTCAAATGCACCTTTGATCAGTGCACCTGACTATAATCGCGACTACATTCTCTACGTATCAGCATCAACTGTATCAGTAGCCTGCGTCCTCGTCCATATCGGAGATGACAATCATGAACACGTCATTTACTATGTCAGTAAGAACCTCTCAGGACCACCCTTGAAGTACAAACACGAAGAGAAACTTGCTCTTGCAGTTGTCCTTGCAGTCCAAAAACTGCGCCATTACATTCTTCTTCGCACCACCAAGGTCGTCGCAGATTCCAACCCTATGCAATACTTGCTCAGTCGTCGCCAAGTTAACGAAAAGTTCGCTCGATGGATCATTATCCTTCAAGAGTACGACCTCAAGTTCTCAACACCTAAGAGTAAGAAGGCCCTCGTTCTCGCTGAACTTGTCACGGCCCTTCCCTCTGACACACCCAGTACCCCCATCAACACTGACTTTCCTGATGAACATCTCTTTTACATCGCTTCCGATGATCCTTGGTATGGTGACCTTCTCATCTACCTACGAACTCAAAAGTTCGGTAACCATCTATCACGAGATGATCGTCGACGCATTCGCCATCAGGCCCCCCGCTATCTCCTTATTGGTGACATCCTATATCGGCGGGGCATCGACACCATTCTTCATCGCTACCTGACTATTGACGAGGCTGACAGAGTCTTAAACGACTGCCACAGTGGCGCCTGTGGGGGCCATCTTTCCGGTATATCCACCACGCAAAAGATCATCCGGGCTAGTTACTTTTGGCCTAACCTGTTTCATGATTGCATTCATGCCGTGAAACGATGTGAGCAATGTCAGCTCTATGCCAACAAGGCCCGTGCTCCCCCCACCCTTCTTCACCCTGTCATTACTGCGGGCCCCTTTTGTAAATGGGGCATCGATTTTATGACTTGTAATCCCCCCTCTAGCAATGGTCACAAATACATTGTTGTCGCCGTCGATTACTTCACCAAATGGGCCGAAGCTATGCCCACTTTCAACAACACTGTTGACACTGCAGCGCGTTTTTTCTTTAATCATGTCATATCACGTTTTGGCGTACCACTCCAACTTGTTTCCGACCATGGGAAACACTTTGAGAATGAGATCTTCGTCGAACTCTCCTCTCGGTTAGGCTTCTCTCACGAGTTTGCCTCACCATATTACCCTCAGTCAAACGGACAGGTCGAGGCAGTGAACAAAGTCCTCAAGACCATGTTACAACGCACGGTTAATAAACATAAAACCAATTGGCATTATATGTTATTTTCCATGCTATGGGCTTATCGAACGGCAGTAAAGACCGCTATGGGTTTCACGCCATTTCATTTAGTCCATGGGGTCGAGGTAAATCTTCCCATCGAGTACGCAATTCCCACCCTTCGCACCTCAATTGAGATTTTACCTTACACTGCTCCAATGGAGCAGCGCTTGCTAAACTTGGAGTCTCTGGATGAAGATCGTCGATCCTCATTATAGAACAATGAGGTAGCTAAAAAATGATCCAAGTCTACCTTTGATCGCCATGTCAACCTTCGATCATTTCGCGAAGGCGACCTCATCTTGGCCTATGATATCAATCATGATACCTTTGGCCACGGAAAATTCGAATCACTTTGGCATGGCCCTTACATCATCCAACATTGCCTCACCAAAGGTGCATACATCTTGGCCTCCCCCGAAGGCCTCTCACTCAAGGAACCCGTCAATGGGTTATATCTCAAGAAATTTTATGCTTAGGAGTAGTCATTCTACTTTAGGTTACTTTTTCTTGTTTAGTGTTTTTAATATTTTTTTCCTCCTACCCTCTCGTCTAAAACTATCCTTTGTGCTCTTGACAGATGCTTCCTCCACCAGCATACCACATTCGTTATGCCGACGGCGCTAGCCGTTGGACACAAAATCTCGCTTCGGCTGCTTGGGCTCTCTACACCCCATCACATGAAATGCTACATTCAAGCGGCATATGTTTGGGACCAGCAACCAACAACCAAGCCGAATACACTACTGTCATTGGCCTCCTGACCGATGCCCAACATCATCATATTCGTCACCTTAGCGTTTTCCTTGACTCCCAACTAGCCGTCCTGCAGCTCAACAATGTGTACCGTGTACGCGATCCGTGCCTCTTTCGCAAATACCTGCAGGTTAGATTATTATATCGAAATTTTGATTCCATTACATTTACACATATTCCAAGAGAATTAAATCAAACAACAGATGAAATAGCTAACATGGTGTTAGATTGGCATATATCACATCAAGCTACACACCGATAAACATCTCTTACATCCTGTCACAGCATATAGATAGAACAAACATCATCATCATCAACAAAAACACATGTAGGCAACATCAGGATCTCACAAAATATGTATACTCATATATATATATATATCAGCCCATCAGGCCATCCGAATGTTTACACACAAAAAATATACATTAGCCCGCAGGCCAGTGCCACATCTCGGTACAAAAATTGGCACACCAGCTTATCAAAATGATATACCAAGTACATACATACATCAGGGTGCCTCTATCGCACCCCCAGATGCTCCTCCCTTAGGAGGAGGTGGTGGCCCACCCCTACCTGCCCCAGGTGGGGGTGGTGGCACACCTGCAGGACCCTCCTGTCCCGATGGTAGGCGTACACTCGTCATCACGGCAAGCATAGTTTCTCGTCGCACTATCCCCCGCCATGGTGGTGGTAATCCAATACACTACTCTAGGAACCCCTCATCCTGGATATGGATCCACATGCCCTCAGGCACATCCTGTAAAAACGTCTCTAAACGACGGCGTATGTCATCAACATCAACTTCGGCCGTCGCCAGAGGAGGGTGCGATGGCCCAGCACCAGGGTCATCAAAACGGCGCCTCTACGCTGGTCTCTCAGGCTCTATTGGTCTCCCCGCGACCTCATCCCGCCGATGCCTCCCTCCACGAGGCAGTCTCTCCGACGCCCGCTGAAACTCCACCTCACGCCCACGAGGTGCCAAATCTGCACATACACAAAACAACAAACACACAATCGTATCAGTATCTATCATCATACACATGAACTGATCTATCAAAACAAAACATAAATCAAAACATACCAAACTCAACATACCTCGGTGATCAAAAACCTCCCCAGGAGGCAATACCATGTCCGGGTCCCCTCGAAAGTCCACCCCAACATAGGAGTATCGAAGTATGACCTGTGGCATCTGTCACCAGATCTGTGCCGCCTGCACTGTGAAATAATGCCCGCCTTCGCCACCACTGTGGCAAACCAAAATCACATACCACCACCTCAACCAAGGCTCTCGCGCCCCAGGCGCCTCTAGAAGAACCCGCGGATGCAGCATCGGCACCCTCTCCAGAAACTAGGCTACCAGGATAGAGCCAAACGAAAACTCCCCGGTGCCTGTGGACCGACAACGGTCCAGCTACGTGATCATCCGCGCGTGCCGTGTCAACCCCCACGCGAACCTCTCCCGTCCCACTACCACCCTCTCAAGCAACAACAACTGGCCACCACTGATCTGTTGGGTTACACATGACCCATACATGCGAACAATCATCGCCGCTATGCAACGATGCAACAACAAATCTATCCTGTTGATGCTCACTACAGTCCCAGACATGTAGTTCTCGCCTGAGAAAAACCGCGCGGAAATCATAGCAAGGGTTTTCTCCCTCGGCATCATAGGCTCTATCGGCAGCGGCGTTCCCCGGAAGGGAAGCCCAGTCAAAAAATAAATATCCTCCACTGCAGTGAAGGGGATCTGCTCTCCTCGCACGAGGAAGCAGTGCAGGTCTGGACTCCACATCTGGAGCAAGAACTGCAGCAAGTACTCCTGTGCCCGTATCAACGAGCACTCAAATAACTTTAGCAACCCAGAGGTTGCTAAAGCCACTCGCACAACAGGCCCTGCATTGGCCACAGCATCTCGTAACTGCGACTAGTCTAGCTCACGCCACCAGACATCCATAGTCACTGCTGGTCACCTGCACACACAACAGAGTCCTATATCAGCTTATTCAACCATCCAATGCATCAAAAAGACTCCCTTTTTTACCCTTCAACCTTGCCTTTTTGGCGTGGTTTACCCACCCACAGGTGCGCACAGATGTGCACCTGTTCACTATACAGGTGCGCGCTAGTGCGCACCTATTTTTCTCACAAGCACGCTCTAGTGCGCGCCTGTCAAACTCACAGGTGCACTCTAGTGCGTGCCTATTCACCTCACAGGCGCGCCCCTAGGGCGCGTCATAAATTCCCCCTCACGCGCACCAATGCGCATTTATTCAGTGGACAGGCGCGCACGTATGCGCGCCTTCCACTGAATCAGCTACGCATGTGGGCCCACACCCTAGTCAAAAACCCCTAAAAACCCCTCATACGCCCCCTGTACCTACCCTGCCCAAAAATTAGAAACCTATTTCTATGCAGGATGATCATACCACTAACCTGCAACTCACACACCGTCGATCGAATACCTCATGCTCCCTGAATCACACAATCTCCTCTGAATCTGCTCGAAAACTCACTGTAGCAGCAGGTACAAATGAGGTGGCAATGTGGGCCCTACAACTATATATAGGCCTTTTTCCAAACTTCCACTCACCATTCCGGGAGCCCACGGCGTCCATTTTTCGAACCATCTTCAGCCACGGGATCAGCATCCCGCCACCTACATCACAGCTGTCCCTGGACCGCTTGTCATCCTGAGCCCCTGGGGCACCTTTTTTTCATCTCATGGTCAGGTACACACGCGCCTTGACACGTTTATCTAATACATGCTCATATCTTCGATTCTCTTTAGATATTGTTCACTTTGGGTATTTGGTTGTTCTATGTGCAGGTACGTGATCATCATCTCTCAACATTATTCCTTCAGGTATATATTCAACACTGGCATGTAGTCTCTCCCGCTGTATTGCATTTGCATTTCCAATCATACCCTTTGATAGTGGCCTTTAGGATACCCATTCCTGGCTCTGTAGTACTCACACCTCCCTTTGCATCTTCAGTACTGTAACCCGGTAGCATTCTCACCCACATGAGTTTTCCCATTCATAGCACCTTTTGGCACTTTTGACACTCATGCTGTTCTTCATTACCCTTTAGGGATGGGAGTCCCGATAGTCTTTCATCATGTTGCAGATCAAACACATACTCCTTCTCCTCATTTTGCTAGCTTTCCCACTTGGACTCCCAGATCATCACTTTATGGTTCTATTCTGTTTTTCCTGCACCCCCACAGGATCACGAACCCACCATTTCATCCACCATCAGTTTGCCCATCTGCGAACCTATCTTCGTTTCACCTACCTCATACAGAAACTCACCAATGGGGCCCCCACCCTTCATCAGTTTTCCAAGAAAGTTCTGCCCTCCCTGGGGCACTAATTTCACACTAGGGCACCCGTTTCTGTATTTGTACATTTTTCCCAAAATTATTCATTATTTATTGTACAAACGCCTTTATTTCCAGTCATTACATTTTCTTTTGTCGTCACGGTTGGCGACTTTCTTTCTTTTGGCCACACGCAACCCATGTCACCCTTGGTTGGACCATTACTTATCATCTACCCTCGCCGACATCGTCCATATATTCATAGTACTCCACAGGTCACTTACCTCTACCCTCTGAATTTGTTCACCTTGTCTCACCTCTGGCACAACTTATCCTCGGTCTTGGCGTCCCCCTGACACTCGACCTTGTCGCACAGTTGTGGCCATTGTTTATCTCATACATCCTCCAGCCAAGGGAAGTCTTGAGTCTTCCCACTTCTTGACTTCATCCATGTACCTCTGTCACTTCTTCATCTCAGTAGATTCCACGGAGCCCTTTGCTCCTGGGAGTCGCGTCCCCCTTTTTGTCGACATCAGCATAATTTTCCAGAAGGGTGACAGTATCTTGATTCTCATTTTCCATTCCATGAGAGATCTCGGATGGCACAGGGGGAACCACCATTGCTCCCTGATGTCATTGACCCCCATAACATTCGACGCCAACACTTTCTCATGTTACGGTGGGTCTTACTTTGCGACTATTGCAGTTTTTTTTTTACTTGCCGAAGACCTCTGAACTTGGTCGAGCCCTCACTGCCTGCATCACCATCACTGCTTATTATCGCGATCATTGCCTATTGTTCAGAGTATGTTCCTTTGCAGAATTGTCTTCTGCCTTTATCATTACCACCCCCGAGGGCGCTGCAGTTGTCTACACTAACATTTTAGTCATCTTTTTTCAGAGTTACATCCACACGAGCATGGGGCATGTCCGCCTCATTTGTACACAATTGTATATTGTTACGCACCTTCTGGAAGGTCGAGTTCTACTGGTTCCTTTCTTCTCCAAAGGAGTGATCTACACGGTCCCACTATTGCTCTTCCTTACAACACCATTCTCAATAAAAAAACATTGATGGATTTCAGCTATACGTATGCTCCTAACCTCATCCATCAGCGGGCATCTATTATCACTGAAATTTCGTCTGCACATGGCGACAAGAACTCAGCATCGTCAAAACATGAATGAAGTCATTCATGGCACAGAATTAATTCCACAACATTGCAAAAGGGTCAAAAAACTATACAAAGTAACCAAAAATTGAAGGGCACTTTACAGAATCTGGGTGCGCGCGCATATGCGTGGAACAACAACGTACAAAGCACGCATACGCACACGATGCATGGTTGTTGGGAGAAAAACCCGCGCACCTGCTAAACGACGCATTTATTGAAATTGATCGGCCTCCCAACCACTAATGGATCAGCTCCCAAGTCGATTTCACATCAAATCTGAGCTGAATCCGCATGGTAGGCTGGTCAAAGACCTAATTGAGCCCTAAAGAGCCCCTTTTCACACCTCAAAGGAGTTACATAATCACCCAATGCCATGCTATAAAAATCCATGAAGAAACATCATTTTCTCAAGGAATTTCATGTATTGTTATGCTGCTAAGATTGTTAAGGACTCACTCTTTGACAATTACACATTTGGCACCATTTCATAGGGCTATCCACCTCTCTATTGAGTGGGTATGCTTGGAGTTCTTTCACCATCATTCTCATTTTCTTATTGTAAGGAGAGCAAGTTTGTGAGGGCCTCAAGAGCCTTCCTTTGGAGGAAGAAGGAACCACAGTTCCCTTTCTTCATTGTGCTTTGGATTTCATCAATAGACCAGCTCAAAACATTGGTGATATTGGTCTTGTTGTCTTTGTTATTTCCTTTTCCATATGCTCATAGTTTTAGTTTGTTTTAATTTAATTCTTGTTTATAGTTCTCTTTTATTTTCTCTAACCCTATCCTCTACAGTTGTCATGCTCTGCAAGAACCAACAGGGCATGTAAGCACCTTTTATTTGCTCACCAAGTGACGAATTGGGTGCAAACAATAAGCTAGGTATAGACATAAATACCCCTTATTTGATGTAGGTAGATGAAGCTTCAGGAGATGTTGAGCATGCATTAGTAAACATTGTGGAATGATACTTTTATTTTGAAGCAAGATGCAATGAAGAGGGCTATTTAAGAAATTCATTGAATTTTTGTTGGGAATTATGTTTATATGTTGTATAAGTTTGACTATAATAGTGACCAAACTAGGATCCATCCCTTTTCTTTTCATTTGAAAAGGAGTTTCAGGGCATCCCTGACATGCCAATTTGGGGTTTAACTAACAATGGCTTCCTTTCACAACACTATGCTTACATAATAAATACTACCCAACTTAACCTGCAAAAACATTTTTTCCCACTTGTTCTTTAGCTAAAGTTGAGGGTCCATTTGAAATGGTCAAAGCTATCCAAATATCACAATTCCCATCATTCCTATTTCTTGCACAAAAATCCCAAAGCAAGCGAATGCCAACAAGCCTCTACCACACCCATTGAATCACCCTTGAGTCAATTCTATTACTTTCCAAATCTAGAGTGCTTTATGAATGAATCACTTATCTAGGATCACCTTAGCAATATGGTATCAAAACGTCATTTGAAGTGGGTCGGAGGCATATTGATCAATTAGGGTCTCAAACTCGCTAGTCTGGTAGACTTCCTTCACATGATTCACTACTAGGTAAAAATCTACAATATTTTTAGGAGTCTAATACCTATTTTCCTTGCAATATCAAATCCCAAGATTAGGACCTCATACTCAACCACATTATCATTGCATTAAAACTTGATCATGATATTCTAATTCCCCTTGAAATGAAGATGCCAATTCTTGAATAAAGGTAAGCGCATGAGCCAAAAATTGCTTGAATACATCTAAGTACTTGGTCCACTTAACAAAATTGAAACACCAACAATGAAATATTGATATTTCTCTTAATCTAGTTCTACTATTTGAATCTACATTATTTCTTCTCATCCCGTACAAGGTGGGACTCGCGCCCATTCAAGGTTTTATGCTCGTACCCAAATAAAGTACTTTCAAGGAGACTCACGCCCTTTCAAGGGGACTCATGCCCAAGGAGATAGCTTGCAAAGGGAACAGGGAGAGAGTTCACTAGATGCAAGGTTAGAGAGAACTCGCGGAGGGCACCAGGAGAGAGAGAGATTGAGGGCACTGGCCAGGAGAGGGAGCTCGCCAAGAGAATGGTAAGTTGATACTTCTTTGTATTTTTCTTGGAATGGTTACTTCAAAAACCCTCCCACACTTTGGTTCTGAACCCTCGACTTGATTATGGAATCAACCAAACCCTTACCATAACTCGTCTCAGACCCTCAGCTCGATTTCTTCCAACTTAAATTATTAAATTTCTTCCAGAACTTGGGCCAAAACCTCAACTTTCTCTACATAGAAAATCCTTCCACAACGTGGACTAGAAACCTCGGCCTCGATTTTCTTCGAACCTGAACTTAATAAATATTTTCACAGCTCAGCTCAGAACCTTGGGTTTGATCACTTTGAATCTCTTCAACAACTTGGGCTCGAGACGTCGATTTTCTTTCTTTAGATATATGTGCTTGGTTTAATGGAAATCCCCCCATAGTTTAGCTTGGTTTAAAGGAATAGTTTAATGACCAGGACATTAAATCATAAGTGAAATAAGTATTCTTATACAATTGGGTCATGTGTGCATTCCACTCATCCTATAAATGACCAGGCTGTGAGAAAGGGCATTATCTCCCTCTCATCATCACCTCAATTCCTATATTGTTAGAAAGTCCATGTGTTTCTTCTACTCATGTTATTCTTCTAAATACAAAACCTATTTGCTAACCATTCCTCTCACCAGATCCCTTCTATAATGGTGTAACAATGTTAGGGTTACATTAAAGCATGAAGAGTAATTATGAAAACAGTCCAACCTACTTGTTCGAACAATAATTTCAATGGCTTTCCATTTTGGGAATGCAATGTAATTAAAATAAGATTCAAAACCACATGTGACCCAAAATAATCATGTTAAGCTTCTAGTTGGAATGTGTAGCTTAATTACGTTGGGCTACAAACCATGCAAAAGGTAAAAAAAACACATAATTATTGCACAAGTTTTCCATAGATTATAAGACAAGAACATAGCCAACATATTCCTTGAAAGACTCTTTTCCATGCCCACTCTGAGCATATCTAGAAATCAGTTCAATCCATGAAATAATGTTCTGTTTAGGCATTTTCTCAAATACTTTGAGAGCATCTTCTATTCTTTGACATTTAGCATAAAGAGTAACCAGATTATTCCAAATTCATAGGTCTAATTCAAACTTCCTTTTCAAAATACAAGCATGGATTCCCTTTCCATGTTCCAGAGCTCCAAGGGATGCACATGAACTTAGCACACTAGCAAAGGTGAATTGATCAAGCTTTATGCAAGCCCTTTTCATCTTACAAAAGAGTTCAAGGGCTTCATCATAATGCTCATTTTTTAGATATCCTAATCTAGAATAATCCCAAAATATATGTGCTTTGGGAAACTCAACAATGATCAAATAGGACTAAATCAACTTTGTGGTGTGTCTTGATCAGTGGAGAATGTGAGGATTTTGGCCCTGTTTCTACACCCTTTGAATAGCTCTAGAAGGGAAAATTGTGCATGGCAACCCCTATGCATCGCTTTTGAAGGAAAGGGTACACCCTACAATCAAATCAAACAAAATACTCAAGAGTTCCAAAGTTTTGGAATAAATTGGGATATTCTTTCAATTAGATTTTGGAATTTTGATCTTAGGTTTATGTATAACCTTGATCCGCATGTAGTTCCACTATGCCCAAGGATTTTGGAGGTGTTTTAATTGACCCACAACCTTACAAAAACCTAAAATTCACCGAATAGATGGGAACCATGAAGATCCATTTCAATGAGGGCTACTAGGAAAATAACTTTTCCCTTTCCTTATCGAGTACCTTAAAAAAGTAGAACTTTAGTGACAATGTGAAACTTTGATGGTTCAAGGCAATAATTTCTTGTGAACAACAACATTTGGTTTTGTGGTGTTGAGTTGTTTGGCCACCTTAGAGATTGTTGGCTCTAATTGGTAGACTCGGGTCCACTTAAGTGTTCAACAAAGGTTGATGTAGTTTAGTGTTGACATTTTTAGTGCTAGTTAAGGGAACGTCTCACCGGAAGCACATGCCAAGATTAAAGATATGGAGATATGTTACAGGATAAGGATATCAACATTCTATCTCAATATCCATATATATTCCTAGTCTATTATATTGATCTACAACTCTTATACACACTTAACACATTTGCGTACATTCAGTTCAACATATTCATCATAACAAAAAAAATAAAGAATTACCTACATACCAATAATCCATGTAGAACATAAGAGTCATAATGTAAACAATAGGGGGTCTTTTATTACTCCATTCCAATATAAGAATCTAATACATCGCACTATACACAACTAGACTATGGACTTACCAAATCCAAGGCACGAACTCAGAACTATCTAATGGTCTCCATTTCCTTATGCCACTTAAAAAAATAGAGGCCCCTATGATGGAGGCCTAGGCTTGCACACTGCTAGGAGTAAGATCCTACATATTCAAATGAATGACCATTTTGAATCCATAAATCACTCCAGTTGTTGTAAGTCCAAATAGGCAGGGTTTATACTATATAGTGGGGAAAAACTCTCATAGGGTTGTCTTATTTGCCAACATAGATTCATGCATAGTTTCTAAATGGTAATTTTCTATCGGTATCTTGTTCAACCTGGCCACCTAATCAAGAGGGTTGGCTAGAGCTTGGGTGTCAACATTCATCTATTTAATGTAGTCTCATATCTCTTCTATGGGCTTCTCTCACTGCTACATGATTCCCATCCACTACAATATTGTAGTGTATATGGTGAGACTCTCCTTCATGGATTTCCACAACTACTCCTTAATACTTTGGCATTCATAAAGAAGAGGAACCACCATATACATCAAGCCCCATAATTGTTGATTCTCTTGGTTCTTTTCAGTCTCCAAGTTTTCCTGCAATAATGGAGTTTGCTAGTGCAATTGTCTCCACAAAGAACAAACCACATCTATTGCCTCAATAGGCCACCTATTTCCATTCTAGTCAGAGGTTCTCCAATTAAAATGAAACCAACTCCAATTCTTGTTCCAAATTCTACCTCACTTGTACTTAGAGATCTGTGTCAATAGTCATCTCAGTTTAGTTTTGAAAGCATTGATTAACATGTTATAACTCTTCATAGCCTTGCTTGAAGTGTACAATGCATTGTGTAGATTCCTCAAGAGTGAGCTTGGCCATCCACAACAAATCAAGAGTTGACTAGGGTTGAAGATTGATATTTGGGTTGAATTACTACAATGTGGAACTTGTAGTGGGAACCCAGTGATATATAAGCCAATCACTATCAAATTCTCAAATCAGGCTTACATGTTTTTCTCAAAGTTGGGGATGGCCTATGATCTTATTAAAATCTAGCAAATTCTCTCATGTGTGGCAGTGATCGAGTATGGGGTGATGTCAGCCTACTCTTGAAAAACCCATAGCATGGCCTTACAATACTTGGAGTTTTGGGCCAATTGCTCGATCATCACAAGGGCGTAAATTCGACTGAGGGGTAACTGAGGAGGCTCTATGTGGGTAAGGGTACTGGTCCTTTTCAAGCTTTTCTATGTAGAGAGAAAGTCCCTTCCATTATCTAAGGATTCCTTTGCTAAATATACCATTATTGTGTCCTCCTCTACCTACTCCCCCTCAAACAAGAAGTCATCAATATTTGGGGAATGATGGGTAGGGTTTTTTGTAAGTTTTAAAAACTGCAAAGTAAACAAATCCATATAGATTCTTAAGCAATACAGAAATTAATCAATGGCTCATACATAGAGTACACAAAGATTTTTACCGGAAACCCTCAACCGGGAAAACCTTTCTTATTTTCATTATATCGAATTTCACCATTCTCCATACAATATATACAATGTTTTTAGGTATTCCGTAGATA
>ML776578.1:1428689-1452305 GCA_009831015.1 Picea engelmannii | reverse complement strand
TATCTTTAGTTACATGTTTGTAAATTTGTAAACATGATTGTTATGGGCAAACTCAATATGTTACCTGGCAATGCATCCACTATGTTCCCATTAGTCCCATGGACTTGGGGATTTGGGGTAACATCCTTAAATGGCATCAAGGACGTGTCTAAGTACTTGACACATCCTTTGACCTACTTGGTTAGATTGAGGTACATCCTAAACTTACTAGGGATGTTTGGGTGTACCCAACACCACTGATTTTTTTTTTTCAAAATTTGCCTGAAGGAAAAGGAAAGGGTTATCTATCATTAATGACTTATTACATATTTTGATTTTCAATTTCATGCATTTTTATGTTTTAGATATGACAATTAATTTCTATATATTGAAAATTCTACTTGTTTTTGCAATGTTCTTGTCCCTGCCCACAAAAAAATTGAAAGGCATTCCCCATGAGCACTGAGATCTTTTCCCTTGGTCTCCTCTCCTCCATGGAAAAACTTAGCAAGCAATTTGACTTGAGTCAACTTGGAAAAAATAATAAATGCATAAAATATTCAATATTTAATTGATTCCTACTGAGTACCTTCTTTTATTTAGAAAAAGAAAAAGGATTTTATATTTATTGTTAACTAACTAGAACTACACCATTCTTATAACCAATTTTGTTATGCAGACTGAAGCCCAAGAAGCATTATGGAAAAGACCTTGCATTACTAGCAAGTTCACTAAGGAAAGCCCATTTTTGATAGCATTTCAAGATGCCTACAAGAATTTGTGACAAATAAGACCCTCAAGATGACAGTTATAACAACACTCTAGTCCATACTTGAGTTGTGTGTCTTGTCAATTTCTCAAATACCAAAACATGTTTGTTAGGTCTTAAAAGACTATGTTTGCATTTTAATGTGGATATTTTTGACCAACGTTGTCTCAATGTGTGTAGCATCCCTGAGACATTGCATAAGGGAATGTCTTTACTTCACTCTAATTTGTTGCACTATATGTAATTATTCCAACATGCTTGTATATACTATAGATATATTTTAAGATCCCTTTGTTTATAGTTCATTATTTCTTGTGAAATATCAAAAAGGATATGCCATTTCGCTTGCCAGCAAAGACCACAACACCAAATTTTTCCATTGAACCTGACAAACTCTAGCTATCATAGAGGAGAGACAAAAACACCATTTTTTGGCCTCTTAAAAAGCAATATTAGAGCTCCATGAGTTGTTCTGAAGAGCCATGTGGGAGTAGGACCTTCAACAACCAACATCCTTCAACTAGTGAAGGATTTTATAGCCACTGTGGATTGACATTCTCTTGTTCATTCAAGGTCATATGGAACTTCATTCTTTTCCTGCTTTCTAGTTATCCTATTGCTACAAGATTGTATAAAAGTTTGATGTATATTAGGTTTGACTGTTATACAATTTGATTTGTGGTTTCTGTTCAAAATCCCCACACATCCACTCCTCCTTGGCTTGTAACTTATGTTCAAAACTTCAACCCATCCACTCCTCCTTGACTTGTGGTTTATGTTCAACACTAAATTATGTATGCTGGTAAGAATTCCATGTATTTTGCTTGCTTTTTGTAAATTTTCCTCCCAATGCAGTTCCAGAGGATCCATGTAAATGAAACCCAACTAGTCTTCTTTCTTCAGCATCAATGGGTATTTTTCCAAAATTCCAATATGAATTGTGTTTAAGATTAGAGTTCTTCTGTGGTATCTTCCATGAACCTGCAAACCCACAATCGAGTGTGTCAATCCATAACAAAGAACTCTACCCTTCTTGTATCTAGAACATGAGAAGACACCTTGCCAACTGATATGCATTTTTACGTTTCTTTACAATATTGTTATTTGATGGTTTACCCCAGGAGGGAAGTTTTCTATGAGCATCAGTATTCACACTATCTGGTTTAGAAGCATGTCCAAATTGGCTAGTGGTTATTTCTTTATCTTCATCATTGTTGTTTGTCTGAGTGAGTCTTACCAGTTCCCTTGCAACTGAAACCTGGAAACTCCTACCTGAAATAGATTCATTGACATTGCTTGCACTTAATTTTGAATTTAGTAGTGAAAGATTTTCATCAATAAAATCATGCTTTTTACGATTTCTCTCAGCATCCAACGAATTCATAGTGGAAATATGTGTGACAATATTATTCCCCAAGTTCGTTGGAAACATCCTGTCTGATGCCAAAACCGAGCCATCTCTTTGTTGGGGCCTTTCAGAATCGACAGGATACATAGTTCCCAACTCATCAAGACCTGACACACTTTCCAACTCCTGAAAAATATCTAATGATAAACTTGGGGTAGTTCCACATAGTTGTTCTAATAGTAAGTTCTCACATGAATTTTGATTCAGGCTCTCTGGTAGGAAGATATCTGACAATTCAGATAGAAGAATTTGACCATTCCCTTGGATGCCTGCAGTTCACAATCTATCAGAAAATGAGAATTATGAACCACATAAACGTGAAAAGGAAACATGTTTGATTACAAAATCCAGTAACATGGGCCTTCAATTTGTCATGTCTATAACTTTCTATCTCACTGATTATCATGACCAATAGTTGTTACAAACTCAAATGGAAGCAAACATACAAGTCTCTCATACCATGCTCTTTGTCCAAATAGGGATCATAATGAAGATTGAAGTTGGATGATTCCAAACCCATTGGAGGCATGCCAATGTTTAGCTGTTGTTCCTCAATACTCTCCTCTTATGGAGCTTTTACTTGGATCTGAAAACAACATTCATACAGTTAAGAGTCAAGACTTAAGCTTATACAGCTCCAAATAGAGGCGAAAGATGTCTTCAGTACCATCTATATCATCTACAAAATGAAGTTGGAGTTTAAATGTGACTGGAAAATTAACATCAAGAGTAAATTACATTCTTAAAAGGCAACTATAAGAGATCATATCATAGGAACCAAAACATTGAAAATGAAAAGAAAATTGGTATTTTCCCATTTTGAAATGCCCCTGGCAAGATTTAGCAAGAGGGAGTGAATTGCAATTGATTAAGTGTAGGGGTGACTTTGGTAACAATGCACTAGGCAAGCTATCTGAATAGTTTGGGGGCTGAATTTGAGGAAGCGATATGAGTGGAATTTCTAGAAGAGTGCACTAGGTGTTTCAGCTAAAATCGCAGTTGGTTTAGTGGGCCACACATCTTGATTAAATGCACTGGTTGTTCAATCTTGAATGACGGCACCCAATTATTAAAATTTAAAACCTTGTTGTGGACACTTCTCATGGACTGTCAAAAATCCTCTGCGTGGCTAATGAATGATCCAATTTGGAGTTAGAATGATCCAATTTGGTCCACAATTGAAGTTTTGTTATTGAATCCAGGTCTCAAAAATCTCCCTTCGATGATTGCTTGTTTATTTCTCTTCTGTTTTCTGTAGCCCATATGCTTATTCTCCGTACATTATGGGAATGTATCTATCCTTCCTGGAAGATTGATGCAGAGAATCTGCACCGTGTTTAGCTCAATAGAATTTGGTCCTTCTTAGATCGAAATAGGGGCTGTGCAGGAACTTTTGGTGTAAATTTCTGCTTATTTTGGTGGGATTTGCAATCTGTGCCAACCCTTCATATTTATTTTGGGGGGGGCTCAAGTTTCAGTCTAATTTCGATTCCTGCATTTGTATTTATACTTGATTCCTCTGGTTGGATTAATTTAGGCCTTTTGTGTGTCCCGAAATAGATTTGGGCTCGGCTGATTTCTTGTTGTCTGTTGGGCTCTTCAAGCCCAAACCCAAGTTGTGTGAGGATTTTGAGAGGTAATACAAAGGGGGAGCTGAGGATTCAAACCATCTACCAGAACAAATCTTTAAGGTAAGGATATTTCTTGTACAGGTAGTTTCTATTCACTATTTATTTGTAGATGTTTCTAATGCAAATGTGAAGTATGGGATTTTAGGTGAGAACAGAGGAAGGTGCCTGATAAAGATATAGTTATGTTTGAATCTTGATCTTCAGCAGGTCAAAACGAAAAGATTAAAGTTTGTCAGAAGATTAAAGTCTTGATTGGACTGTGCTTTGCAGGGAGGCCTCAAGAAATGGAGAAGAAGGATCAAATATTCAGGCCACCAGTGCAGGATTTTCTATTACAATGGGGGAATCGCAAGCGCCTCAGATGTGTCAAAGTACAAGTGGATGACAAAATGAAAAGAACCACCATTCGTGTAGACAGGCGCGTCATCAGAGCCTAGAAGGAAAATTCCATCGACTCAAATTCCAGATTGCACCCAACCCCATCGCCTATGCGGCAGGAATTCACAAACAGCAGCCGTCAAATCCACGGCCGTCGAGGGCATCAAAGTCCATAACAATGGCCATTCATCCCCGGAAAAGAATGATAGATTTCCTCTGCGAGGGAATAATGGGTGTTACTCCACTGATGATACCAACAAGAATTCCACCGATGCAGATACAATGCAAGATAATAAGGTCTCCAACTTGGGGGTGTTTTTGTGGCCCAAATTTATCATAGCCCTCTCCAGCAACGAGAAAGAAGAGGATTTCATGGCTATCAAGGGCTCCAAGTTGCCCCTGGGGCCCAAGAAACTGGCGAAATTTATCCAGAGATCCTTACATGTGAGTAACCTCCACCATTCATATTTCTTTTCTCAGTTTAGCCAAATCTCAACATACTATACTTGGAGTAGATGAACCATTTCTAAATTTCACTTTAAACCAACAATTTTTTTCAGATAGATCATACTATTTGTTTTTTGAATTTTAAGTTCGTTTGACAAACACACCTCAAAGTTGAGGGTTGCACTGCACACCACAAACTTCCTTGGGCTTAGGTGCCAGGTGTATGTATTCTGCGAAAATTGGCCTCGGCCTTATCCCTTTTTGAGACATGTCATTTGGGTAAGGTAAACCACAAACCCTGGTAGACAGCTTAATAGATCTGTGAAC
Organism: Picea engelmannii; assembly: GCA_009831015.1. Taxonomy (NCBI): domain Eukaryota; kingdom Viridiplantae; phylum Streptophyta; class Pinopsida; order Pinales; family Pinaceae; genus Picea; species Picea engelmannii. The sequence continues at coordinate 1,447,366 of ML776578.1, read as the reverse complement.
CTCACCATTGAACCAAGACCCAATTGGCCTATTGTTGTTGCTGAACTTACCCTTGCTGTTTCAATCTCTTTTTCCTAATAAATATTAGCTGATGTCAGTTGAGTAATTTGGATAAGATTTTTCTATTCTCATTAAAAAACCAAAATCAGAAAATATAGTTGAAAATGTTCATGACTTTTACAGTTGTTGGAAAGATGAGGGTTGTTAAAGAAGAGTCTAATGGGGCAATCAACACCTATAATGGATCCTTAATTTATAATATTTTTGTATTGTAACTGGGCACTGGCCAACACCATTTCCTTCATGTTTTCAGTGTTGTTTTCAGTCATTTGAGGTAACCGTTTGTGATTATATGCATGCTTTTTTAAATCTCATTTGCTATTTTCTAGTGTTCAATTTACAAGTCATGCAAATTGTAACCTCTTTTTTGTCCCATATGGTCTACAATTTGGGTGATAGTTTGATAGTTTAATAAAATCAATCAATTTATCTATCTCTGACTGCTTAAGAACTACTTTAGGATCTTCTTCTTTTTTGCAGCAATATCTCTGTAGTTTCACAAGAGTTTTTTCTTTGAATATTCAGCTAGTTAACCCTGGTTCATGGCTTTGCGACCTGTCACAAGATCGATACGAAGTACAAGAAAAGAAAAGCACAAGAAAGGTATTTATTGCAAAATCAAGTTTATCCTCTGGACTTTTTTGTGATTTGTTTCATAGATCTTGTGACTTGCTTATTAATTTAATTGTCTTCAATTTTTCACCTACTAAGCTTGACTTCTTCAATATGTGGGTGGATGCAGAGACCAAGGGGTTTGAAGGCCATGGGAAACTTTGAGACTGACTCTGACTAGAATTCTAACATGGCATACACATGTATCAAGCTTTCTGTGAATTCCCTTGGCATTATGTTAGATATTGTCTTATAATCTATTTTGTCTTTTAGTGACTTACACATATTGTCGATGGAACCTTTATTTCAGTGTTGTTAGACTCTTTTTAGTTTCTCGAGTCTTGCCAAGTCTCACCAAGTCATTGCTGAAAATAGTAACTCCTGGAGACTCTTCTCTCATACTCGCTACTCACGAGACTCCTCTGAAACTCTCCAGACTCCTTTGAAACTTGCCATAACATATTTTGAGTATTTTTTTGCTTTGCGGAGTTTGAAATTAGTTTGTTGAGTCTTTCTAAGTCATAGGCTAGCTGATTCTTAAAAGAGTTTAAGTCTGAAAACATTGCTTTATTTATTCTTCCAAGGAAAACCTTGTAGGGAAACCCCTGTGCACTTCCTTGCATTTCTTGGATGTTACCTAGTGTAAACCTGTTGACCCCAATTACAGAGCCTGACTTGAGAGGGATATCAAGTGAGGCTATATGTGAGTTGGGCTAACAATAGTAGAGCATTTCCTACTTAGTGGATATTACCTAGGAAAATTGACTTTGCTACACTGCATTTTGAGTGACGTGGGAAGATGGAGAGAAATCACCAAGGTGTGATGACCAAAAATATTTAATGTATTTGTTGGTTGAAGGGAATTGCAATGAAAGTAACTTATTACTTCTGCTCCAAAATAGTGTCAAATTTCTAGACCATGTTAGTCAGATCTGTACTTGAATACAAAACCCTAACTCTAGGAAATTAGAGCCTTAACCTTCAATCAAAATTGATGTAACTTAAATACAAATTCTACTACACACACTGCTAGAAATTACTAACAACAACACATAGATAACACACTCAGAACTGAGATTCAAATCTGCAACTCTATTTGTTCATGAATTGTAAGAACAAAAAACTACTACACTCTCAAAATAATAATTGTCACACTCCTTCAACAACCTGCCCTTTGCCTACTTTATAGACCAGAAGAATGGTGAGTACATTGAATCTAGACACATGCAAAATGGTGCCTACTAGACTAAGTTAAACCCTAATTAACTAGTGCACCTCCATGCATGGATAGAAGATCCAATAAGGAATGTGCCTCAACTAGAGAATGTTCTAGGCATGCAAACATGTTATATCCTTGAGATTTGCGCCTACTCCAACTACCTTCATCTAACCACTACCTAGGGCTTAGTGCTCTCTTAATTGACTGTGCATGCAAAAATAGAACTGTACTGTTAAAACACCAAATAATATCTAACCTTAAACTACATCTAGAACTTGCTTTTCTCAAATTAGAAAAGCAGCTAATAAAGAAAATTGCTAAACTTGAATTGCTGAAAACTGGAATTTTCTTGAGGATGGCACATTGATGTCAAAGGTATGCATGTGCCCTCTACCTCTCTCTCTCCTAAATAAATGTTCATGATGCACACTCATTCCCTGTTGTATGAAATCTCTTCTAGAGGATGGTCACCCTGCTGCTGGATAGACCACTATACATTTTTTGCATGCACCCAGGTCTTCTCTACTTACTGTTGCCATTAATGGCGCTCTATTAGACACTTTCTAAGGTACTAAAAATCCAACACTCCCTATTATCGAGGAATGTGTTCTTTTCCAAACACAAGATAGTCCCTCTACACTTGGAATATACCCTTTGCTAGGGGCTTGGTCAAACAGTTTACCCCCGATGAGCTTGAAGGAACATGTATCATTACTTCCTTCTATACTCTAAACTCTCTTTAGAATCTTCTGGGTGAAAACCTTTTGTACTTGGAGCACTACATCAACAAACTGCCAACCTTTCCTGTCCTTCATTCCACCTTCATTGGTCAAAATCTGTGATAATTTGCATACAAAACTCATTACCTACTTTTTCAACGAATTTCATGAACAACTTGTCCATATATTGTGCATCCTTACATTTTCCAAGAACATCCTCCACTTTCAAGAAGATTGGTCCATTCTTTGATGACTCTGGGAAACTGAATGAGGGGATGGCATGATGGATCCATTCTTTAGAAACATTACTAACACTTGATCATGGCCATGCTGATTTAATAGGTTCTAGGAGTTCATCCACCTTCTGCTTTTCCTTAACCAACAATGTGGTTCTAACCGTTCTAAGCTTCTCTGAACTAGGATGCATATATACCAAATTTTATTGAACTAAAATGAAATTTTGTCTCATATAGACAACTTCATGTATGTATGGTTCTTAACATGCATATAGTGAAAGAATTACATTACTGAAGCAGTACGAAAAGGACACTGAGCCTATTGTATGACAGAGTTGTGAAGTGGCACTGAGCATGCTTGAGTTTGAGCAATCTGGCAAGTCATTTGAGGTAAAGTGTTTGGGTTCCTATTTCTTTGCTAATTGTATAGGTACAGTTTATTGTCCACAATTGTGTCTGTTCTGATCTTTGGTCATTTTTTGTAGTACTTTCTCTTTCAGTCACCAGAAGTGCATTGATATTTTTACTTCTCTCATTTGAGAGTTAGTGTTGTTGACAACATTGCTAAGTGGTATTCACCTGTTATGAAAATATCTTCATATTGTTAAAACTTGAAATTTAAAAGGTAAATTGATAATGTTGTATTCAGGCATGGATAAAGCTGAAAGTGATTTTCTGTGTTTTCCATCATAGTGCAAGTCAACTCCTAGAGTTGCATTTTGTTGAACTAAAAGTTGCATCTATTTATTCTAGTGTCCAACATCTTAATAAGGTCAAACTCAATGTTGTTTAACTGGAATCCAATTGGTCAATTAAGAATTGAGCTTTTTTTGGTTTGATCATATATATTTATTACTGAGTTGAAATCCATATTTCCATTACTTAGTATAGCTCATGATTTTCCATTTATTGTGATGTGATGTGTTGAACAATATTCCTTTTGAATATGGAAATTGTTACTGCTCAAATTCTCACCAAGGGAAAGTCCCGCCCTACGAAGGAGAGCTTGGGGAAACAGATAGGCAAGCTGCCCACTGTCACCTCAGTGGCCTTGCCTCTACACTTCTAGGGTAGGGTTTCTAACCTAAGGAGGGTTTTCCTATGGGGTCAAACTAGATTCTATTCTTGTAATCATATGGGTGAGGACAAGGACTTGGTTTGAATCAGGTTGACTTCTCAAAAGGGATGGTTCAAGATAAACAAGAGAAGACAAATTCTCAGTAAATTCATGGAAATTAGAGATTGCTTGCAAGAATATTCTATGTATCACATCAAAACGCCATTATTCATCATCAATAACTAATTACCATGCAATGCAGAGTATTCAATGCACAACTTGCAAGGTAGAAGAGAATATGTTTCCTTTACAAGATCATATCAATCATCATCAAATACCGATTTACCAATGGGATGCAAAGTGTGATATCAATGTAAAATATATAAGGTACAAGTACTAGTGCAGTACAGTGCAATTACATACCATTCATCATCATTTACACACCATATATTATTAAAACACAAGAATCAATGTAGCATGTACTCAGAGTGAAGCTTAGAGTATATGTGAGATCCAACTATGATATGTCAATGTTGTAGTAAGAAACTCTACATGACAAGTATCTCAGCAGTGATAAGGCAATTCACATGAACTTGTTCTAGCTCCAAATTGCAAGAACGAGTATCAGCTACATTTTTAACCAAATTTCCGATGCAATATCACCCACATTTATATGATGTAAACCAATGCCAATAATGTTCAAACTCCCATCAAACTATACATGTGATATGAACCATCATTTATTATAGACTCAGAAATTTACTATAAGAAAACACAGAGAAGTTAGACCTCAAGAAATTATGGGTATAAGGAACGATGTGATCCTTTGTAGGGTTGTTGACATGCTCAAGGTATCATCGCACATTTGGGGGTTGAAAAAAATCATAAGATAGTAAGACACTTTCCCCATACACAATCATACACCCTCATTTTCTCAATGTATACTTCTGCAGTTTTAGGACAGTCAAAGATAGAGATGGAGGACAACAAGTTAAAGGTAACAATGGGGTCATTCATAAGGTCGTTGGGGAAAATTTATATCTGATTCGATGTCAAATGAGGAAGGATTAAAGAAACCATCAAAATGTTTGCATGGAAAAGGATCAAAATGGTGCCAAAACAAACTTTGATTTTGCGGATTAGGGAAACATATTGAAACAGGGGACAACCAACAAGGATGAGGTAACGATTAGCATTCAGGATGGACTTTACACTTTCTATTCCATTGATTTGAAATCTAGAATGGCTAAGAACAAGGATCCCTTGCAACGCTGTTCAAAGGATGTGAAATATGCCCTAGATCCTCACAAGTATATTTAGTGTGACTTCATAATTTGGGATGGCTAGTAGTGAAATATTAATAGCTCAAGGAGGTCATATAAGTATGATTCTAGTGGTTGCACCAGATAGATAGGATAGATCAGATTTGAAGTAAAGGATGCAAAGATTATCCTTAGGGTTTGATAGGGTAAGTAGAATAGGCAATGCAATAAACAAATTCAAACCCTTCTAATAAAATGCTAGCAACAAATAAATTCAAATGGAAATAGGCTAACATCAATTGGGAAAAATATATATCTCGATTAGGCTCAAAATGATATACAAAAGGATCAAACATGATAAAAATCTTAGATCGTTAAAACAAAAAAGAAAAGGAAGATATTGTTTTGGTTTTTTGGGTGGTTGAAGAAAATGAAAGACCAGTGCCTTTGGAGGGCTGTGGGGTCACTATGTCAAATCTAAGTGAGGTCTAGGGTTTATCATGGGTTAATGTTGATGGAACCCAAAGGATTTCCCTTCAAGGTTGGATGGGAGGATCGGTCCATGAAGAATCCTTTTCCGAAACTATCATGGTGAACTTTAAGGTTGGCTAAGAAAAATGACAGAGACCTAGGGCATCCTACCTTAATGCATGAACGATAGCTTCAATGATCACCTTGGGTTCCAACTCATTGTGGAAACAACAATTCATGTCCTATAGGTTCACCTTTGACAAAATTTTTGATCCAGAAAGTAGGTTGATGTTGCAATTGGGAGGTTGTAACCTGTGACATGCCCTTCCATATTGCCAAGTTCTCCTATTGGAAGTAGATAATTAGAACAGTAAATTCAAAATAATTTAATAAAACACCCATGGTACAAAGGATATGTTTCCCCCATTTAAGATAAAATATGCACTTCTCTTTTGAGTGAGGAGAAATCTAGTATGAAAATGAGATTACAAGATATCCTAAAGGGTTGGAAAGAAACACGGGTTTCTATTGTTTCTGATGGTTTGATTGAAATCACTATGGGACCTATTATTAACATTCTTGTGCCCTCTGCAATGATTGACATGTTACTTAAATCACATGAAACTTTAAGGATGATCAAGGTTGTTGCATATTTGACTAGTCTTTCTGAAGAGGAAATAGATTGTGTTGGTCGTAAGAATGTAGTGCAAATCATCACTGATAGTGTGACCGAGAATGTTTTGGTTGGGGAGATGATAGAGGATGAGTATATATTCTTATTTTTGGCTCCTTGTGTTGGTTAGTAGAATATTGAGTTCGCATTGGATTATTACACTATTGAATACTACTTTGGACTCCTTGTGATGGTTAGTAGCATCTTGAGTTCACATTGGATTATATTGTTATTTTGTTTACATTCATAGCATGGTATTAGTGCAGACTGGGGCAGGAAAATGGGAAACTCTCATGATGGAGGATGAAGAGGGGGATCCCCAATACTGATGTTTTATTAATTTCAATCTATAGTAATTTTTAGTTTGTATAAATATGTTCTGTATATCTCTGTTTTTTATTACTAGGACGTTTGTTGGATATTTTGTGACATTAGGTGCATCATAATCAAGTTCCACCAGCTTGCATCAACATATTTAACAACCTATTGTTTTCTTGTGAGCTTCCTTCCACTATCAAGATATGAAGTTGAAGTTGTATTTATATCAATGTTCAAATGTGTTTAATTCTTGTAGTCTATTCAGTTATTGTAAAGGGTATAATGGGATGGATCCCTTTAAGTCGTCTAATAGTGATTTCACATTTTTTTAACAAAAATAAATTCTTTTGTTTTGAAAAGGGATTGTGATCAAACCATCTAGTAGAGAAATGAAAAATTTATAATGTAAGATTCTCTTAAGGACTTAAAAGTTCTTCAAAATTTCAACAGAATTGCTTCTTGTTTGCACTATTTTTGGAACTGTAGCACTAGAGCTAGCTACCTTGGCTTGTATATAGACTTAAATATTGTTCTACTAAATAACTATCTTGTAGAGCACCACAAATTTCAAAGATTATTGGGTCTTTTTATCTCTTAGACACTCCCGAAAGAAAAATCCCAACCTTTAGTGCGAGGAAAAGCCTAAGGAAACTATTAAGTGGGTCACTAGCTGACACGTATATGACTTACTCCTCATTTGGGCTTGTAATGAATATTAGGTCTTGATATTGATATTGTGTTTTTTTTTTAAATGCCTACAAAAACGTCGCAATTGAGATGTCTTCCCATCGCTATTTCCACGTTCGAGACGTCTCTCTTTCCACCTCCAAGATTGTCGCTCCCATAGAAACCACGTCGGAGCTAGTAACTCTAGGCCATCACTCTTGCCACCTTCTAGACCTCATTCTTGCCACATCCAAGAGTGTCACTCCCATAGAAACCATGTTAGAGCTAATACCTTGTCCCGTTGGTCTTGCCACCTTCAGCACGTCTCTCTTGCCACCTTTAAAACGTCTCTCTTGCCACCTTAAGAAGATTGTTTTTTCAACCTCCTGAAGGTCGATCTTGCCACATTTATAACGTCCCTCTTGCCACCTTTAGAACGTCTCTCTTGCCACCTTTCAAACGTCTCTCTTTCCACTTCTAAAACATCCCTCTTGCCACGTCTATTACATCAACATTTCCATGACCTAGACGTTTGTATTATGACATCAATATGGGGTTGGACAATACAATTTATGATGACACGTGGTGTCATATAATGTCACAATACAAGCTAAAACTATGTCATCGGAATAATGACATCCTGTGAAATGAAGTTTGAGGGGGTTTGATGTTTTTCATTCTTCCAACAATAGAAAGTGGCAATTATGGCAAACACACCGTCGGAATTTGACCGAAATGCACTAGCGGGATGAGGAAAATTGAGGGATTTTCTTCCTAAAATGCATGAAAAATGGAAATACTCATAAAGAAATGTCTTTTTTAGGGATAAGGTCACAAAATCCCAAGGGAATAAACCACCTATGTGACGCAACCCGCCCTCTACGACACGATCTCTCTCACCAGGACCTTCAACAATGCGGCCCGAAGAGTTAACAACTCTTCCAACTCCCTCGGGAGTCTTTTACCCACAGTACACTTCTCGGCGATCTCCCTTCCACCAGTCAGAAGATCGGGTTTCACGGACTCGAAAACCTTGTGTGCACCTCCCATGCAATATGAAACTCCGAATCCCGATCCCTGATGTCAACGGTCAACACTTCTTTGTATCGGGGATTTCCCTATCGGGAAATCGACAGATGAAAAGTGGTGATTTACTTACCTTTCAAAACCCCGAACGCTGATATGTGATGCCACGTGTTGTCCTCCGCTTCGTCTCCGTGGGACCCGTCGCAACTCGAGGCTTCGTTGTTCTTCTGTGATCCCTTTGACTTCAAAACACCGAAGTGTCGAGTCCCGACTCCTCGGGATCTCGTGCCACCTGTCCCTCCGACGATCGACGACTCCGATCAAATCGGGAAATCGCAACTCGCGATTTCGACGTGCATGCAACTCTTGCGCTCACCAACCCCGATATGTCGATGCTCGATGGCCATTGGATTCTCTCGTGCACCTGCGAGATAACCCCCTCGCAACTCCTCCGCGATCTGACGGTCTGCGGGATTTCGTAACTCTCCATAGCAAATTTAAGTCGTCGATTCTCTTCCTCTTGAAGAGTTCTCCACTTCACCAGCTTCGTCCCATGCAACTAAAGCAAAGATACTATCCCTCCTGAGCTTTTACCAACTCGGACTCCTCCAGAGTGTTTGCGCGCACTCCCTGTGCTCAACCTTCAATCACTCTCAACAGTGCTTGAAGTCTCCCAGGTTCTGTACTTTCACAGTCACAGCAACCCCGACTTTTCTTTTCTCAGGCTTGCTACTGAGACTTCAATCCGACCTACACTTCACCTGCATGGCTCGAATAACCCAACACGATCTTGGTCGATGAGAATAAGAGATTCACTATTGAACCTCCTCAACGCACTCTATGCGGAGGAATTCGACTGCACTCTATGAAGGAATATCCTGGTTCAGACAGTGAAACAATTTGGAACTTATTCCCTCATTCTCTCAAGTTTCGAACCTGATATGCAATCACATATGCAGCATATAGAAGATAAGCATAAAAAGAAGAGAGTATGCAACAACATAGTATCAATAACACCCAGAGATCAAACACATCCATGAGATTGAATCAAAGCTTTCCTATTAATTCAATGTCTGTACATGGGTGTTCTTCACAAGTTCCCTTCTCTACTCTCTCTTGCTCCTGTATGCTAATGCTGAAAATCTCAATAATCTGAATGTGTTACAACAATACAATGGAGGGTGCCTATATTCCATTTTCCCTCTCGAAATCAAACTGTCTAATCTACAGTTAATTCCTATCTAACAGCATTAAAACTATTAAATGCCTTCCTATCTATATTACAATACAAGTGCACTCGGCTTTGAATGCCTTCATTTAAATGGCGGTGAAACAATCTTTCCAAAGTATTTCAAAAATATATTTGCTGGCGCTGTCCAGCTATATGTTCTTTACTCCACGCGCTGGCTCGCTTGATGAAGTCGTAGATGCTCCTGCATCATACTCCTCGGCTCAAAAAAATATTTCATGGGCTCCTGTCCATGAGCTCCTGCACACTATGCCCATGCTTCTGTATCACTGCCTCTGTTTCCCAGTTGGCATCCTCCACTGGGTGGTTCCTCCATTTCACCAGGTATTCAAATTACTACTTTCTCCTGGTCTTCTTTCCCACTCGCTTTTCCAGTATGCACTCCATCTGAGGTTTCTGCGCAACTGGCAACTGCTTCTACCACTGGATCATTGGTTCCTCAAAACTTCCACCTCCTGCGTCTTCGACCTTATATGGGTATAGGTCCGAGACATTAAATATCGGGGATATCTTGATGTCCTCTGGCAACACAAGTTCATATGCATTCTCCCCAAATTTCTTCAGGACTCTGCATGGCCCGATTTTCTTCATCTTGAGCTTGTTATATGTTCCCCTTGGAAACCTTTCTTTTCTCAAATGCGCTAGAACCATGTCCCCCACTTCAAACTGAAGCTGCCTTTTTCTCTGATCGGCTCTGTGCTTGTACTCTTGATTCGATTTCTGCAATCGTTGCTTCACCTGTGTGTGAAGTTCTTGCATTGCCTCAACAAACTCTTTAGCTCTCGCGCTGCTAGTTTCGGCCTGTTCTGGATCCCTGAGCTCAGAAACTCCTCTTGGATGTGTCCCATACAAAATCTGAAATGGGCTCTTACCTGTACTCTGATTCACCGAATCATTGTACGCAAATTTTGCCTGTGGTAAGATCTGATCCCAACTGCTGTGATGCTCAGTCACCAGGCTTCTCAACAGATCCCCCAAGCTTCTGTTGACTACTTCTGTTTGTCCATCAGTCTGCGGATGGTAGGCAGAACTGAATTCCAAGTCAGTCCCTAGCTTCTTCCATAGCGTCCTCCAGAAATGACCTATGAACTTGGTATCACGATCCGAGACTATGCTTTTCGGAAATCCATGCAATCGCACGATCTCTTTGAAAAACAAGTTGGCGATGTGGGTTGCATCGCTGGTCTTATCACACAGAATGAAATGTGCCATCTTCGAAAACCTGTCCACCACTACAAAAATGGAATCAACCCCTCGCTGTGTTCTCGGTAAACCCAACACAAAATCCATACTGATGGCTTCCCATGGCCTCTCGGGTATGGGCAATGGCTGATAGAACCTTGTGTTCTGCTTTCGGCCTTTTGCATGTTGACATATCTGACACCTGTCAACAAACCGTTTAACATCTGTGCACATGCCAGGCTAATAATATGATTCGCTTAGCTTGGCGAATGTTTTTTCATGTCTGAAATGACCTGCTAAACCTCCGCTGTGCTTTTCTTTCACCAAATTCTCTCTCATAGAGCAATCCGGAATGCACAATTGATTGCCTCGAAACAAAAATCCATCCTGGATCAGGTAGTCTAGCCAAGGACTCCGATCCCTGAGAACTGGGTTCTCATCTGCCTCGTATGCCTCGCCAAAGTCTGCATCACCTACATACATATCCTTCAGATTCTCAAAACCCAAGGTTTTGACTCTGAACTCTTGCAACAACAAGCACTTCCTTCTCAAGGCATCAGCCACCTTGTTCGCAGTTCCCGAAATGTTCTTTATCACAAATGTGAAATTCTGCATGTATTCCACCCACTTTGCATGCTTCTGATTCAACTTCTCTTGCTGACTCACGAACTGTAACGCATGATTATCACTGTACAGAACAAATTCCTTGGGTATCAAGTAATGCCTCCACTTTTTCAATGCCTGTATGATGGCATAGAACTCTTTATCGTACGTGGAGTACTTCAGCTTTGCATCATCCAGCTTCTCACTGTAATATGCCATAGGTCTGTCATCCTGACTTAAAACCCCTCCAACAGCATACCCACTGGCGTCACACTTCACTTGGAAGGTTTTCTGAAAATCCGGCAGCGCCAGAATTGGCTGCTCAGTTATCTTCTGCTTCAACAGATTGAAGCTCCGTTCAGCCTCTGCTGTCCAATGGAAAACCCTATGCCGCTTTTTCACAGTGTCCATCATTGCGACACTGATTCCATTAAAATTCCGAATGAATTTTCTGTAGAAGCTTGCCAAACCGTGAAAGCTCCTCACCTCGAAAACATTCCTCAGCTATGGCCAATTCCTGATTACTTCAACCTTCTCAGGATCCATCTTCAGTTCATTTGCCGAAATTACAAAACCCAAATAAATGAGCTCTGTCTGCATGAAGGAACACTTCTTCAAATTGATTAGCAGCTTCTCCTACTATAGCCTTCTCATCACAATGGCCAAATGCTTCAAGTGTTCAGCTCTAGTCTTGCTGAAAATCAGTATGCCGTCCAAGTATACGACCACAAATTTCCCAATGAATTCCCGCAGGACTTCATTCATCAGCCTCATAAATGTGCTTGGCGCATTTGTCAGCCCAAACGACATGACCAGCCATTCGTACAAACCCTCGTTTGTCTTGAATGTTGTTTTCCACTCGTCTCCCTCTCTCATCCAGATCTGATGATATCCACTCTTGAGATCTATCTTTGAAAAATAATTTGCCCTACTCAGGAAATCCATCAAGTCGTCCATTCTCGGCAGTGGAAACCTATACCTGATGGTAATTTTATTTATCGCCCTGGAGTCTGTACACATCCTCCAGCCTCCATCTTTCTTTGGACTCAGTACTGTCGGAACATCACATGGACTAAGACTCTCTCTCACTAGTCCCTTGTCCTGCATATCCTGTACCTACCTTTTGACTTCCTCGTTCTCCTGAGGTGTCAACCTGTACATTGCCTTATTTGGCAAACTTGCTCCGGGTATGAGGTCAATGTGGTGACTCACACTCCGCATCGGTGGCAACGAACGAGGTAGTTCGTCCACGATGATATCAGCGAACTCTCCCAGCAGTTCCTGAATATCCTCTGGCAAGTCGTCCACTCTTGTTCTTGTCAGGAAAATTTTCAGCTTCCTGACAACAAAGAATTGTGGATCTTCATCCTTCTCCATCTCCGTGAGAAGATCTTTCCCACTCATGAGAAGTATCGTGCCGGTTACTTCCGGCTTCACTTCCTTATCCTTCATCGGAAGCAATGTATGGGGTCTCCCATCCTTCTCCAAGGTGTATGTGTTCATCCTCCCATCATGAACAACATTTCTATCAAACTGCCATGGTCTTCCCAATAATACATGACAGACATCCATGGGAATGAAATCACATAGAATTTCATCCCTATATTCACCCATTTTAAAACTGACCAAGCATTGCTTTGTGACACATACCTGGTGTCCTTTTTGCAGCCATGTCACTTTGTATGGACTCGGGTGTTTGTTTATTTTCAGCTCCAGCTTCTCCACCATCTCGGTCGAAACGAGATTGTCGGTGCTCCCACTGTCCACTATGACCTTGCATTTCCAGCCCTTGGTCTTGCAAGTCGTCCAGAACAGTCTGCATCTCTGAGCTGTGTCCTCCACCTCTTTCTCAGGTTTCAAAAGGACCTTGTGCACTGTCTGTGACTTCCCACTTCCAGTGTCTTCATCCTCCACGTCACGCCTCTGCGCCTCAGCGACATGAGCTTTTCCTCTGTCCATCTTCCTATCTGGACAGTCCACGGCTTTATGACCATCTTTACCACACATGAAACATGTGATAATTCCTCCTCGACCTCTTCCTCTACCTCAGGTACGAGGAAATGTATTGGCATCAGCGTAATCTCCTTGCTGATCTGTTTTCTATCTCCTCGGCTCAACAATTTGCTGCCTCTGCTGTGAGGTTCCACCTCTTTCAGCTTTTCCCTGAGGCCTCTTCCAATCCTCCTTGGGCTTCTGGTTCTCTCTTGGGAAACTGCTTTGCCTCCAGGCTGGCTTCTGCCTCGCCCTCGCTGTCCTTGCTTGCGGTTCAACTTCTCTTCGGCTTTTAAATCCATCTGGTATGCATCCTCAACTGTTCGGATGGTGACCATGCTCAATTCATCCTGAATGTCATACCTAAGACCATTCAGGTATCTTGCTACCTTTTCATCATCACTCTCCCGATGACCAGCTCGAATGTTGAGCCTGTAAACTTCCTCGGTGTACTCTTTCACCGTCATCATCTTCTGTCTCAGGTTCTGCATGCGCTTGAACAGAGTGATCTGGTAATCCCTCAGAATAAACTTCGCCTTCATCTTGGCGATCATCCGATCCCAGCTTTTGATCTTCTGTTTGCCTTTAGAACGCCTGTCTGCCTGCAGCTCGTCCCACCATAAGGCTGCATGTCCCTTCAACTTCGTGACGGCATGCCTTACCTTCTTGTCCTCTTCGATGTCTTCATAATCGAAGTAGGTGTCGAGTGCTTGGATCCAATCCAACAACTCTTCTGCGTTTAGACTTCCCTCATAGACGGGAATGTCCATCTTTGTCCTTGAGCTCATCCTCGAAATGGCTCTGATCAACCTCTCTGTCGAGGCATCTTCTGCTGAGACCTCTTTGGCGTCGTGTCCAACTTCCTCTTCAATCTAAAAATCATTGAACTCTACCACACCAGCACCACGTCTTTGGGTGGTCTCCATTTCTTCAAGCCTAGCTCAGAGATCTCTCACCTCTCGTTCCATCTCAGCATTACCTGCTAGCCTTCCCCTTCTTCGGGCATCCCTGTCTTCACGATCAGGTGATTGTCTCTCTCTTCTGGGTGGCATGGCGAATTTCGTTACTGCTTCTCTCTACTATCATAGAAAAGAGAACCCCTAACCTTGCTCTGATACCACTCTGACGCAAGTCATGAGTATCAGAGTGATTTTCTTCTCTCCTTCTCTTCTCTCGCCTGAGATATACAGACAAGATCTTCAGGATCTGATACCACTCTAACGCAACCCGCCCTCTATGGCACGATCGCTCTCACCAGGCCCTTCAACAACGCAGACCAAAGAGTTAACAACTCTTCTGACTCCTTCAAGAGTCTTTTACCCACAGTACACTTCTCGGCGATCTCCCTTCCACCAGTCCGAAGATCGGGTTTCGCAGACTCGCGAACCTTGTGTGCACCTCCCGTGCAATATGAAACTCCGAATCCCGATCCCCGATGTCAACGGTCAACACTTCTTTGTATCGGGGATTTCCCTACCAGGAAATCGACAGATGAAAGGTGGTGATTTACTTACCTTTCAAAACCCTGAACGCCGATATGCGATGCCACGTGCTGTCCTCCACTTCGTCTCCGTGGGACCCGTCGCAACTCGAGGTTTCTCTTTTCTTCCGTGCTCCCTTTGACTTCAAAACACCGAAGTACCGAGTCCCGACTCCTCGGGATCTCGTGCCACCTGTCCCTCCGACGATCGACGGCTCTGATCAAATCGGGAAATTGCAACTCGCGATTTCGACGTGCATGCAACTCTTGTGCTCACCAACCCCGATATGCCGATGCTCGATGGCCAACGGATTCTCTCGTGCGCCTGCGAGATAACCCCCTCGCAACTCCTCCGCGATCTGACGGTCTGCGGGATTTCGTAACTCTCCACAACAAATTTAAGTCGTCGATTCTCTTCCTCTTGAAGAGTTCTCCGCTTCACCAGCTTCGTCCCGTGCAACTGAAGCAAAGATACTATCCCTCCTGAGCTTTTACCCACTTGGACTCCTCCAGAGTGTTTGCGCGCACTCCCTATTCTCAACCTTCAATCACTCTCAACAGTGCTTGAAGTCTCCCAGGTTCTGTACTTTCAAAGTCACAACAACCCCGGCTTTTCTTTTCTCAGGCTTGCTACTGAGACTTCAATCCGACCTGCACTTCACCTACACGGATCAAATAACCCAACATGATAATGGTGGACGAGAATAAGAGCTTCACTATTGAACCTCCTCAATGCACTCTATGCAGAGGAATTCGACTACACTCTATGCAAGAATCTCCTGGTTTAGACAGTGAAACAATTTGGAACTTATTCCCTCATTCTCCCAAGTTTCGAACCTGATATGAAATCACATATGCAACATATAGAAGATAAGCATAAAAAGAAGCGAGTATGCAACAACATAGTATCAATAACATCCATAGATCAAACACATCCATGAGATTGAATCAAAGCTTTCCTATTAATTCAATGTCTGTACATGGGTGTTCTTCACAAGTTCCCTTCTCCGCCCTCTCTTGCTCCTGTATGCTAATGCTGAAAATCTCAATAATATGAATGTGTTACAACAATACAACGGAGGGTGCCTATATTCTGTTTTCCCTCTCGTAAGAAAACTATCTGATCTACAGTTAATTCCTATCTAACAACATTAAAACTATTAAATGCCTTCCTATCTATATTACAATACAAGTGCGCTCGTCTTTGAATGCCTTCATTTAAATGGCGGCGCAACAATATTTCCAAAGTATTTCAAAAATATATGTGCTGGCGCTGTCCAGCTGTATGTTCTTTACTCCACGCGCTGGCTCGCTTGATGAAGTCGTAGATGCTCCTGCATCACTATGGTTGCTCTGGCACAAGGATATTAGAATCATAGCTCTACTATTGCATAATTTTTTAGACTTTCCTTCCATTTAGTCTTATTTTTATACCAATTTAGGTTGATTGAGGTAGTTTAGAAAGGGTTTCAGATATTTATATAAGTGATTTCCCCATAAACCCCACTCATAAGTGTGTCATTTTTGTGAATTTAATATTTTTTTAATCCAATTATTGAGGAATGCATTCCTTTATGAGAAGGAAGAGAATGTGGATTTACAAGAAGGTACTTTACATAATATTCAGAGTGAGAAATGTTAGCAAGAGGTGAGTATGGTATCCAATTAAGCATCTAGGACATGGAGGTGTCAATAGACACGATAACGGTGACTAGGCCTGTTATCGATTACATTTGTTTTCTATTCTGTTTTGGGTCCATAGGGTGTTGTGATACCAAGGGTGATATGAAACTAGTGATAAATGCTTCATTACACTAATTCAAATTCTTATAGAAAGCTTCTTAATTTTTCCCTAATTTTCATTAAAAATTGTCTTAATTAGGATTTAAAAACTGAAAATTAAAAAAAAAGAAGAGAAATAACACAAGAAATGCACAACAAATTGATAATGGAGTTCACCCATATGGGATATGTCTTTGATTTCACTTAAAATTATAAATCGATCCATTCATAAGGATGCAAATTACATCATCACTCCTCTTTACATCAAATAATGGCCTTCAATCTATTCTTCCAATAAAGGGGCTTCTCCTCCAAATATTTAGTGAGGGATTTTCTTGTCTAGCATTAGCAGTATACGCTTTGCAATTCATATGCAACTCACCAAATAGACCAACATCCAAATCTTTAAAATCTTCCAAGACATATATCTTGGGAAATAAGGACCAAAAAGATCGACCCTAGAGCTAAATTGTGTAATTAGGAGAAATTCACTAGTGGTAAAGCTTGGAAACAAATATGGCAAGAGCTTGGCCTTTAGAATATGAAATGCAATATGAATTGACAAAATGTACCAACCCTTTGTTGCATCTAGTCACTTCTTCTACCATGAACATTCTCTACCCCTTCTTATGCATTTAATCGATTATCTAAATGATTGTAATAGAATTTTTGTTTTAAGGTTACCTTGTAGATGGGAGCACCATGGTCAAGGTCATGTATGACATCCATGATGTATCCATTGTTCTCATCGTAGTCAAATATTATGAACCATAAAGGTCCATTCATGTGATTGGTGTGGGATTTTAACATGGAATCTACTCCTTTTCTCTATGCACAAATAATGAAACCCATATCCCTATTGACATGAAGGACTTGGACATTGGTGTATTTGTATCAACAATTGTGTAAATTGTCATGCGTAGAGGAACTCGAAAAAGGGAATTATTCAATCATATATTTCAAGTTGGTATACCAATTATGCGGTAACAACCAAACCCGCCTTCCAATAAAATCCTCTTCAATTTTCTCTTTTCTGACAAAGTTATGAACTACCATCACTAGATCAAATAATATGCTTAAATTAGGATCCATAGCTACCTTATTTTTATCAACTTGATCACCAATCCTCCAAACAACCATGGAATGGAACCATGTATTTCATTGGAAGGTTTAAAATAATTTTCATATCTTGGATGCTAATACTTTGAAATATTTGATCGAATAGGAAGTTGTGGGGATCGTCCTGGATCAATCCTCCCAACTAACAATATTTTGGACCACCAAAAGCCTAGTTTCATTCAGAAAATAAGTGACGCTACACCTCCCTTACTTTTCTAGTTTCCATATGTCATGATCTACTTGGATGCATTCCTCTTAGACCCACACAAATATACAATGCATCACCTCTTCGCAAATTTCTCACCCTCTTATCAAGAATAACATCTTCCTAAAACTCATCAATATATTTAGGAGAAAAATCATCTACATAAGGAGTTTGAATATTCTTACCTTGATCCATGATCATAGGAGGCTAAATAAAAATAAATAAATAAATACATGATCATAAGCGGCTTAATAAAAAAAATAGCATAAAGGGTTAAAAACAAAAGTTTAAATTATTAAAAACAATTGAAAAACAAATTTTAAAAACCAAAATTAAAAAAAACACAACCTTTAATTTAAAAAATAAAACTTTAAAATTAAAAACAAAATTTGAAGAAAAAAATATTTAAAAACAAACACTTCCCCCTTCCCACACTTTTTTTTTCAATTTGTTTTTATTTCATGCCTTTTTATTTTTATTTTTTTATTTTTTTTTGTTTTTTAAACTTTGATTTTTTAAATTAATGTTTGTGCTTCTTCAATTTTCGTTTTCAAAATATTGTTTTTCATTTTTTTTATTTTTTTTTGGTAAATATCGTTTTTAATGCTTTATGTTAGTTTTTGGGGGTTTTTGTTTTTAATTTTATTTTATTTTTTAAAGTTTTTGTAAAAAAATGTTTTTTTTTTAAATAAAAAATGGTGCTTTCATTAAAAAAAATGGTTTTTTTTTTTTTTTTTTTTTTTTTT
>ML776578.1:1409150-1428417 GCA_009831015.1 Picea engelmannii | reverse complement strand
TAAAGATATTTTTCATTTAAAAACATAGTTTTTTCATAAAAAATAAACAAATTGTTTTTTTATAGAAAAAAAAGTGTTTTTTTTAAACGTGTTTTTTCTTTCTTTCAAAAAAAATTAAATAGAAAAATGTGTTTTTTTTTTTAAATAAAAAAATAAACATGTTTGTGGAGTTTCTTTTTTTAATTTATTTTTTAAATGTAAATTTAGAAATAAAATAAAATTGATTAATAAATAAAATATCACTTTTCAATTTACAAGCTAATTTGAAGTTCTTTGTTCATGACAATACTAGTGATCGAGGTCACTGTTTCAACTAAATCACAATTTAACTCCAAAACTAAGAAGGGTGTTACAGGTAGCATCACTTTTTGATTTGAGGGTCAATTTTTTGTAATGGAATTGGCTTTCAATGCAATGATTTCAAGCAAGTCACATTTTTAATTGCCCTACAAAAAAGGGGTGCTACCAGTAGCACCATTTTTTCAAACATGGGTCAATTTTGGAGTTTTTGAAAAAACAATGGGTTTTTTGCACCATAGTTCTCATTTTGAGGTCACAGATCTCGTTAAGTTGATAACTATGTTTAAAACAATGGATGAATTAACAAAAGGTCTAGATAACATATCATCAAATTTGTTTTGTATACCTTTCTTATACTTTATGAACAAATGGAATTGTTGCAAAAATCCCATCCACTGGAAATGTTGTGATTGTTGTATCTTGGTTTGTGATTGGAGATACTACAAAGTCTAATGATCCATATGAATGATTGTCTCTTTTCCAATCAAATAGGGTTTCCACTTCTTCACACTATGAATGAAATCCTACAAATATTTGTCACATGTAGGATAATTTCTTACGACACTAGTGAACATATTAGAATGAAAAAAATCAGTTTCCTCCTTTGTAATAACGTTTCTCCCATGGGATAATCACTTTCCTCGGTTTCAATCTCAAATGGTGGTAGTAAATCTAGAAATTCTAGAATTGGATTTGTACTGATCTTTACTTTCAAGCTCTCAAAGGCTTTTTGTTGTTTACCTCCCCACTGAAAGACCTACTTAGTACTTGTCAAAGCATGTAAATGAGATGCAATAAAATAACTCTTAGCAATGAATTTCCTCCAATATTGAGCTACCCCCAGAAATCCCCTAACTTCTATTATAGTATTAGGATTAGGCTACTTTGTAATGGATTTAACTTTAAAGGGATCGATTTTCAATTCACCATCCCCTACTATATATCCCAAATAAACTAAAGATGTTTCCCCAAATTCATGTTTTGATATCTTTAGCCACAATATCTCATTTTTTAAAACATCTAACTCTTTTCTAACATGATTTTCATGACCTTCCCAACTTTTACTGAAAATCAATATATCATCTAAGTAAACTATTGAAAAATCATCCATGAATAGCCTAAATACATCATTCATAACCCACAAGAAAGTAGTAGGAAGGTCACCCTTATGGGATACATATCTAAGTCCACTTCAAATTAAAAATCGATCCATTCAAAAGGATTTAAAGTACATCAATACTCCTCTTTACATTAAATAATGACCCTCATTCTATTCTCCCAATAAAGGGGCTTCTCCTCCAAATATTCGGTGAGATATTTTATTGTCTAGTGTTAGAAGAATACACTCTACATTGCATATGTACCTCACCAAACATGCCATCATCACCAAAAATCATTGTCACCAATTTTTTCCAAAATTTTAAATGGACCACACTTTATTGACTTCATATTTTTACCTTCACATTCACCTTTAAGGCATTATTTTCTAACGTATAACAAAACTTGATCACCAACTTGGAAGTAATGATCAACTTGATTCTTGTCACACATAGATTTATACTTGGCTTGGTTGTTTTCCAAATGTTCTTGTCCTTATACTTGGCATGCATATTTCCCAATAGTGAAATCTAGAGGAGACTTAGGAAAATAAACAAAACCTGTTTCAAAAGGAGACCTTTCTGTAGAAGAATGTACATGGAACAATTATAGGAATGTTGTACATAATAGAATTGTTCATCCCAAATATTAGTATGCTTGTTACACTATGCTTAGAGTAAGTGTACCATTGTCTTGTTTACTAGTTCTATTTTTCCATCAGTTTGTGGATGAAAAATTGTTCTCTTATAAATCTTAGTCTCTATTAACTACAACAAAGTTGACCAGAATTCCCCAAGAGAGAAGGAGGCTTGATTATATACAATGGACGTGGGAAAACCAAAATGAACTCAAACATGTTGGAAGAACACATGTGTACTCCCTTCTCCTATAAAATGTTTCTTACAAGACATTAAAATACACATTTTACTAAATTTCTCCACAACAACATATAGATAGCCATGACCTTTCCTGGACATAGGAAAACCCCCTACAAAATCCATGTACACACTTTCCCAGATAGGAGAAGGTACATGAAGTGGCATATACAAACCCAATTTTATGTTACTTGTTACTTGATTTGCTAGTGGCAGACATCACACATATTTTTACATATTTGGACATAGTTTCATACATATAAGGCCAATAAAAATAACATTGTAATTGAGATATCATTTTTCTTGTACCAAAATGACGAGTAATGTGAGAAGTTTGTTCTTCTCTAATTACATGCACTCTTTCACCTTGTGGAATACACAATTTACCAAGATGATATAACAATGTGTCATGTACATGATAATATAATTTGTCCACTTTATTACCATGGAATAGTGTTTCATAAACATCCTTAAAGTCTTCATATCTAACATATTATTCAATGTAACTTTAATGAGGTAATGAAGTAGGTTGTAAAACAATGGCTACATTAAGAAAAGGTCTAGATAACATATCATCAAATTTTTTTTGTATACCTTTCTTATGCCCGATGACCAAATTAAATTGTTGGGCATAGTGTCATTGATGTATTTTCATTGATGTCAATAGTTAATGTCTTTGATGTGATGATAAGTTTCTATGACGAATTGTCATTAATATCAACAGTGTAAAAGTTAGCAAATAATGACTCATGTCAAACAATTAGACGATATGCAGAGATAAAAGCTCAGGAGGATTAGAAAATGAAGATCAAAGCTCAAAAAGAGATGGCACGATGAATCTCAAAATAATTGTCGGGGGATTAGTCAACGATCAGATCAATTCAAGACCGTTGATGCAGAATCGCCAAATCAATGACATGGATGAATTGTGGAGAGCGAAAGAAGAATTAAACGACTCACTGGTTACAATCTCACAATCGGTCTAGATCATCTGATATCATAAACTCAAATATTGACGACTGTGGTTGATCCAACAAATGATCGTATTAAGTCAGATTAAGTCATTACCGTCGGATGTAAAATCACCAAATCTACGGAAGGGATAGATTGTGGAGAGTGAAAGGATAATTAAAGATCGTGGTATTTCCAATCTCGCAATTAGTCAGGACCATCAGATATTATAGCTTCAAATATCGATGATTGTGGTTGACTCACCAACAAATGCACAACTTAAATTTGCAGAGCTCAGGTGACACATTAAATGACTCACAAGTTATGGTTCCACAATCATCCTTGATCGTTGATCTTCTTCAAGTGTCTTCACAACCATTGGATCACTTTAAGTGGAAGGATAGGATAAGTGGGGAAAAAGGTTTGAGAATTCCAATACCTGAATACTTGTTGGTCATTGGATCACTTTTGAGTGGAAGGATAGGATAAGAAAAAAGATATGAGATCTCGAATCCAAATACCTGTCAGTCGTTAGATCAAATTAAGTGGAAGGATAGGATAAGAAAAAAGGTTGATTTCTCAATTACCCGAATTTCCATTAGCCATCGGATGAAATAAAGTTGAAGAATAGGATAACCAAAGTTGGAAGGTCATTGGATTTAATCCAAGGCAAAGAAACATCATAGATAGATCGAGCCATCACCCTAAGCTCATGATCGATGAACAACATTTAGTTTGTTTTTAAATATGTGAGGAGGTTACACTTCAGAGAATCTCACTTCGGAAGAATTGGAAACTTGAAAAGTTGAATTACCCGAAGTCCCAAAATATGAAATGAATAAGGACCATTGAATCTGGAGAATATATGATGACCATTAGATTAGGGATATCTATGTCAGTAGACCACATCAACAAGGACATGTGGCAGACCACGTTAGCAGACCACGTCAACAGGGACATGTGGCAGACCACATCATCATACCACATCAGCAAGGACATGTGACAAACCATGTCAGCATACCTTGTCGACAAGGACACATGGTACAATCAAATAATGACAAGTGTCAAGATGAAATCAAAATTTCATGTACGTATAAATCACGAATCTGAGTGACACGTGGTAGCTACTCGGCTTGTGCCATGTCATCAAGTGACGTAAGTAAGTTATGTCACTTCGAGAGTTTTACTTCGGGAGTTTTACCACCAGCACTTTCCCAAAGTCCCGATGTCCTGAATGTCGAAGTTCCAAAGTGGACACGAGTCGTTCAATCTGAAGATCACTTTGGGAGAATTGATCTACTATAGTGGAAGGATAGTGTAAGTAGAATAGCCAAAGTCCCAAATTAAATGTTGGCCATCCATATAAATTCTTGATTAAGTCCTAGATGTTAGATTAAAGCAGTAAAATGATATATGTAAGGATCAAATTTGACCATTGATCCAGTTCTGTGAAGTAAACATGAGTCGTCTGATCTATTCGATGAAATCCTCTCCAGGAGATTTGACATGTTGCAAGTCCTGAAGTTCCAAAGGGAAAAGTCTCAAAGTCTCGACAATCGTCCATCATCCGGAGATTAAATCATGACCTTTGATTATAATAAAACACTCAAGCACTCATTTGGCCTAACATCTAGTTACCTCCATTGGTCATATGGTATAAAAGATTTAAAAAGAAAAACATAATATGTCGTTAAAGTTGATAAGCCTGTGGTTTTGTGTTATCAGTCACATGTAATGGTTGAAAGGAAGCACCTTAGTAGAACTCCGCTTCCTGCAATATTTTCAGAGATTAGGGATCGAGTTAATAAGATGAAATTCATCCATATCTATGATCAATTTATGAAAATACTTCATGGTAAAATAAATAAATAGTAATTATCATTAATTTAATCAAAGGGGTGAGATGGTCCAAACAAAGGGAAATAGTGGTTCACACTCACTCTATTTTGAAGAATATATAAACGAGAAAGAGTGGTGAGAAGAAAGTGTCTTTGCAGTTCGAATTAGAACATATATTAAATCAAAGAAGAAGAGAGAGATGCAGTAAAGACTTGATACAAAAGTTTCTCCATATTTAGAAAATAAGGGTGGTTGGGTGGTCCAAGGGTAGGTTGGTGCCTGCAGAGGGAGTTGGTGCTTCCTTGTCAGTTGTAGCTAACTAAACAAGGGGTTATAGCCTCCTACTAGTTGGTGTTGGTGAACAAGGGTGTGCATGTATCCTGATCAGTTGGTTATGATTGAAAATGAAGAATATCTTCCTTCTATGTAACATGTAAAACAAATTTTGCAGTTAATAGAAAACCGTTTGTGGTTTTTCCCAATTGGATTCCATGAAACAATATTGTGTCGTAATTTTGTTTTCATAAATAAAATAAGATTGATAAAATTATTGTGTCACTGATTCACCCCGCCCCCCTCTCAGTGACAGGATCTGATCCTTCACATGTTTCTTACAAGACATTAAAATACACATTTTACTAAATTTCTCCACAACAACATATAGATAACCATGACCTTTCCTGGACATAGGAAAACCCCCTACAAAATCCATATACAGACTTTCCCATATAGGAGAAGGTACATGAAGTGGCATATACAAACCCAATTTTATGTTACTTGATTTCCTAGTGGCACACATCACACATATTTTTACATATTTGGACATAGTTTCATACATATAAGGCCAATAAAAATAACATTGTAATTGAGATATCATTTTTCTTGTACCAAAATGATGAGTAATGTGAGAAGTTTGTTCTTCTCTAATTACATACACTCTTTCACCTTGTGGAATACACAATTTACCAACATGATATAACAATGTGTCATGTACAAGATAATATAATTTGTCCACTTTATTACCATGGATTAGTTTTTCATAAACATCCTTAAAGTCTTCATAACTAACATATTATTCAATGTAACTTTCATGAGGTAATGAACTAGGTTGTAAAACAATGGATGCATTAACAAAAGGTCTAGATATCATATCATCAAATTTGTTTTGTATACATTTCTTATGCCTGATGACCAAATGAAATTGCTGCAAAATCCCATCCACCAAAGATGGTGTGATTGTTGTAGCTTTGATTGTTATTATATATATTGCAAAGGTTGATGATGCCTATGGATGATTGTCTCTTTTCCTATCAAATAAATTTTCCACTTCTTCACACTCTGGACCAAAGCATACAATTCTTTGTCATAAGTAGGATAATTTCTTACTGAACTAATGAATGTCCAAGAATGGTAACAAATTGGTTTACTCCTTTGTAATTAACACTTCTCCCATGAAACAATCACTTGCATAAATTTCATTCTAAAATGGTTTCTATAAATTTGACAACACTAGAATTGGGGTTGTATTAATCTTTACTTTCAAGGTCTTCAAGGATTTTATGTTGTTTACCTCCCCACTAAAAGAAATACTTAGTGTTTGTCAAAGCATGTAAAGGATATCCAATAAGATAAAACTTATCAATGAACTTCCTCCAATATTGATCTACCCCAAGGAAGCACCTACCTTCTATTAAAGTAATAGGATTAGGCCACTTCATAATGGCTTGAACTTTAGAGGGACCAATTTTCAATTCACCACCCACTACTATATATCCCAAATAAACTAAATATGTTTTCCCAAATTCACATTTTAACATCGTTAGGCACAATTTGTCCTTTTAAAAATCATATAAGACCTTTCTAACATGATTAACATGATTTTCCCAACTTTTACTAAAAATCGATATATCATATAAGTAGATTATTACAGAGTAATCTATAAATTACATAAATACATCATTCATAACCCACATGAAAGTAGCAAGAGTGTTACAAAGGCCAAAGGGAATAACCAACCATTCAAATAAACCTTGTTTCATTTTAAAATCATTTTCCAAATAGCATCTTCATTAATCCTTACTTGATGATAACCACTTCTTAAGTATAACTTAGTGAAATAAGTTGTGTTTTTTAATTAGTCCAACAAGTAATCAATACAAGGAAGAGGGTAATGATTCTTCACTGTAATTTTGTTCAATGCCCAAAATCCACACACATTTTCCATGTATCATATTTCCTTCGTACTAGCACAATGGTGATCCACGTGGAGTGGTACTTGGTCAGATGGCTCCCAATGCCTGAAAATCCACACACATTTTCCATGTATCATATTTCTTTCATACTAGAACAATGGTGATCCACGTGGAGTGGTACCTTGTTAGATGGATCCTTTCTCAAAAAAATCCCGAACTTGCTTCTTTATTTTTTCAACCTCAAGTACAAATAACCTATACATGAAAATGTTTGGAAGAGGTACATATTCTTGTAGTTGAATCTCATCTTGTATATATGTCTCTGGAGTTAATCCTGGTGGTTCCTAAAATACTTAATCATAGTTAAAAATAATCTTGACTAATTCATCTTTATGTTTAGGTTCACATCTTTTGAGAGTTTTGGACTTGTCATCGTCTTTATCTTTTACAAGGATGAGTACAATTTTTTTTTTTTGCATTTACAAACCTTTTGATTTATATTGTATGTTAACGTGTGAAAATTTCCCTTTATAAATTATATGGGTTACCCCTAATAAGAAGTCCCGATTAGACCTCTCACGATTTGGAATAGGAAATCCATCTAGATTTTCGCCTGACAACCATTTCTAGTTTGGCGTTTACTAGTTACAACCCGATCCATTGATGAAGGTTGATAATCTAAAGAATGAGACACAACTAATATAAAATGCAAGTGTCCATAAAGAAAAGGTAAGAATAAAGAAAACATAGAAACAAACATAATCTTGTTTATGGCCCAAGAAATAGTTCACACAAATTAGAGACAGGAATACGATCAACTAACTACAAACACATAATAGTATATCATTTAAACAATTCGTTACAATATTATGTCCATGGATTCAAACAAATATTCCTTGAAGAACATAAATAAGAATGCAACAAACATACATAATAATAGTGTATAATATGAAGTACATTATTACACAACCCAAGTGTTGAGTGAAACATAGTAGAATTGTAACATCCCGCTCTGGCGCACTGAGAACACTTATTATTTGAGGACACTTGCTCGCAAGTGATCTGGAATTTTATGATGTTAGAACATTTATACTTGATTGTGATGCGATTGACAGATGACATGATGTGTTACTATTTGATGTAGACAGGTGCTATTGACTCAGTTTTATTGAGTGTGCAGGGTTTTTGACCTTGAGGATGCAGAGGCATCGGTGGAACCCCCTTGGACTCCGGACTAAGTCAGGGAGTGTGCTTTTGGGTGATATGTTTACTATGATGTTTCATTCGATTTGATGATTTGTTGTTGACATTTCTGACACGATTATTGTTGATGCAGGCTGACGATAGCTTGCCGACCAGACTCGCATATGGAGTAAAGGGGCCACACACGATTTGCAGAGAGGTTGAGGCAGAGGGGTGGACAGTAGCCCTGCCACCGCCTGCTAGCACTCCCGCCATGGCTCGAACTGTAGGTTAACGATTACCTAGTTCAAGACGAACCATGATGCCATGAGGGTTGACTGCGACAGTCGCTCACGATGATTCTAAGGGGTGCGCAATAAGGCGGGGGCCTTATTCCTTAGAACCCTTAGTCTCCTACAAGTTCACCTGGTGGAGTGTTGACTCCAGGGGTTATAGAGGTCTATCAATCAGTCCAGTTGGCGAGTGGCACCCTTGGAGCACGTGGTGCATCCTGAAGGGCACGTTGCACAAAAGAAACTCAGTTGGCGAGTGGCACCCTTGGAGCACATGGTGCGTCCTAAAGGGCACGTCGCCCAAAAGAAATTCCAGAGGTGAGTGGCACCCTTAGAGCACGTGGTGCGTCCTGAAGGGCACATCACATTAATGTGGAGGAAGGGTCAGCCTAAATAACCCTAAGTCATCAACACCTGAATAAACCCTTAAGCAATTCCCCCTAACCAATCGTCGCCTAGATCAGAATCTAAGCCCTAAGCCTAAGACTTTTCTAGAGTACAAAAAAAAAAAATTTAGTGTGACCTTAAAAAAAAACAAAAAAAAAAACCTTGCAAAGAAGAAAATTGATTTCTAACTGGTAGGAGAATGACATCACCTTCGTAGTGTAACATAAAGACCATTTTCAAAAAAAACACACAAAAAAAAAAAACTAAGACCATTATCCTCTCATTATCCATGCCTAGTTTATTAAACCATCCTCCATCACCTTAATCTTCCAGTATCCATCTCCCTTTTACATGTTTAGTTCACATTACTAAATCACCATCCCTCCCCTTAATTCCTCATTATTCCTTTTTATGTAATACATTTACCTTTCCCATATACATGTCTGACATCACCTTAATCCCTCATTATCCTATAAATATATACATACATATATATATATATATATATATATATATATATATATATATATATACATTAATGGTGAATTTAAATGATGGATAATGATAAATTACAATGATGAACGCACACATGTAAATAGAAAAAATGAAAATATATATATATACTATAAACAAATTGTCGTGTATTCCTTAATCCTTAAATTATAGAATAAATAAAATAAATAGTGGATTCTCTTTCCGAAAGTTTATTAATCCATACCGCCTCTACCATTGATAAAAAGTTACGCATGTAAAAATAAAAGGGAATTATTAATGAGCGCACATACTCTTTGAGTTTAAAAAAAATAATAATAAAAGAGAAAAAAATAAAATAAAATAAAAAGAAAAAATAAGAAAATAAAAAGAAAAAGGGGGGGGAAACCTAAAAAGAAAGAGGATTTAGGGTTTGAGACTGGATAAAAGAAGGGGGAGGGAGAAAGAAAAAAAAAACTTTTGGAGCTATTGGTATTGTTATGCTGCCAGACTAGAGACTGGACTGATTTCTTGTAGGAGTTGGGGATTCTCAGTAGACTTGAGTGGTAGCTCAGCCTTGGAGGCGAGCTAAGAAGCTAGTCTATCGTCTGGGTTGTGTGTGGCCCCTTTGCGGCTCGGGGGGCTAAGGGGGAAGGAGAGTACCCCTAGAGTTTGGCTGGGAGGTACCGGTGAGTCTTGTACGGTCGGCAAGCAGGAGCAAGAGCGGCGGGAGCACAAGAATCATTTGCTGCAAGCATTAAGGACACAGGTATGTAAATATCTGGGCATTTCTATCTTGTTGCACGTGTTTATAGACTGTAGTTTTAATGGCTATTGCGCAATGGTAGTTTTAGTGGTTATAGTGTGATTCGTGTGCGTGAACTGTAGCTCAATAGTTAATGGCGTGACTATGAAACTTTTACGGCTACTACCCACCTTGTAAATAAAGTATTTACCGTTGTTTTCCTTTTTATATAAATTTTTATTTGTTCCTGTTAGGGAAAATGGTGAACCTCGTTGAGTCCATTTCATCCCTTGCCTTTCCCTTCATAAAATGGTTTTGAACCTTAACCCAATACCGAATCGGCCTTTGTTATGAATTTGAATGGGCAAATATTTTGATGGATCGATAATCTGTGATCGATTGTTAATATATGATAGGGAAGGCATTATAGCATTTGTTTCATTTTATACAAGGCGTCCTGGTGGGTTTTTAAAGCGCCTACTGCAACTAAGTTGAGTGATTGTCAAATATTGCATTGGCGTGACGCTGGCTGTATTTGGTTTTCCAGTGGACTTAATGTACCACCCTCCTCAAAATCTCATATTTCCTTCCTTATAAAATACCTTATACAGGTACCCTTGTATTAATCCATTGGGCATTGGGATTTTCCGCGATATGAACTTAAATGGTCGTCACCTTCCATCTCGTATTTCTGGTGTTCTGCAAGTCGCGTTCCATCTTGTAATTTTGGTGTGCTAGTGTTTAAATGGAAAATCATAATTTCTGGTGTTTAAATGGCAAGCCATTATAACTGTTGTTCCTCATTTCATCCCTCGCCCACGGCCCTGGACCAAATTCGCGAGTCGCCCACACTCGCACGCACCTACCATCCTTATGCCTCCCAATGAAAAACCCTAACCTCGAGTTGAACCCTAATTTCTATTTTTGCCTGTCTCATGATGATATTTTACTCGAATGCCCCTTTTTCTTTTGAAAAATTTATATTGGCCTTCCTGGTTTCGAAAAGATTTTATTCCTGAGAGTGCTGCCTCAGTTTCTGTTAAAAATCCAATCATTTTCATAAGCTCACAGAAACTTGGGATATGTTGATATATAATTTCTTGGTTAAAACCTTGTACCTACTAAAGAAGAATACACAGTCCAATAATTTAAACTTTACAGACTTTTTCACCGCAAATGAGTTTGAAATATGTGTAGCCATTTTTCATGCCCAACTGAAAATAAAGGAATTGTTCGTATGCACTCTTCACTGCCTGGTGTTTCATAGTCAGTAATTTAATTGTCTAAGAAAATATTTCTAATTTCATATCCTTTAAGGTGCAATCCAATCATCCAGTCATATTAGCATGCAATGTGATTTGTGTGATCGATATTCCTACATTGTTAGTAGCATCTCAAAATATCTGGACTGCGTCCATGGTCAAAGGATTGATTACCTTGGCGAAAGTATTTTGCGAAGAGCATCTCAAATTATCTGGACAACATCCATGGTCAAATATGGATTACCTTGGTAAAATTATTTTAATTAGTTTTATGACATGATCATTTTTTTAATAGCATTGTCCATTAGTCAAAGTTAATTTAGCTTGATACAGTTACTCACATTGGTTAGAACATAGTAGCCTTAAATAGGTTTTATAAAAAAAAAATTCAACCATAATCTCATTGAACTATTTGTCATGTCACTTGCCTGGTCAATATGTTAATCGTATGGTGAGAAAGAGTCTATTATCAAAATGGAATTTAAAAATTAAACTTCCCATCTCTAAAACCCTCTACCTCTATCTTGCGGTACCTATAGTGTTATTGGTTGTTTAACTATGAGGATTATTGTTATGGTTAAACATGATGTTAATAAAATATGATGTCATTCTATATTGTCCTTAAAAAGGTTTTCCCGGCTAGATCTTAGCATTCTAATTAGTGCTATTTTTACATATGTGCCTTCAAAAATATTGTTATTTCAACCATTGTCATATTAAATAGGGTTAGTGTTATTTAATTGGTTTTTGCCTAATTGTTATGAAAATGCCAAGATGTTATTAATTACTAGGGACTGTAATGATTGGTTACCTATCGCAAATCAGGTAATGTGATGTTATTATTGCTTAAAGGTAAGGATAATGGTTAATTGTTATTCAATTCATTATTTAATTGATTGGGTTAATTGTTACAAAATTTCCAAGATTTTTGTTACTATTGAATTGGGGAGGGTGGTGAAGCGTGAATGTAATGTTATGGTCACTGGATGCATTGTTATTGAATGTTAATTATTAAAATGCCGTTAGTTGGGGTGCGACGGTCTGAATTGCTAAGTTGCAAGGCATTACAATGTAACTGCAATGTTACTTAATCAGTTGTTATTATATGGTCATTTAGTTATTATTATAATCTTAGTTAGTTGCAAGGTTAATTAGGTCATTGCTAGTAGAGGGTTAAATTGCAAGCCTTATATCATAATGTAATAAAGCTAGCATTCTAATTATGGAAATTGTGGTAAGGATAAGGTAGTTTCAATGGAAGGGATTATTGTTAGGTTATTGATTTAAATATGAAA
This sequence comes from Picea engelmannii, assembly GCA_009831015.1. NCBI lineage: Eukaryota > Viridiplantae > Streptophyta > Pinopsida > Pinales > Pinaceae > Picea > Picea engelmannii. The sequence continues at coordinate 1,415,527 of ML776578.1, read as the reverse complement.
GGGTGTTTTCTTCATGGTAAGGAATTGTTAGATTTAATGTGAAGGGATATTGTTAGGATAAGTTGATTTAAGATATACCTTGGTGTTGTCATTATGAAAACGTTAATGTAGATGTATTTTTATGGAGGTCTCCTATTGATGGAGGTGCCCGTTATTGCACAAAGTCAAGATGATATAATTTAATGCGTTATTAGTTCATGATAATGGAATTGTAATGTTTATTGTAAAGATGAACTTATATAAATGAATGTTCTTGTATGTAGCACAAGAGAATTATTCTGAGTTAGTAAAGGAAGGGTGTGGTTCTTAAAATTAACGTGGTACTGGGTTGGTAAACCTTCCTTGTGCTTGGTCTACTTGTGTTGGGCGTAAGGTAGACACCCCCTATAGCTTAGTATTGATGTCTGTGTGTTGTGTTTTCTGTGTAAGGAATCTAGTGCCGTATCAAGAGTCTCGGGCCCTTTAAAGCCAGGGTTTCCACTCTTGCGACACACATGAGGGGCTTACTAGTTTCTTCCTGAGCAGTCGGCCAGGAGCCTGTCTAATCTTATTTCAAGTAGACATAAGACTAAATGCCCTGCTTTCTTGTGCAGAAATGGTAACTCTAACACCATGGATTTTTTCCTCTGTGTTCTGACTATGCAACCCCAGTATGTCTTAATGTTTGTGATTGTGCGCCTCATGCCTATGGCCGTATCTTGTTGTAGTTACTCCTTGTGAGCCTTTAGTCCTTTGTGATGAACATCGTGGTTGCGTCTTGTTGGTTTTTGAGTGGCGACGTGGAGTCTAGTGTGTTTGTTTCCCCCTCCTACATGCACACACATGGTTAAAACAAAAAAAAAAATTGCACCTGTTGTCAAAGTAGTTGTCCTTAACTAGGAGGGATATTACATATGGTATCAGAGCCAGTTCGACCCGCGACTTGGGGTTTGCTACGTCTTTCGTTGACATGAGTTGGTTTTATTATATTGTTGCTGATCGAGTTGATTGTGTGCGTGCAGGTAGTCATGGTTAGAGGATGCTGCGGAGGCAGACGACGGGGTGCTAGGGGAGGAGGTGAGACGCCTCCAGCAACATCCATGCCTGAGGGGTCTAACCCTCAGGAAGGCAAGCAGGTGCTCGGACAGGAACATATAGCAGTTGGTGATGTTATTGGGATGATGAGATCCTTTCAGCGCATGTCCGAGGCTCTGATCAGTCGTTTGGACAGAGACGAGACCAGGGTGCCAGCACCCCCTGAGGTTCTACTGCACGCACCGACCGTTATAGGTAGCATTCACCATGAAATCGAGAAGGTAAAATTTCCCGAGTTCTTTGGTGCCCCAGACGGCGCAGCCACCGAGGCATGGTTGGAGAATATGGTGATGTGCTTCGCACTTCGTGATTATACCTCTAACATGAAGGTTCGCATGGAAGTCTTTCAACTGAAGGGGAGAACTCTTCTATGGTGGAAGACGCTCCTGCCGTAGCTGAACATGGCCGTGGAAGAAGTGTCATGGGAACTATTCAAGGAACGGTTCTGAGAGAGGTACCTTTTTGAGGAATTCATTGAGCATCATCTCAACGAGTTCAACGCGCTATGACAGGGAGGTCGTATGGTGCCCGAGTACGAGGCACGATTTATGGAGTTGCTCTGATATTCTCCACACCTTAACATAGAGAAGCTCAAAGTCAACAAGTTCGTGTCTGGCCTTAACGACAGTCTGCGTGCAAAGGTTAGGATCTTGATGCCTCAAACCTTGCACGACGCTGTCCAAAAGGCCCTCATAGCAGAGGAGGAGCTTATGAGCGGGGGTCAGACCAGGACTTCAGCGAGACCCACAGGGCAGAGTTCATCTGGTGCGCCATGGCATCAGACACCAGCGAGACATACGCCGAGACATCATGGCTTCCAGAGGGGATCCACTTTTGCTACACCTTGACGACTGCCGCCTCAGCAGCGGACACCTTATCAAGGACCACAACACCAAGAACAACGTCGCCCGTAGAAGTAGCAGTTTAGGCCTGTTCAGCAGAACAGAACAGGGCTTCAGGCCGGTGAGCAGTCATCTTCTACTTTGGGTACCAGGACTACTAGGCCGAAGAAGGGGTGTTGGACGTGTGGGGAGCCACACTACCAGTGCGACTGTCATGTGGAGAGGACCAGGACGTCCGGATCAGCCGGACCCGCTACCGTGGGAGATATGGGAAAGGCCCATCGGATACATGCAGCGGTGAATAACCTCTAGGCAGAGCACCAGTTGACTATGCTCGAGATGACAGGTACTGTCGCTGACCAGACCCTTAGTGTTTTGATAGACCCAGGAGCGACTGAGAGTTTCATTTCTGGTGTAGCGCTAAAAAGGATTAAGGTAAAGGCAGTCGAACATGATGAGTTTAGCTTCATGGAGATGGCTTCAGGATCCAAACAGAAGGTGGGAGGAAAGGTTACGGGCTATTCCCTTAACCTGGGAGAGTTTGTCACAAGGGTCAACTTGTACGTCACGACCTTAGGATCATATGACATCGTGATCGGTATGGATTGGTTGGAAACGCATGAGGCAATACTCAACTGTAAGATGAAATGGTTGAGCATGGCTGATGACGAAGGACAGAGACGTGTGATTGTAGGAAGGAACCAGGGAGTTTCCCTGTGGTTCATATCTTCCTTACAGCTACGGAAAAGTATGCACAAGGGGTGCAAACTTTATGTGATCCTCACGCTAAACAAAAAGGGAGTAGCGGAAGGTCTAGAACACCTTCCGGTAGTGAAGGAGTTTGTGGATGTATTTCCAGAGGAGTTGCCTGGGATGCCACCGGAAAGGGAACTGGAGTTTACCATAGACCTAAAACCGGGAACCGAACTGATAGCAAGAATGCCTTATCGGATGTCGACCCCAGACTTGCAAGAGTTGAAAATGCAACTGAAGGAGTTGTTGGACCTGGGACTGATACATCCTAGTGTGTCACCGTGGGGTGCACCAGTTATTTTCATACGAAAGAAGGACGGATCATGGAGGCTTTACATTGACTACCGTCAACTGAACAAGGCTACGATAAAAAATCAGTATCCCTTACCAAGAATTGATGATCTATTCGATCAAATGAAGGGTGTGACGGTGTTCTCCAAGATCGATTTACGATCCGGATATCACAAGTTATGGATCAAGGAGGATGACATCCCTAAGACCGCCTTTAAGATGAGATTTGGACATTACGAGTTTAGAGTTTTTCCATTTGGACTGACAAATTCCCCAGGGGTATTCATGAGTTTGATGAACGCGGTGTTCCGCGAGTACTTGGACAAGTTCGTCCAAGTATTCATTGATAATATTTTGATCTACTCTTGGACGACAAAGGATCATGACAAGCACTTGCGCTTGGTACTATAATGTTTACGAGAACACAAATTGTATGGGAAGTTTTCCAAATGCTCTTTTTACTAATCGAGGATTCACTACTTAGCGCATGTCATCTCCGGCGAAGGTATCGTCGTGGATCCAGACAAGGTTGAGGCTATTATGGAATGGCCTGCGCCGACGAATGTCACAGAAGTGCATAGTTTTATAGGATTAGCAGGATACTATCGACGGTTTGTTGAGGGTTTTTTGAAGACAGCTAATCCGATCACGGGATTGCAGAAGAAAAACAAGAAGTTTGTTTGGACAGAGAAATGCGCGGAAGCATTTCGGAGGCTTAAAGAGTTGTTGACAACCACGCTGATACTAAAGGTCCCTGACATGGACACAGACTTCTTGGTATGCACTGACGCATCCAAGGAAGGTTTAGGCGGAGTCTTGATGCAGGACGGACGAGTGATTTCTTACATTTCGAGGAAGTTGAGAAGGCATGAGGAGAACTACGCGACGCACAATTTGGAGTTACTAGCCATCATATATGACTTGAAGGTTTGGAGACACTACCTTGTTGGATGAAAATTTGAATTAAATACTGATCATTATGGACTACAACATATTTTTACACAAAGCGACCTGAACGCGCGACAACGGCGTTGGTCGTAATTGCTTAGCGAATACGATTTTGAGATTACTTACATAAAGGGAACCATGAACCGAGTGGCGGATGCCTTGAGTCGGAGGCCACACATCTTTTTGGTGTTACCTCTTCAAACAAATCTACGTGAGAAGATCCTCACCTTATAACGTGATGATGACTGGTACACAGAAGTCAAGGATTTTATCGGACAAAACACAATGATGGTACCACGTTATGAGGGATATTCACTTGATAGCGACGGTTTATTGAGGTTTAGAAGTTGAATTTATGTACTGCCTAACGACGAGTTGAGGAGGTTGATCTTGAGCGAGGCTCATAAAGCAGTTTACATGCCTCACCCGGGAGTTACGAAGATGAGGGCAGACCTCAAACCATTATTCTTTTGGAAAGGAATGAAGGCCGACATAGTCAACTTTGTGGCTAGATGTCTCGAGTGTCAGCAGGTAAAGGCTGAACATAGACACCCAGCAGGATTACTTCAACCACATGCCATTCCAGAATCGAAATGGGAAGTTATATCGATGGATTTTATTATTGGATTGCCACTGACGGCAACGAGACACGACTCGATTTTTGTAGTAGTAGACACTCTGACAAAGAGTGCTCACTTTATTCCGGTGCGTACGACATATCAGGCACCTGACATAGTGAGATTTTTCATCAGTGAGATTGTGAGGTTGCATGGCGTGCCTAAAAAGATTATATCCGATCGAGGATCGGTGTTTACTGGACGATTTTGGACGAGTTTTCAAGAGGCCTTGGGAACCCAACTTAACTTTAGTACTGCGTATCACCCAGAGACGGATGGACAGACAGAACGTACGAACCAAACTTTGGAAGACATGTTGCGCATGTACGTGATGGACCAACAAAAGCATTGGTAGGAATTCTCGCCTCTAGTAGAGTTCGCTTACAACAACAGTTACTAGAGCACCATTAGGATGGTGCCTTTTGAGTTTCTTTATGGGCGACCGTGTCAGATGCCCTTGAGTTGGGATCGGCTTGAGGATAGGGTCCTGGTGGGACCAGAAGTGATCCAAGAAATGGAAGAGTAGATGCAATCCATAAGACAAAGGATTAAAGAAGCGCAATATTGACAGAAGAGTTATGCCGATGCGCACCGAGTCGACCGTAGTTACGAGGTCGACAATCGAGTCTTCTTGCAGGTTAAACCGCATAAGATCTCAATCAACTTTGGAAAGGGAGATAAACTCTCTCCTAGGTTCGTGGGACCTTTCGAGATTGTGGAGAGAAAGGGGCTCGTGGCCTATCGACTAGCCTTACCTGATTCTTTGAGGTGTATACACGATGTTTTTCATGTATCTGTTTTGAGACATTATATTAGTGATCCTACACATGTGATTGACCTAAGTTCCTTGTAGGTATCGGATGAGGGAACGCTCATGGATGAGTCGGTCCACATATTAGATCATCACGTTCGACAGTTATGACGTCGAACGGTAGATCAGGTCAAGGTCCAGTGGGACAGTTATAGTCCACACTCGACGACCTGGGAGGATGCATATGATATGCGTCAGCAGTTTCCATTTTTGTTTGATATATAGACTTATGATACTGTGATACATTATTTCTGCATTTATACGGGGAAACTTCGGGACGAATTTTAGACCAAGAGGGGGTGTATGTAACATCCCTCTCTGGTGCACTGAGAACACTTATTATTTGAGGACACTTGCTCGCAAGTGATCTGGACTTTTATGATGTTAGACCACTTATACTTGATTGTGATGTGATTGACAGATGACATGATGTGTTACTATTTGATGTAGACAGGTGCTATTGACTCAGTTTTATTGAGTGTGTAGGGTTTTTGACCTTGAGGATGTAGAGGCATCGGTAGAACCCCCTTGGACTCTGGACTGAGTCAGGGAGTGTGCTTTTGGGTGATAAGTTTACTATGATGTTTCATTCGATTTGATGATTTGTTGTTGACATTTCTGACATGATTATTGTTGATGCAGGCTGACGATAGCTTTCCGACTAGACTCACATATGGAGTAAAGGGGCCACACATGATTTGTAGAGAGGTTGAGGGAGAGGGGTGGACAACAGCCCTTCCACCGCCTACTAGCACTCCTACCGTGGCTGGAACTGTAGGTTAACGATTACCTAGTTCGAGAGGACCCACGATGCCATGAGGGTCGACTGCGACAGTCCCTCACGATGATTCTAAGGGGCGCGCAATAAGGTGGGGGCCTTATTCCTTAGAACCCTTATTCTCCTACAAGTTCACCTGGCGGAGTGTTGACTCCAGGGGTTATAGAGGTCTACCAATCAGTCTAGTTGGCGAGTGGCACCCTTGGAGCACGTGGTGCATCCTGAAGGGCACGTCGCACAAAAGAAACTCAGTTGGCGAGTGG
>ML776578.1:1389056-1408546 GCA_009831015.1 Picea engelmannii | reverse complement strand
TATATATATATATATATACTATAAACAAATTGTCGTGTATTCATTAATACTTAAATTATAGAATAAAGAAAATGAATAGTGGATTCTCTTTCCGAAAGTTTATTAATCCCTACCGCCTCTACCATTGATAAAAATTTACGCATGTAAAAATAAAAGGGAATTATTAATGAGCGCACATACTCTTTGAGTTTTAAAAAATAAATAATAAAAGAGAATAAAATAAAATAAAATAAAAAGAAAAAGGGCGGGAAAACCTAAAAAGAAAGAGGATTTAGGGTTTGAGACTGGATAAAAGAAGGGGGAGGGGGAAAGAAAAAAAAAACTTTTGGAGCTATTGGTATTGTTATGCTTCCAGACTAGAGACTAGACTGATTTCTTGTAGGAGTTGGGGATTCTCAGCAGACTTGAGTGGTAGCTCAACCTTGGAGGCGAGCTGAGAAGCTAGGCTATCATCTGGGTTGTGTGTGGCCCCTTTTCAGCTCGGGGGGCTAAGGGGGAAGGAGAGTACCCCTAGCATTTGGCTAGGAGGTACTGGTGAGTCCTCTACGGTCGGCAGACAAGAGCAGGAGCAGTGGGAGCACAAGAATCATTTGTTGCAAGCGTTAAGGACACAGGTATGTAAATCTCTGGGCATTTCTATCTTGTTGCGCGTGTTTATAGACTGTATTTTTAATGGCTATTGTGCAATGGTAGTTTTAGTGGTTATAGTGTGATTCGTGTGTGTGAACTGTGGCTTAATAGTTAATGGCATGACTATTAAACTTTTACGGCTACTACCCACCTTGTAAATAAAGTATTTACCGCTATTTTCCTTTTTATATAAATTTTTATTTTTTCCTGTTAGGGAAAATGGAGAACCTCGTTGAGGCCATTTCATCCCTTGCCTTTCCCTTCGTAAAATGGTTCTGAACCTTAACCCAATACCGATTCATCCTGTGTTATGAATTTGAATGGGAAAATATTTTGATGGATCGATAATCTGTGATGGATTGTTAATATATGATAGGGAAGGCGTTATAGCATTTGTTTCATTTTATACAAGGCGTCCTGGTGGGTTTTTAAAGCGCCTATTGCAACTAAGTTGAGTGATTGTCAAATATTGCATTGGCGTGACGCTGGCTGTATTTGGATTTCCAGTGGACTTAATGTACCATCCTCCTCAAAATCTAATATTTCCTTCCTTATAAAATAACTTATACCGGTACCCTTGTATTAATCCATTGGGAATTGGGATTTTCCACGATATGAACTTAAATGTCCGTCGCCTTCCATCTCATATTTATGGTGTTCTGCAAGTCGCGTTCCATCTTGTAATTTTGGTGTGCTAGTGTTTAAATGGAAAATCATAATTTATGGTGTTTAAATGGCAAGCCATTATACCTGTTGTTCCTCGTTTCATCCCTTGCCCATGGCCCTGGACCAAATTCGCGAGTCGCCTACGCTTGCGCGCACCTACCATCCTTCTTCCTCCCAACGAAAAACCCTAACATCGAGCTGAACCCTAATTTCTATTTCCATCTGTCTCATGATGATATTTTACTCGAATGCCCCTTTCTCTTTTGAAAAATTTATATTGGCCTTCCTGGTTTCGAAAAGATTTTATTCCTGAGATTGCCGCCTCAGTTTCTGTTAAAAATCCAATCATTTTCATAAGCTCACAGAAACTTGCCATATGTTGATATATAATTTCTTGGTTAAAACCTTGTACCTACTGAAGAAGAATATGCAGTCCAATAATTTAAACTTTACAGAATTTTTCACCACAAATGAGTTTGAAATATGTGTAGCCATTTTTCACGCCCAACTGAAAATAAAGGAATTGTTCATATGCACTCTTCACTGCCTGGTGTTTCATAGTCAGTAATTTAATTGTCTAAGAAAATATTTCTTATTTCATATCCTTTAAGGTGCAACCCAATCATCTAGTCGTATTAGCATGCAATGTGATTTGTGTGATCGATATTCCTACATTGTTAGTAGCATCTCAAAATATCTGGACTACGTCCATGGTCAAAGGATTGATTACCTTGGCGAAAGTATTTTGTGAAGATCATCTCAAATTATCTGGACAACATCCATGGTCAAATATGGATTACCTTGGTAAAATTATTTTAATTAGTTTTATGACATGATCATTTTTTTAATAGCATTGTCCATTAATCAAAGTTAATTTAGCTTGATACAGTTACTCACATTGGTTAGAACATAGTAGCCTTAAATAGGTTTTATAAAAAAAAATTACAACCATAATCTCATTGAACTATTTGTCATGTCACTTGCCTGGTCAATATGTTAATCGTATGGTGAGAAAGAGTCTGTTATCAAAATGGAATTTAAAAATTAAACTTCCCAGCTCTAAAACCCTCTACCTCTATCTTGCGGTACCTATAGTGTTATTGGTCGTTTAACTATGAGGATTATTGTTATGGTTAAACATGATGTTAATCAAATATGATGTCATTCTATATTGTCCTTAAAAAGGTTGTCCTAGCTAGATCTTAGCATTCTAATTAGTGCTATTTTTACATATGTGCCTTCAAAAATATTGTTATTTCAACCATTGTCATATTAAATAGGGTTAGTGTTATTTAATTGGTTTTTGCCTAATTGTTATGAAAATGCCAAGATGTTATTAATTACTAGGGACTGTAATGATTGGTTACCTATGGAAAATCAGGTAATTTGATGTTATTATTGCTTAAAGGTAAGGATAATGGTTAATTGTTATTCAATTCGTTATTTAATTGGTTGGGCTAATTGTTACGAAATTTCCAAGATTTTTGTTACTATTGAATTGGGGAGGGTGGTGAAGCGTGAATGCAATGTTATGGTCACTGGTTGCATTGTTATTGAATGTTAATTATTAAAATGTCATTAGTTGGGGTGGGACGGTCTGAATTGCTAAGTTGCAAGGCATTACATTGTAACTGCAATGTTACTTAACCAGTTGTTATTATATGGTCATTTAGTTATTATTACATTTTTAGTTAGTTGCAAGGTTAATTAGGTCATTGCTATTAGAGGGTTAAATTGCAAGCCTTATATCATAATGTAATAAAGCTAGCGTTCTAATTATGGCAATTGTGGTAAGGATAAGGTAGTTTCAATGGAAGGGATTATTGTTAGGTTATTGATTTAAATATGCAAGGGTGTTTTCTTCATGGTAAGGAATTGTTAGATTTAATGTGAAGGGATATTGTTAGGATAAGTTGATTTAAGATATACCTTGGTGTTGTCATTATGAAAACGTTAATGTAGCTATATTTTTATGGAGGTCTCCTATCGATGGAGGTGCCCGTTATTGCGCAAAGTAAAGATGATATAATTTAATGCGTTATTAGTTCATGATAACGGAATTGTAATGTTTATTGTAAAGACGAACTTATATAAATAAATGTTCTTGTATGTAGCACAAGAGAATTATTCTGAGTTAGTAAAGGAAGGGTGTGGTTCTTAAAATTAACGTGGTACTGGGTTGGTAAACCTTCCTTGTGCTTGGTCTGCTTGTGTCGGGCGTAAGGTAGACACCCCCTGTAGCTTAGTATTGATGTCTGTGTGTTGTGTTTTTTGTGTAAGGAATCCAGTGCCGTATCAAGAGTCTCAGGCCCTTTAAAGGCAGGGTTTCCACTCTTGCGACACACATGAGGGGCTTACTAGTTTCTACCTGAGCAGTCGGCCAGGAGCCTGTCTAATCTTCTTTCGAGTAGACATAAGACTAAACGCCCTGCTTTCCTGTGCAAAAATGGTAACTCTAACACCATGGATTCTTCCCTCTGTGTTCTGACTGTTCAACCCCAGTATGTCTTAATGTTTGTGATTGTGCGCCTCATGCCTATGGCCATATCTTGTTGCAGTTACTCCTTGTAAGCCTTCATTCCTTTGTGTTGAACATCGTGGTTGCGTCTTGTTGGTTGTCGAGTGGCGACGTGGAGTCCAGTGTGTCTGTTTCCCCCTCCTACACGTGCACACACGGTTAAAACAAAAACAAATTTTGCACCTGTTGTAAGAGTAGTTTTCCTTAACTAGGAGGGATAGTACAAGAATAGTCCACACACATGTAACCAAAGGATCAAAATTCTTCAGAATAAATCTTGGCCAAATAGGGTTCTCCTCATTGAAAGTTTGAGAAATGGTACATGAAAGCTCCCATAGCCAAAATCCCTTTATTCAGATACAATCCCCCTATTCATTGAAATTCATCTTTACTATTGGCCTTCTAACCTCTCACCATGACATTTCATTTACAAACTTTTTACCTTATCCTCTTCAGAATGATGTGGGAATAAGGACAATGGAATTTTTTATAATTTAATGTATTATATGTAGTTACATTTCAAATTTGTCTTTTACTGTTGGTGGGACATCACAAATTTTGGCAATAGTGCCCCCACAAACTGTGATGACTAATCTGAACTTTGGGAAACTCTTCTTCCTCCAATTTTGATAATCAAACAACATGGGATTTAGAATTCTTCTTTGGCCATTTGAGCTTGATTCCCTCTTTCTCCTCGGACAATTGTTATTGTTGTTATTTCTCCAACATCCTTGGTTGTAAATCACATTTGTCAGGGGACTATTGTGCACTAAAGGATTCTCCCTTATCTTGATGTGTAACAATTCTCTCTCTATGTTTGACTTCTTTCATGTGTTTCTTATCTAGATTGTTGAGTACGACCTTATTTTAACACTAGTACCTAGCACCATTCAACACAAAATAGATGAGTGAGCATAGTAAAATATCGAAATAAAATTTTAAAACCATGCATTTGAACCTAGATATAACTAAAACATTAGCTGCATGAGAGTTCATATATGCTTCTATGACATCCCCCAAAATAAAATATTTTTATTTTTGGTGTGCTGGAAATTTATTTCCATTTTTAGCAAATTCGAATTTGAAATTTTTTTGCCATTTATGACAATTTCGAATTTTGAATTTAATAATTGTATTTAGGAAACTGTTGAGGAGGAGTTTCCAAGTTCTCCCTCATGGATTCATGGTTAGGCTAGGGGGTGAATCAGGCAAGTGAATTTGGCTACCCTGTTCTACGGTTGGGAGGAACGTGGTTGTTCCCTTTGTATTTCCATGTATTGGGTTCAAATATGTTGAACTACCCCTCTCTATTAATGGCTATGTTTTTATTTCAATGTCATATTAAATCCAAACTGGAATGATGTCCACTCTTTGTCTGAATGATGTTTCTGATGCATAGTATTGATTAAATTAGAACTGCAACATTTTCCATTTTTGTTTGTTGTGGCGAATATATGTGAAGGAAATCTGTAATTATATTTCTATAAGTAAGTAAGGAAAGGAGGAGATTAACGACAATGCAAGAGATCCTCTCTGTAGATAAATCCCTAGGAAACCAAACTCAGATCCCTCGGAACATCATTTATAATGACCAATCTCTGATGGAATGATATTCTTAATCATTTATTTACATAGTTGCATAGATCTAGTACTGTTGACGTTTAAAGCATTGATTAAAAGAGGCTCTAAGTGAATATTATAGAATTTACCTTATACGAAAAATTTTATGCTTTGTGCCCTTCTGTGCATGTCAAATTCCTAAGTCCTTAGGCTTTCGGAATTCTGTGAGGTAAAGGTATATTGTATCCTTCTACACCTTCAGTCTCCCAGAAATGAAAGTAAGAGTTCTCCCTAAAAATGAAAATCCAGAGTACCTGTAAAGGATAAAGATCAGGGAGTGATGAAAATAGTGTGAAGAGTTACAGTAGAAGCAGAGTATTCTCTTCCTTTGTGTTTTGAATTGAATTATTACCTTATGTTTTTTTCAACAGGAAAACTTAGTCCAACTTTCTTTTTGCCTTTCAGAGGTTCATTTATATTGATGTATGGATTCTGAACTCGCGAAGTTTCGAACCGCGAAACCCCGAATCTTCCACTTTTCGCATTTTGGAAGTTGGTTACATAATAGGTTTGGGGCACTTGAACTCACAAAGTTTTGAACCCCAAAACAATGATATGCGGGTCCCACTTTCTCTTTTTTGCATTTTTCAGAAGTTTGTTTATGTTGGATGTTTGGTATTTGAGACCCCGAAGCTTCCACTTTTCGCATTTCGGAAGTTGGTTACATATGAGGTTTGGGGTACTTGAACTCACGAAGTGTCGAACCCGAAAACCCCAAAATGTGGGTCCCACCTTCTCTTTTTCACATTTTTCAGAAGTTTGTTTATGTTGGATGTTTGGCATTGAAACCCTGAAACCCTGAATCCCAAAGTCCCAAAGTGTTTGTCCCACATCCTTTCACCTTTCAAAATTTGGGAGTTGTTGTGTGTTGTTGTTTGGAATTTGAAACCCTAAAACCCCGAATCCTGAAATCCCAAAGTGTTGGTCCCACATCCTTCCAGCTTTTCAGAACTTGGGAGTGGTTGTGTGTTGTTGTTTGGTTTTTGAAAACCCCGAAACCCTGAACCCCGCAATCCCAAATTATTAGTTCCTTTCTTTTTCGCAATTCAGGAATTGTTGTATGTTGAGTGTTTGGTTATGAAAACCGTGAAACCCTGCACACCAAAATCCCGAAATGCGGGTCTCACCTTTTCCTTTTTCGCATTTCATAAAATTGTCTATGTTGATGTTTGGACATCGGAACTCGTGAAGTTTTGAACCTCGAAATCCTGAAGTGCGGGACCCACCTTTCCTTATTCGCATTTCAGAGGTTTGTATATGTTTGTTGTTTTTCCACTTGCACTCATGAAATCCCGATGTCCAAATTCTCGAGGTACTGATCACCTTTCGCAATTTTGGGAGTTGTTGTGTGTCGATGATTGACTTTTGTATTCACGAAATACTGAACCCTGAAACCCCGAAGTGCTCGACATCTTTTCGCAATTTCAGGAAATGTTGTGTGTTGATGTACAACTCTTGTACTCGTGAAACCCGAAAATGTTGGCCCACAGTCGTTCCATATTTCGGATTTTGGAAAACAATAGGTTCCTTTGTTTTGTTCAGCACTTGTGACCACTAAAACCTGATTGACCTCTGTTTCTTCACAAAGTTGTAGGAACACAGTAGGAATTGTTGTTATAGGAACAACTTAAATACTGTAATGAATGGACTAGTTGAAAACATTGGAGGATCTTCATCGGGGATAGGAGTATAATAATAACAGTTCATATTACAGATCACTGTGTACGGGGCATGACCAGTACCTAAATTATTATATGGAAAATATATAGGTATATACTTAATTGTAGGTGGAATTAAGTGCAGACATTAATAGAGAGTTAAAGCGAATTTTCTATAGTAAAATTATAATATTCACCTTTACACGCGCACATAGTAGACAGTCAAGTCACCTACTGTTCGAGCAGTCATGAAGATCCAGACTTGCAGTCACAAGCGTAACTAAGTGTGCATAACTGATTACTCTCACAATTTCCTATTCAAATTAAAACTAGATTGGTGTAATAATATCATTTGAATCGAATTGAATCTTACCTCTATTAAATCCTAAGATTAAACGAAGTTGAATTATGTCATAGAATTTTTTTATTTTTATTTTTTTATGGTGATTTTTGAGGTTCATTACATATGGTATCAGAGAAAAAGTTACAACACTGGGTTCATTAATTGCTTAGTATATATTATGATTTATGGAAAAACTAATAAATCTTGTGGATTACAAACATAAAGCTTTTATGTTTTGTGTTGAATAATGGCAGGTCAAGAAGGTGCAAAAATAAAGATGGAAGAGAATCTGCAACAAGGACCTCCTAGAGATCAAAGATAGAACAGTGATGGAAGCTCACCCATGGAGGTGTTCGAAACAATGAGGAACCTTATTGTTGAACTACAGGTTTTCAAGGCCGACAATGAAAAATTGAAGAAGGCACAACAGGAACAACAAGAGATAAATGAAGTCCTATTGTGTAGTATAGTAACCAAGAAAGTCCAAAAGATGATTACCATGTGGAAGAGGTCAGCAAAAGGACCTCCAAGAATTTTGGTGAGAAAATAGAAAAAGGAGATAGTTCATCTGAAGGGACACCTTTAGCTAAAGAAAAAACTATACTAGACAGAAAAAGAAAACAAACAGACCACCTTGAAGGAGAATTTAAAAAGATTAAACCAGCTAATTTTGATGGAGAATTGAGGACAGGAGAAGAAGTCGAGGCATGGTTGTTCAACATAAAAAAAATACTTCCAAATCTAAAACTATTTTAGCAACATGAAGGTCAGAATGACCATCTACAATTTGAAGGGGAACGCTAGCATTTGGTGGTAGGACCTAAAATTGGACAAGGGCCTAAAGGAGAAATAGTTGGAATGGTCAAACTTTAAGAAGTATTTTAAGAAACAATACCTTTCTGAAATCTATTATGAAAGGAATACAAAAGAATTCTATGAGTTATGACTCAGACAAATGACAATGGAGGACCTTATAAATAAATTTTTGGAACTACTAGGGTTCATACCATACATCCAGGAGGATAAGGTAAAAATCTAGCGATTCTTAAGCTGTTTACCATAGTAATACAGGGACAGAATTGAGTTTGACAACCCAAAATCCTTGAGTGAGGCATTCAGGAAAGAGCGAATGTTCTATGACCAGTATAAATAGCAGGTAGAGTTTCCCAAGACCTGGAAGGATAAGAAGCAAGATGGAATAAACTAGCAGAAGAAGGGATACCAACCAGATCCTTATTGGAATGCAGCAAAAAGTTTCCCAAGGAAGGATTTTCACTCTAGTCATCTGAACACGCAAGGTAGCAGTAAACCGGTAAACCTGGGAACAAAGAAGTTTGGGGACAACTCTCGCGAACCATTAAAGTGTTGGGAGTGTGGAGAGCCTCATCTAAGGAGGAACTATCCATGTTTAATTACAACAAACATAATTGATGTTCAAAATTTATAGGAAGCCTCGACAGTGGGAGATATGGGCAGAAGTTTGCATTGGATAAATGCAACAATAGATGGTCGACAAGCTGACCACTGGTCCTCGGTGGTAGAGATCAAAGGTAAAATCCATGACACCCAAATTTAGGTTTTAATTGACCCTGGAGCTTTGTTAAGTTATATTACTCCCGATGTAGTAGAGTTGAATAAAGTTAAGAAACAAAAGCACGAAAAATCTTGGCTTGTACAACTAGCAATAGGTACTAAAAGAAGAGTAGTTAACTTTATTTCTGATCTTGAGTTTATCTTAGATGGTCAAAATATAAGGACCAATATGAACATCCTACCACTAGGATCTTATGATATGATTATCGGGATGGATTGGTTGGAACAACAGAAAGAAGTACTAGACTATTATACAAAGATACTTAGCTACAAAGATAATTTTGGCACTGTTAGAATAGCCCAAGGCATACCAAAACCTTTTTCAATCAGACAAGTATCAACAATACAGTTCAAGAAATGTATTAGAAAGGGATGTCAAGTTTACTCCATCCAAGTAACGAATCTATTAGAAAAAGAAGATAAGCCAAAGTTAGAAAACTTTGTTATCCTACGTGAATTCAGAGACATGTTTATTGATGATATACCAAAACTACCTCCTAGGAGAGAAATAGATTTCTCCATAGACTTACTACCCAGATCAACCCCTATCTCAAAAGCACCCTACCAAATGAGTCTACCAGAACTGACAGAATTAAAAATACAATTACAAGAATTGTTGGATAAAGAATATATCATACCAAGTGTCTCGTCATGGGAATCACTAGTCCTCTTTGTGAAAAAGAAAGACGGTACTCTAAGACTATGTATCGATTATAGACAACTGAACAAAGTGACCATTAAGAACAAATATCCCTTACCCAGGATAAATGATCTGTTCGATCAAGTTGGTGGGGCCAAGATCTTCTCAAAATTGGATTTATTATCCAGATATGATCAAGTTAGGATAAAGGACCAGGACATAAACATAACAACTTTTCGAACAAGATACATACACTACAAGATTGTAGTCATACCTTTCGGACTCACTAATGCACCAACCACATTTATGTGCTTGATGAACAATATTTTTAGCCAGTACTTAGACAAGTTAGTAGTAGTATTTATTGACAATATTATGGTCTATTCTAAAACAGAGGAGAAACATGATGAACACTTACAAATAGTTCTGCAAACACTAAGGAAACACTAACTATACAAAAACTTTGAGAAATGTTCTTTTTATCAAAAAGAAATACAATATTTAGGACATGTCATCTCCTCGAAAGATATTGCAGTAGACCTGGAGAAGATAAAATCCATTATGGAATGGCCAGTACCTAAGAATGTGGAAGATATCTGATCATTCATGGGAATCACCGGATATTATTGTAGATTTGTAGAAGGGTTCTCCAAGATAGCCTACCCTATCACGTCATTACAAAAGAAAGGGACCAAGTTTAACTGGTCACAAAAGTGTCAAGACAGTTTAACAAGTTAAAATAATTATTGACATCAGCGCCCGTTTTGAAGGTAGCAAACCCAGATAAAGACTTCATAGTATGTGTCGATGCATGTAAAGAGGGACTATGTGGTGTTCTAACTCAAGAAGGGCACGTGATTTGTTATGAGTCCCAGAAATTAAAGGAACAAGAGTGAAATTATGTCACTCATGAATTAGAATTGCCAGCAGTAATACAAGCCTTAAAAATGTGGCGAAACTATATAATGGGCAGAAAATTCTTACTATTGATGGATAATAGCGGAGTGAAATATCTGTTTAACCAACCAGACCTTAATGTGAGACAATCAAGGTGGATAACCTTCTTGAGAGAATTCGATTTTGAGGTCAGAAATATCAAGGGTAAGGAAAATAAAGTAGGAGATGCTTTAAGTCATAGAATCCATGGGTTATTTGAGATAAATATCAGCAGGGCAGAAAGTTATCTAGAACAAAGAATAAAAACGACAGGTATTAATGATGGAAATTACACTAAGATGATGGCAAAATTGCAAAACAGTATCACAAACTCATATGAACTAGATATAAGTATCAACAAGGAGGGACTATTAAGATTTAGAAATAAAGTTTACATACCAGATTTAGCAAAGCTAAAATTAACTATTTTAGACAAAGTGCATAAGAAATTGTATTCTGGCCATCCTGACTACCAAAAAACAATAACAACACTCATAAAACTATTTTACTATCCTAACATGAAGGGAAAAACAACAAAATATTTGGCTAGGTGCCAAGATTGTCAGCAGGTTAAGGCCAAACACCAGCATCCAGCCAGCCTATTACAGCCATTACTAGTACCAGAATGGAAATGGGAGACCATATCGTTGGACTTTATAATAGGTTTTCCTAAAACTCAGAAACATAATGATTCTATCATGGTTGTAATCGATAAACTCAGTAAGTCTGCACACTTTATTCCTATAAAGTCTACTTTTAAAGCTATTAACATTGCTGAAATATTCATGAAAGAAATTTTTAGACTGCATGGTATTCCTAAAATGGTGATTTCAGATAGAGATGTAAAATTTACTTCCGCTTTTTGGAAGGAATTGTTTGCAGGGCTAAATACTAATTTGAATTTCAGTACGAGTTATCATCCTCAAATGGATGGACAGACCGAAAGGACAAACCAAATCATAGAGGATATGCTCTGCATGTATGTAAGAACAAAACCAAACAAGTGGGAAGACTACCTACACTTGGTAGAATTTTCATATAACAATGGGTACCAAACTTCGACTAAGTTGAGCCCTTTCGAAATATTGTACGGAAAAAAGTGTACAACTCCAATTAGCTAGGATAACCCGACTGATAGACTCATGGTTGGACCAGAGATGCTCCAAGAAATGGAGAACATGGTAAGGAAGGTACAACAAAACTTGAAAGAGGAATAGGACAGATAGAGGAGCTATGCAGATCAGAAAAGAAGACACTTGGAATTTCAAATGGGAGACCATGTTTATTTGAAGGTCAAAGAACGAAACAACTCACTGAAGTTGGGGAACTGTGCCAAAATGGCACCCAGGTTTTGTGGGCACTTCAAGATACTAGCCTGAATTGGACCCGTAGCATATCAGCTTGCACTTATAGCTAATCTAAGAATTCATAATGTATTTCATGTGTATTTGCTGAAAAAGTATATTCATGACCCTACTCATATAATTGATTGGAAATTGGTGCAAGTGGAACCCAAAGGCGAGTTCCAGGTGGAACCCCTGCACATTTTGGACCGGAGAGAAATAACATTTCGGAACAAAGTCGTCGCTCAGGTAAAGGTTAAATGGAAGCACTTTAGTCCTGAGGAGGCCACTTGGGAATTGGAAGGAGATTTGCAGAAATCTCATCCAATCCTGTTCCAGGAAAGGAAAAAACACTGAGGATAGTGTTTTACTGAAGGGGGAAAGGATGTGACATCCCCCAAAAATAAAATATTTTTATTTTTGGTGTGCTAGAAATTTATTTCCATTTTTGGCAAATTTGAATATGGAATTTTTTTCCATTTATGGAAATTTTGAATTTTGAATTTAATAATTGTATTTAATTATTGTGACTGTTGGGCAGAGATCTGTTTGGACTCAACTAACTATTTGACTATGACACTTGGATCACAACAGAATAATTATATTAATTGCAGGAGGACAAATGGAACAACCATGTTAAAATTAGCTGACTAGGACTCCATGAGTGGGGAACATGTTGGAACTACCTCTTGGTTGATTATGAGAAGTGGAAAATCATAGATTTGGCCACTAGTAGCCCCTGAAAATCAGGGATTAAGAGAGACGCGAAAATCCCCAAAGGAGGGAAAAAGACCCGGGTAAAAATTGATAAATAACATATGCGAGGAGGCAGGGTGCTGTCAAGTATGCTGGGAAAGGATTTCTGAGCTCGCTTGTTGTTATGAACACTGTGGATTGAGTGTGAGGCAAGAGGAGCTTGCTGAAACAAAATCATCTTGCTATTATGAGAACTATTGAGTAAGTGTGAGGCAAGAGGATAATTGTTGGAATTGAAGGACATTGTTGAGGAGGAGTTTCCAAGTTCTCCCTCATGGATTCATGGTCAAGCTAGGGGGTGAATCAGGCAAGTGACTTTGGCTACCCTCTTCTACGGTTGGTAGGAATGGGGATGTTCCCTTTGTATTCCCACGGATTGGGTTCAGATATGTTGAACTACCCCTCTCTATTATGAATGGTTATGTTTTTATTTCGATGTCATATTAAATCTGAACTGGAATTATGTCCACTCTCTATCTGAATTATTTTTCTGATGCATAGTATTGATTAAATTGGAACTGTAACATTTTCCATTTTTGTTTGTTGTGGGGAATATATGTGAAGGAAATCTGTAATCATATTTCTATAACTAAGTAAGGAAAGGAGGATATTAACGACAATGAGGCAGATCCTCTCTGTAGATAAATCCCTAGGAAACCAAATTCAAATCCCTCAAAACATTATTTATAATGACCAATCTTTGATGGAATGATATTCTTAATCATGTATTTACATAGATGCATAGATCTAGTATTGTTGACGTTTAACGAATTGATTAAAAGAGGCTCTAAGTGAATATTATAGAATTTACTTTATATAGAAAATTTTATCCTTTTCTCCCTTCTGTGCATGTAAAATTCCTAAGTCCTTAGGCTTTCAGAATTCTGTGAGGTAAAGGTATATTGTATCCTTCTACACCTTCAGTCTCCCAGAAACAAAAATAAGAGTTGTCCCAGAAAATGAAAATCAAGAGTACCCACAAAGGATAAAGATCAGGGAGTGATGAAAATAGTGTGAAGAGTTACAGTAGAAGCATACTACACTCTTCCTTTGCGTTTTGAATTGAATTATTACCTTAATTTTTTTTCAATAGGAAAACTTAGTCCAACTTTTTTTTCGCCTTTCAGAGGTTTGTGTATATTGATGTATGGATTCTGAACATGCAAATATCTCAACCTAGAAACCCCAAAGCTTCCACTTTTCGCATTTCGGAAGTTGGTTACATAAGAGGTTTGGGGCACTTGAACTTAGGAAGTTCCGAACCCCGAAACCCCGATATGTAGGTCCCACCTTCTCTTTTTCACATTTTTCGGAAGTTTGTTTATGTTGGATGTTTGGCATTTGAAACCCCGAAGCTTCCACTTTTCGCATTTCGGAAGTTGGTTACATAAAATCTTTGGGGCACTTGAACTCACGAAGTTTCAAACCCCGAAACACTGAAATGCGGGTCCCTCCTTCTCTTTTTCACATTTTTCGGAAGTTTTTTTATGTTGGATGTTTGGAATTGAAACCCCAAAACCCCAAATACTGAAATCCCGAAGTGTTGGTCCCACATCCTTTCACCTTTCAGAATTTGGGAGTTATTGTGTGCTGTTGTTTGGCATTTGAAACCTTGAAACCTTGAATCCCGAAATCCTAAAGTGTTGGTCCCACATCCTTTCACCTTTTCGGAACTCGGGAGTGGTTGTGTGTTGTTGTTTGGTTTTTGAAAACCCCAAACCCTGAACCCCGCAATCCCAAATTATTAGTTCCTTTCTTTTTCGCAATTCGGGAATTGTTGTATGTTGAGTGTTTGGTTATGAAAACCGTGAAACCCTGCACCCCGAAATCCCGAAATGTGGGTCTAACCTTTTCCTTTTTCACATTTCAGAAAATTGTTTATGTCAATGTTTGGACACCGGAACTTGCGAAGTTCCGAACGCTGAAATCCAGAAGTGCGAGACTCACCTTTCCTTTTTCGCATTTCGGAGGTTTGTATATGTTTGTTTTTTGGGCAGTTGCACTCACGAAATCCCAAAGTCTGAATTCCCAAAGTACTGATCACCTTTCGCAATTTCGAGAGTTGTTGTGTGTCGATGATTGACTTTTGTATTCACGAAATCCTGAACCCCGAAACCCTGAAGTGCTCGACATCTTTTCATAATTTTGGGAAATGTTGTGTGTTGATGCTCGACTCTTGTACTCGTGAAACCCCGAATCCCGAAACCTCAAAATGTTGGCCCACAGTCATTTCGTATTTTGGATTTCGGAAAACAACAGGGTCCTTTGTTTTGTTTGGCACTTGTGACCACTGAAACCCAATTGACCTCTGTTTCTTCACAAAGCTGTAGGAACACAGTAGGAATTATTGTTATAGGAACAACTCAAATACTGTAATGAATGGACTAGTAGAAAACGTTGGAGGATCTTCATCCGGGATAGGAGTATAATAATAACAGTTCATATTACAGGTCATTGTGTACAGGGCATGACCAATACCTAAATTATTATATGGAAAAGATATAGGTATATACTTAATTGTAGGTGGAATTAAGTACATATGTTAATAGAGAGTGGAAGAAAATTTTCTATAGTAAAATGATAATATTCGCCTTTACACGTGCACATATCAGACTATAAATTCACCTAATGTTCGGGTAGTCATGAAGATCCAGACTTGCAATCACAATCGTAACTAAGTGTGCAGAACTTATTACTCTCACAATTTCCTGTTCGAAGAAAAACTAGACTGGTGTAATAATATCATTTGAATCGAATTGAATCTTGCCTCTCTTAAATCCTAAGCTTAAACGAAGTTGAATTATGTCATAGAAAAGAAAATAAAATAAAATATGGTGACTTTTTAGGTTCATTACAGCTTCTCTGAGTTTGGTTCCTGCTTTCTCTGATGTTGGTTGAAGTATTTTTTTCTTCGGGGTTGTTAACAATGTTACAAATATTAATACTGAAGCATGTGAAAAATTGGTGAGAAATATCTGAAATTATATAACTTTGAAGTTGTATATCTAGAAAATACCTTTCCAATGGTATAAGGAATACGTGAAATAGGTATCAGAGTCACAAGTTATGGAAAAATATGGAAGGAAGTTTTGTGGGATCATGTCTCTATATTGACACTCAAAGAAAGATAAATTTCTATTGTATCAGTGTTGGAAGAAATATTGGGCTCTCGTATTTCAGTGAAAATGAGGTGATTCCACCAAAACTAGGTATATTGGTGAGGAGTGGGCGATCTCCTTCATTCGTGGAATTGATGGTTGAGGAAAGTATTAAACATTGAGGAAACTCCAATAGTGTAAGGTTGTATGAACTTGCAAGAGACCGTTGCAATATCAAAGCTTAGACCATGTTTCCATATCATCGATGTACTATTTTCAAAATAGGATCCTGTCGTTGGTGCGTTCGACATGGGAGTAGGTTGAGTGGTCGCACATAAGTTTGATTTCGATTTAAAACTAAGTTTGAAAATAATTTGATGTTATAAAAGCTCTAGAAAAAAGGGTTATTAAAATACTAAATATTATAAGAGCGGGGTGGTTGTGAGCCCCCTTCCTCCCCTTATGGTTCATGGTTAAGGGAAAAAATGTGTTCAAAGTATATAATCCGGGTCCGGGGGTGGTATGGCCACACCCCTACCTTAAAATTTATTCATTACACACTAAGGAAGGAGGAGGGTTGTGGAACATGCCCACTTCCTCCCTTAACATTTATGCAATACACACTAAGGAAGGAGGGGGATTGTGGACCATACCCACCCCCTCCTTATAACCAAACCCAATTATATTAAATCTCAAAACTCACACCCACAAAATTGCTTATTCCTGTGTCTTTTTCAACACCTATTATTCTATCTAAGGCGGTGTTGTGGCATGCTATACTTCATCCAAATACGTTGTCTGGAGGAACACAATAATTTATTCTACTCCATTGTGTGGCGGCACACAATCATTTATTCAACTCGCAATCATTTATCCA
The DNA here is from genome assembly GCA_009831015.1 of Picea engelmannii. NCBI lineage: Eukaryota > Viridiplantae > Streptophyta > Pinopsida > Pinales > Pinaceae > Picea > Picea engelmannii. The sequence continues at coordinate 1,391,868 of ML776578.1, read as the reverse complement.
ACTCTAATGTGTTGTTCCAAGAAGCATGAGCGATACACATTAAACCCCCACCATTTTATTTAAATAAATTTCAAATATAAATAATTCTATTTTAATTTAAATCAAATTTAAAATATTTATTTAAACTTTAAAATAATTTCCATAAAAGGCATTTAACCCAACGCAAGTTGTGCATTGGTGTGAGATGAATACTAATCATTGATGTTAACATTGCTAGAGGGGATTTTGACACTATCCAACATGATTTTGAAGGATCATAACTTGTTCATACTATTTCCATTTGGGTTACCATTTTTTGTGTAGTGAAGAGCACGGGGAGATGTTTCAAGTGAGGTAAATTACCATGCCATTCAAACAGTCCGTAGGTCTTAAGGGTAATAAGACTAGTTTCAATAAAAAGTTTTTGGTGATCCTTCTGACACTTTTGGGCCTTGGATTTTGATTTCGTGCATTGCAATTTTAATCACATAGATAATACAATTGGCCCGCTTCAGGGATGAAAAATTCACTTTGACAAGAACCCAAAAATTACAAGCTAAGACATTTTTAATTAAATTTTAGGTCCCATTCTCGTTATTGCTTCGCCCGAATTTCATTCTTTTACTTCTTGTGTTATCTGTGTTATACAAGATATTAATTCATCCATTGGATTTGAGTTCATCTGTTAGTGGCTTTGAAACATAATCCCGCAAAAACAACCGATTGATGTTTGGAGTGCTTAACACTGTTTAGGAGCCCAAAGGACCAATTATTCTCTGATATGAAATTTAGAGACAATTTTAGTCTTTTAAATGTTGCAATTGATCCACCTGAAAATAATCGACACTTTCATGATCAATATTAGTCATAAGGTCAAAAAAGGAACAAAATATGCTTGTTGGAACAGTATGTGAAACGAAACTTGTTTGTGACACAAATATACTTGCTAAAATACTGTTAATACTCAAGAACTACTATATCATAGGTTAAAATTAGTAGGAAATCAAAATAACTTCTTAATGGGTGCAATGAAAAAGGATCAAAGATGGAGGAAAAAAGAGAGGCCCCAAGGCGTGAGCGTATAATTGGCATATAATGTGTCAAGGAGAAAAGGTAGATAATCATGAATACGCCATGTATCGATGAAGATATAGGAAACTTGGTGATGCACTATGTGTTGATGTTTTGGTAGTAGCTGGAGGTATTATCCTCCATGAATAAACCTTTGACTAGAATAAAATATTTCAAAAGCAAGAGAAAACCTAAAAAGATGTGTGAAAACCCTGGAAGACAATTCAGCTCAGCAGAATATATATATATATATATATATATATATACATATATATATATATATATATATATATATATATATATATATNATATATATATATATATATATATATATATATATATATATATATATATATATATATATATATATATATATATATATATATATATATCCAGAAAAGGAGAGTTCGGTCTTGTTTGAATAGACACATATTCGCTTGACCATATTAGTATAAATAAAAGGCACCCTGACTCATTTGTGCACACACTTAGTCATCTAGAAGCAAGGAAAAAGTGTTGAGGAGGAGCTACAGTAGTTGCAGGTGTCCAGTAATTCCCTGTTCAGTATTTTGGTACTCTATCTTGTGCGCTACCTCTGGAGAAGGTGTGCTACATTGGTTTATCTATTGCTTCTAGTGAGGCTTCTTGAAATCATTATTTCTATGTAACAACCCAATTCATCTTTGTTGATCATAGTTTGTTAAGTTAAATTAAATTAATTATTAAAATAAATACATTTGAATATTTTTACTATTTTATTATTTTATGGTAGGTGGGGAAATTATTGAGGGCATAAGGAAATTGGAGAATTGAAAGAGGGAGGAGGATTCGAGAGATGGGGATAAAGAAGAGGGGAGAGGATTGGGAAGAGGGTCTTTTCTTTTTGGAAAATTTTGGAAGAAAAAAAGGGGGAGGAGGAAATTGGAAGGAGAAATTGTTTTGGGGGACTTTTACTTGGGCACTACTTTTGTTGGGGATTTTGGGCTCAGGGGCCAGGGAACCACAAGGATTCCTGGAGATAGGGAGCCAAAGAGGTTGTTCCTAGCTGGTTGGGAGGTAAATATTGAATTTTGGGTAGTTTGGGAAAGAACATGAGCAAAGGAGCAAGGGGCTAAATCTACCAGAACCTGCAAGTCAATGTATGTATTTTACTAATTGATAATGTTGTTATTATTCTGTCTATTTACCAGTTTATTCCTTGCATAAAGAAAATTCTAAACTAATTTTTTGTAAATGAAACTTATTACTTGCAGATATTTCAGTAATATAAACTTTACTTCATATATACAAAAGTTCTTTTCTTACATGAAAGAATCAATACAGTATGAGATAATTATATTTTAAGGCCCTAAAATAGAGGGCCTTCCAAATGGTATCAGAGCCTAGTTCCAAAATGGGGAGTAGGGCCTAACCACCCTTGGGACATAACTTAACCATTGTAACCAAGAATTTAAAAAACCCGTAAAAATTTTAGGAAGGGCCATTAAACAATCAAAACCAACCCATATTTTGAACATAATCACCCTAAAACCACCCCAAATAGTAATTCCAAATTTATATGAGGATAAAATGGAGAAGAGACTTATTCCACCCTTCCCAGCTATGGTATTAGCCACCTATTACTGGTTTATCCCACCTGCAAACTCATAAGAACGTTTACTTGCACATGCAAGGGGAATAGACATCATGAATCAGGGTTAGATGGAAATATATATATATATATATAATATATATATATATATATATATATATATATATATAT
>ML776578.1:1329396-1366228 GCA_009831015.1 Picea engelmannii | reverse complement strand
TGTTGTCGAACAACATGTTGAGTTGTTGCTACACCAATGAGACAGTCTGGTACATTAGTGGGGTTGTAGAGAACCTATATGGTTGTGATGGTGTTACTCGTAATATGATATGGGTTATCCTGAGATAGTCTGTGTAGCTTTGGTGATGCTACTAGTCTACAAGTCCATGTAGGTCTTTCCCATGCCATGTGAGATGGATGGATAATGATGATACTCATGACATGTGTATCCATGGGTGAGAACATCATGTAGGTGTATCCCATGATGATGATGGTGACACACACTATGAGGTGTAGCTCTAGTGTTCTCTAGCTAGTTGTGGCCCCTAGATAAGATTGACATGTCCACATGGGTGTAGTCATGTGTGACGTAACGATGATACCATTAGCATGCTATGCATAACCATGACGAGAGGATCATGGCATATAAAGCAAGGATATGAAGACCAAAAGGAAACATCATGGTTAAATACCTCCCTAGCTAAGAGGGAGTGTTGATTTTTTCATAGCTGCGCGAGGTATTAACCTCCATGGATAAACTTTTGACTAGACTAGAATATTCCCGAAGCAAGAGAAAACTTAAACATATGTGTGAAAACCCTAGAAGACAAGTCAGCTCAACAGAATAAGTAAATAAATATATATATCCAGAAAAGGACGCCCTGTTTGAAGAGACACTTGTTCAACTAGCTAGTTTAATATAAATAGAAGGCACCCCAGCTCATTTGTACACACAATCAATCATCCAAAAAAAAGGCACAAGTGTTGAGGAGGAGTTGTAGTAGCGACAAGTATGCAATAATTCCCTATTCCATATTTTGGTGCTCTATCTTGTGCACTACCTCTTGAGAAGGTGTTCTACCCTGGTTTATCTGTTGGTTCAAGTTAGGCTTCGTGGAATCATTCTTTCTAGAAAAAGTTAAGGTGTTCAGGGGTATATTTGTGCCTATAGTTAGGTGACAATGATGTAGCATTGTCTATGGTGAATCGAGCACAATATTCTAACACTATATGTCAAATGATATAGGAAATCCTATGTATCAACATCAATAATATCATCTAGCACCAATGTGTATTGGCAGTCGAAGGAAGATGGAACGTCAGTGTACCGAAATCAAAACTTTGATGGGATTCCGATGTGTCAGTGGTCATAAAAATTTTGGTGCTAGTTGTATCGACATTCATGGGAATATGTTTGTCGATATATCAATGCTTGATGATTTATCGGGAATTGATACACAAGATCTTTGCGAAAAAAAATTAAGTGTTGGCTTAGTGTATGTATCGACGCAGGAAGGAGGATTTTCATTCATACATTGTGTATCGACGAGGGAAATAACATACTCTTCTATATATCCTATATCCACGATGGAAAGAAGATGATTTTTGATACAACCTTATCAGCGAGGGAAATTGTATGCTCGTTGATACAACCTATATCTACGACCCAGCGTGATATTGAAAAACACTGAAAATGGTTGATTCTGAAAATGGTTGATTCTGGAGAGTAAGAATATATTCTTGGGATTTACATTTACATGAGATATATTAAGAGGTTTTATAGTAGAAAAAACTTAGTAAGCTGGCCTAATTTATTTTCTTAGAGTAATGGTGAGTAGAATAAATTAGAGATGGTGTTGTGCGGCACAACATTGTAATAACAAGAGACAAGTTAGTCTTCACATGATGAGATCTTACAACATATTCAATTCCATCCATTGTCATATGATACTTGCTCTCCTCCGTATAGAAGATATATTTCTTATCATACAAATAAGGACTTTCTAAAACAATTCCACAAATATCAAGTTGTATGACATATAATTTTACCTCATCTATTAATTTAGAGGTGATTGCAAATTTAATCTTAATTTTTTAAATACTTGCTTCAAATCATCCTCGCATACCCATCCTAAAGGATATGGTTTTGGATGATTTTTAGTTTCATGTCTCAATGTCTTAACAATTTCTTCATAAATAAGATTATCTTGTTAACTACTATGAAAGAGTGTATCAATATTAGTATGTCTTGTTAACTACTATGAAAGAGTGTATCAATATTAGTATGTCTTGAGTTAACTATAATATGTAATAACTCACTTATTTTCCTTAAGAAGATGTACCTTGTATTTCCATGGTCGTGATCTTGGTTTCATCATCTAAATCTAATCCAATATCATGTTGGATTGTAGCAATGGAATTCTTATTACCCTTCTTATTTTCAAACCTCTTTGGTATTAGTTCTATATGAAGTTTGCAACACTTGGCCTCAACATGTCCTTCCCTTTTGTAATGTGAACATAAAGGATCCTCGACATTTTTCTTCATTGTAGTTGTTCATTTCATTTTACCCTTTCCTTTGTGCTTTCCTGCAATAAGATAAAATGATTTCCTCCATAAGTTGTCCTTGGCATTCTTTCCCCTTGACTTGAAATGAGTGGCTTGGACATAAACATCATCAATATTAGTTGGATTAAACATAAAAATAGTATGTATAAAATAACTATGGACCCCACCAATATACTTCAAAAGATTTTCTTTCATATAAAGAGGAATTCCCAATGTCAATTCCATCTTTCTAAAATCTTAAGTATAGTCTTGCACATTATGTCCTCTATTTTTCCTTAGATAATATGAATCCATTAGTGTTTGTCACATATACCCTAAAGGATAAATTGCTTATTTAATGAACCTATGAATTTATTCCATCTCTCTCACCACATCATTGTTGTGCCCTCCAATCATAGAGTTACAAATATTTAAATTAAAAAAGTAATATCTCGGTCTCCTTAATGGTATGAAATAATGGCTTCTTTTTTAATAGTGATAAAAAATTAAAAATAAAAAATTATATTAACTACCAAATCAAATATTACACTACGAGATAACATATTAACTCACAAAGTTCCAAATTATTTTTTTCATTGATTGAACACCAACTTAGATCATGAACATCAAAGATGGTTATTGCGAGTTGGCATGTTGTTGTTATGATTACTATATATGTCAATATAAAAACCATAAAATATTTTGGGCCACACACCATCATGTTAAGAACACCTGCCTAGTCCTAATGGTCATTTGAAAGTGAATCCCAAGTGTTTATCTTCTTCTACCTGTCTTTGATCTAATCCAAGTTTCCAAACCTACACAAAATGAGACAAGTACCTTCTTCAAAGAAATAGATAAGAAGGAAAAATGAATTGAAAGAACTAATCTTAACTCAAAACTTTTAATAAAAAAGAAATAGACGAGAATAAAAAAGAAATTGAAAGAACCCTTAATCTCCAACCTAGTCACCCCAATCACCCCTAACTCTTAACTTTTGTTACTCTTGAAACCACTAACACCTATAAAACTAAATTCCTAGAAACCTTATAACTACAAACCCTTATAACCTATAACCTTAACCCACGAAAACCCTATAACACACACCTAACACTTAATCCACCTAACCCATAAACCATAACACCCTAACACATAATAACCTTGTGATAAATACCCCTAACCACTAACCTTTATAAAACTTTCACCAAACCCATATCATACATAAGTAGCATATAACATTACTCCATAACTCCTATAACCTTAATCCTTATAACTCCAAACCCTAACACTTATAACAACTATCCCTTATAACACTTAATCCTTATAATAATTAATAATCCTAATCATATAACCCTTATCTCTTAATCATTATTACCCCTATAACTCCTAATCCATATAGCCCTTAACACCAATAACTCCTAATAATATACCCCAAACTCTTGACATCTATAACCCTTACCTCTTAACCCTAATAATGTTTAATTCTAAAAAATATTAATTCTTATAATCCCTATGACTCATATAACTACCAACCCTTTTAACCCATATTGCTATTAATCTTGCAAATTGAATCAACCCTAGTGCTATGATCCTCCAAAGGTCAGATCGTAATGGACTAAGCATAAGGGAAACCATGGAAGTTTTTCATCAACAACCACCCGATCATGGACAGAGCTTGGTAGCTCCTCCCAAGGTTCCTTCTATGTAAAACTTGGAAAGAAAGGAATCAACACATTATTAAAATGCAGCAATTGGAAGCCTAGGAAGTCTAGAGCATAACTAAGAAATCTATATGTGAAACCCTTATTCTTCAAACTTGGACTAAGAAGGACTAGAATGGGGACCTCTGCGACTGCAACATCTTCACATCCCTCGCCCTGAATCCTTGCAATGGCATCCTATCACATAGGAAGGTTAAAAAACGTCATCCATTCCCCCCTGAATGTTGGTCACCTACACCCGAGGGATTTCTTAATCTTAACTTTGACCGTGCTTCAAAAAGAAACCATGGACCAACTGGATTTGGTGGAGCCTTTAGGGATGACCAAGGAAAACTTGTATGGATCTATGCACGTAATATGGGCTTGGACAAAAATAACGCAACAAAACTCTATGCTCTAGAATATTGTCTCCAGATAACAAAACATGAAAGATTTCCTAAGATTGTAGTGGAAAGGGACTCTCAAATAGTCATTCATATGCTTAGAAAAATGCAACAACGCACTCCAGCAAGCAAACTTGTGAAATGCTAGCACCTTGAATTTGCTCAAAAAATATAAAATCTCTTCTCCCAAGAATCTCAGCCATCATACATATTGACGTTCATAAGTCGGATATTAAAATAGTGGAGAAAATGGAAAACACATGCATCACAAGTTGCCAAGAAATTTTAGATAGGCGTTGCGACCCCACCCAGTCAGATCTGTTATGGGAGAAATGTTCCAACCTAGCTGATGAAGAAAGCCCCACCACAGATGGGGTGTTAGGGACACAAGCCACTTTCAATTTCGAGCAAGGAGACCATGTGGCCTAGACAGAGATAAGCCACCAAGCAATGTCTTTTAAACAGGATGAGGGGGAATTAACATCTAAACGTGAGAAGTATAATTGTTAACTCAGGTCTATACTCCTGCATCCACTCACCTATACCTCTGTTTCATTGTGAATTTGGCCAGCTTCAAGCCTCATAACTCCAATGAGAGGAATGGTCTCTCCATTGTGCAGCATCATAACCTTGAGTGGAATTTTAATATAACTAATATTATTGATATCAGTGGGATAGAGTTGCCCTCTCAATTTCATAGCATGATTGAAAAGAAATCCAAATATATTCTCTGTAGACTCTTGGTACTGAACTATTACGCGTCTCTTAGTAAGCTCTGGGATTCCCTCTTCTCTTCTCTAGAACCTATTTCTTTCTCAACCACCACGCCGCCCTCCCGTGGTTACAACAAGGGATATATTCATGGCTGAAGAAGCCTCCCCGACCCCTCCACATTCAACAATATTAGTTCATAACCCTTGAGCCCGAGAGTGCATCAATCTACTGAAAATTCTTCCAACGAATTCAAAGAAAAATCTCACCTCGAATCCAGGAGAATGTCACAGGAGAATGTCACTAATGTGGAGGTTGTCATTCATCAGGAGCACACCATCACCCATGATTGGGAATTTGATTTCGAAATTAGCAATTGGGTTCCGGACCTAAGCAGCTCCAGAGAAATGGAAGCAAAGTACTTGAGAATTGTAGATATTTATTGGCATATTAAAACATTCATTAGAAATGTTATATTGTATAGAGACGATGAACGTGAGGAAATTCAGATGCAACTAGCTGAGGTGCATCACCAAATTGAGCTTGGATTGATCGTCCATCCCAACAATATGAATCCCAGCATGATTATGACTCCAAGCCTCAGCAATAGGAACATTAGGAAAGGGTAGGTGGCCCCTCTCCAAAATAACTGCTTGTATGCTCAGAATTTTGAATTGCTTAGGTAGTTTTTACAATAGTCTTCTGGATGACTATATAATGATGGTTAGACTTCCAAAATACTTTTATAGCTTCATAAGTCTTTTTTTAATCCAAAACCTAACTCAAACAATATGGAAAAAAAAGCCTATTGCACTGTTGTTGGTCTGCCCATGCAAACATTCATTGGATTTTGTATATACTTTCATACTATGAAAAAATAAAAATAAAAATATTTTTTAACAATAAAAAAAATTATTTATAAATTTATATTACTGTATATTAAATTTTGTATATTAATATATTTTAATATTTATGAACACTTTTCATTTTACATAATTATTTTCATTTTACATAATTATATTGTCAAATAAAAAACTTGAGCACAATTAAATATGCCTCTCCTTTATAGTTGAAAGATATACTAAGTTAAGCCCATAAAAATTAAACTAACGCAGTCACATAACCCGTGGCTGATGAAAGCTGATAGGATATTTCAATTATATTTTTATAGGTGAAATACATACTAAGTTAAGCCCATAAAAATTAAACTAACGCAGCCACATAACCTGCGGCTGATGAAAGCTGATAGGATATTTCAATTATATTTTTATATAATCCATGTGGCTGATGAAAGCTGATAGGTTATTTCAATTATATTTTTATGAAAACTGATAGGGTTTGATTCCAAGTATAATGTTTCCAACTATTTTATATACAACATGCAATATCATTATACACTTTTTATCATTCTTATTACATTGGCCAGCGATGCATCCATTTAATTTTTCTTTTATCATTGTACACTTTTTATCATTCTTATTACATTGGCCAGCGATGCATCCATTTAATTTTTCTTTTATTTACAAAAGAGTCTTAAAGGAATGAAACTTAAGTGGACGTATAGTAATCTATCCATTTTAAATTAAATTGTTAAATGTTTGATTTATGCAAAGAAATTTGTAGCGAACAATTAACTATAAATAAGTTTTTCAATAAAAATTCATAATTAGTTCAAGTATCTGTTATAATATGTTATAATACCAAGTTGCAAGGAATTAAAGTGAGAAAGTTACAGGTCATTTCCAAACATGCAGTAGAAGAAGGTGAATAATAAAAATATAACTTAAGACATCACCTAGCTAAATGATGTAAGTATAATTTTTTACAATCATATTAATTATAATAATTAGAAGCTGAAAAGTATCAACCTTCTACCTATTTGTATGAGAAAGAATGGAATATACTGGTTTTTTTTTTTTTTTAACTAAAAACGATGGAACCTGTTATATTAACAAAAAGCCAAAGTGTACAGTGTCTGGTGTAGTCTCCAGCTGTCCTGCCTGAATAGGAAACCAGGACAGTTGGGCTATCTGTGCTTGATGCATAATTCTTATCAAAACATATATATGCTCGCCCTGCCCGAGGGAAACCAGGGCGGCAATGTTATAGAGTTGCAGAAACCAGAGCATTCCTAAGCTTATAGTGTCTATGTAACTATCTAAACCGAAACAACATTAAGATTTCTAACCAGAACCTTTAAATGACTATTTGCTTGAGCTCGCTCGCTTGTATCTCGTCCGACGCCAGCCTGCCGGAATTGCGTATTCATGTGCGCATGTTGGACACTGCTTCTTTGGAGTGCTCTTTGAGAGGCTTGCGAAGAGCATGTCCATTCACTGTTCCATTCTGTCCATACGAAAGCCCAGGTCGCTCAGCATGTTTCTTAGCTCGAAAACTAGGGGCAGGTGCCAGAGTGTCGAGCAGGTGGGCTGGTCCAGTTCTCCCTCGTCGCCATGCTTCCGCTTGCCGGTGTTCCCTTCTGATTCTGCCCTGGTGTCTCCCGCTGGACGGGTCGGTATTTCCTCGTTCCTCTTCATCCCTATGGTGTCGCCTGGCGGGATTTCCTCCTCCACTATACAGTGCGGGAGGAATTCCTCCTCGTTGTCAGCGCCATGTCTTCCCAAGTGGGCTCCAGGTAGCGTCCTGTGCTCTTCGACTTTTTCCACGGGAGGTTGGCACTGCATGGCTTCCTCTGGGCTGATCTGTTCAACAATTTCCATAGGTGTCGATCGGGATCTCCTCCTGTGACGGATTGATGCCAGTGCCAAGGCTTTCTCGAATTTTTGGATACGCTTACGCCTGGATTCAGCCCTATACCATGCTTCCCCTCTGCGTGACTTACCTCTTAGTCGAGGCATGGTGGAGGCTTCTTGAGGAAGGCGAATGGGTGGAGGTCGAGAGTGCAGTGCAGCCTCCCTCTTCTTTGCTTTTGACGAAAAACGGAGATGGCTCTCGGATAGAATGAGCTTTGCGAAGGCTGAATACATCTCAGCGTTGTCGCTTGTCATTATAACACTTCCAACTACTCTGCACGCGATCTCCATTAACTCTGAGGTTTGAGTGCTCTGTCTCCTGGTACCGCTCCCGTGTGCGAGAGGGCTCGTCGCGTTAAGGTGGCGAGTGTAAGCCATTAATCAATTTATTGACAGAGGAGGTGGGCCGGTTGATGCCATTAATATGCGTCCTCGCATCCCCCCGCGTGTCCTCAGCTGAGCTCTTGACACCCCATCCGGGGGAGAATGGAATATACTGTTGAGATGATGAAAGATCTATAATTATGAGACACAATAGGTACATAAGAAAATAGACATAAATTATGACGGGTCTCATACACCAATTTGGTGTGACTTGGCCTTGACTTTAAAAATAGATTATTATATTATTATTATAAAAAAATAAACACAAAAATCTTATTCCACTTGTGTAAAAGAGCCTATCAAGTTTTTTTACTAAATATATGTATATCAATTATAATACTAAAAGAAATTGAAATTACAATAAAGCGCTTCACCACTAACTATGGAATGACTACAAATTATAATATTATAAATATATTTTTTGTGTTATTTTCATACAACCCTAAATACCTATGGATTCGTGCTAATTTTAAAACCAATTCCCATCAATTTCAATGGGGGCCGAACTGATTTATTCATGGAACAAAATAAATCAATGATCTCCACCTATAATCGCTAAATTGCAAGATCCAAAATAGCTAAACCTAAATAGCTTAGAACCTAAATCCCAAATAACTCAAAACCAAAACAAATGGTAAACCTAAATAGCTAAGATCCAAAATCACTAAACCTAAACGTAGGTCCCAAATCAATGAGAACCAAAACAATTGTTAAACCTATAAATCTAAATAGATAAATCCAAAATGGAAAAAATATGAAATCCAAAACAAATGCTAAATGGAAACCTATCAACTTTTATGATGACTTGACATGGGGTTAGACAATGAAAATCAAATAGTCATTTCTAGTATAAAATGTTTTATGCTTGGAGATAGGATGTAAGATGCAGAGAGGGACTCAAACAATTCTAATATTTTATATTTATTATTGTTAATAAAATACAATCAAATAACACATTTGTATATTGAAAATGATGTCAATAAAATACAATTGAATAAGAAATTTGTATATAGAAACTGATGTCACAATGCTATAGCAGAAACTTGTCATCAATTGATGTTGCATCAATCCCTCATAAACTCAATTGATGTATCGGCTTCGCATTCTTACCATAGCTTCCAGGATTGTGCACTATATCCATACTTGCACCATACATGTTGCAGAAGATTATATTGGAGCTTGAAAGTCTATATTTGAGACAATTGACCATGTACCTACCTGATAGAGAAATTATATCCCAACACCATGTTATACATTTCCCTTTGTGGTACACATCCTAGAGGTTAGATGTTGCACAAACATAAATACACCCAAATTGCATATAGCTCTCTCCTCATCTTTGCTTAGTGTGGGGATAATATTAAACCCATAAACGTCTCTCAAATTTATAAAAACCATGCTTAATTAATTGAAACGAAAAGCTTGTCACATAAACCATGCATGCCTTAGTTAAGTGAAAGGCATCCACTTTTCACAGTTGACATAGTTCACTATCAATTTAATCACAATCAAATGGAATAGTGGCTAATTACTTAGACATGGAAATTAGCAGTCCAACAAAGTAATTTTTTAATGTGATTAAGTAAAGGTGAAAAAGTAAACATGAAATCCTATGCCTTTATAAAAGGGAGGAAGTTAATGGTTAAAATCATAACCCTTAATTTGTTGTGACCATAACCCTTAATTTGTTGTGACTACCAAGAATGTTCCATCCATATTTAATCTTGTCCTTAGAAAGCTCATTAATAATTGAAAACTTATCAAATGTACTCATTTCCAATAGATATACTCTAGATGTAATTACATGAAGGATATACTAAGTGAAGCCCATAAAATATAAATTAAACTGAAAAATTTAGTGATTTAAATTTTTAAATTAAATTTACATATATTAAGTTAAATTTTAATCTTTCTCAATATTTAATAAAATTTAAATTAAAATAAATATATAATTTAAGTTGTAATTTTTTTTATTTAATCAATTTTAAATTAAAATAAATTTAATTATTTATTATAATAATTCCAAGTAATACTTTTTACTTAATTAATTTTAAATTAAAATAAAATCAATTATTTATTATAATAATTTCAAAATATATATATAAATCCATGTTAATGCATTAAAAAAATTGATGCATATCTTTTACTTTATATATAATTTCAACTGGCCAAATAAAAAATGTAAGCCCAAAACAAAGCATGGCTCTCTCTTAAAGTTAATTCGATGGATGTGACATTCATTGGATAGCCCAAAACAAAGCATGGCTCTCGCTTAAAGTTAATTCATTGGATTTGACATTCATTGGATTGAGTTTTTGGGTAGGTTAAAGTTAGGGTTTTTAATACATCTTTTTTAATTTATATTGATGATAATTCGTTTTTCAATTTACATTAATTTTTATTTACTTGGATAAAATTTCAATGGCTCTAATGGCAATTGATTTCGACCTTCGTTTTCAAATTATTCACGAGATTTCCAAATTATTCTTGATTTTCATCTAGCTCGCCACTCTATATAAATTATGAGAGTTGTAATTCATCTTAGTAAAATTTGTAAATCTATGCTTCTATTTCTATCATGGCCATACCAACAAAAAATTTGATATAAAAGTATTAATCTTTGTCAAAAAAAAAACTTTTTTTGTTATAAAATTACTAATATTTATCCAAAGAAATGTCTTAGTTATGATGGAGCAACAAAATTTCAACTTTTATATTACCAAAATGCTCATCTTTCATTCTTCTCTCTTTCTTATTATACTTGTTGAAGCAGGTATAGAGTGTTCAATTGACATTGATCGATTAGTTGACTTATTTCAATATTTCTATTTTAATCAAAGTTTTAACAAAATATTATATTTTTAATTATTTAAAATATAACTTATTGACATGTGATTGGATAAAAAAATTGTTGAGTAACATTGGAGTTGGAAAATGTAACCTCCATTTATTAATATTTAATTATCTAATTGGACACCTACCCACAATTCGACCCTTCTGACATGGGGATACTCTGCCCCAAGGCCGCTAGTCAATACTCTCCTAGGCTGCTCTACCGTCCAGGTAGGAGGGAAGCCTTGAATATTAGGCCATTTGTCCTAGGCCTCTCCAAGTTGCAATATTAAAGCCTCCCTCCTCGCTTGCATAGAAGATGTTTTGCTCTATATACATGTACTACCTTTAAGGTGATTCTTCGATTGTATCTATGGGAGGTTAGAACTTCAACAGTTATAACAATATGCAGGTAGTTACACTCTTTTATGTCATGTTTATTATTACACTCTTCTATGCCATGTTTATTATTGTAGAGATTGAATCCATGTAGAATAAATATTGATCGGATGGAATTAGATATTTATTTAAATATGTATTGAAGATGTATATGTGGGGACATGGATCCTAGTACACACTTCCCAACATTGCAATGTTGTATTCATTCACATATAGGCATTATATTGATTTTTTGCAAATATTTCTACTTGTATTAAAAATTTCAGTGATTTTTTTGTGTACATGTCATAGCAACAATTTTTTTTTTGTCTTATTTTTCTCCATTGATTCTCTACTTCAATTTATGATCAAATAGCTCATACATGTTTCTAGCTATTTATTTGGAGAGATTTTGTTGTGTATTTTGGTTATGTTTCTGGCTATTCTGGAGATGAATTTATTGTTTATTTAAAGTAATTGCACTAAGTATTTTCTTCCATTTAAAATGATAAAGCTCGTACTTGCTTCTAATTGTTTATTTGCCTGGGTTTTTGACTCTTTATTCGTAAAGAAATTTCGACTAGGCTAAGAAAGCTCTTGCATGCATGAGAATGGTTTTTATTTGGAGAGATTTTGTTGTGTATTTTCTTCAATTTATGATGAACTTATTTTTTATTTAAAGTGATTGCACTATGTATTTTCTTCCATTTAAGATGATAAATCTCATACTTCCTTCTAATTGTTTATTTGCATGGGATTTTGACTATTTATTTGTAGAGAGATTTCGACTAGGCTAAGAACGCTCTTGCATGCATGATAATGGTTTGTTCAACATTGTGATAATTATAAGGTATATTACTCGTGAATACTGGTTATCATCTTAATTACCCTAGTTGGAACTTTAAATGCTAACTATTAGTTACACAATGAAAATGGAACTTACCGTAATTCCAGTTAATGCGATAAAAATAGACCGACCCTTACTTGTGTCCAAAGTTTGTGAAATGTTGAACCTCTCTGCATCCAAATCCCTCTTGTATAGTTTCATAACTTTATCCTCCAACCATCCTTGATGAAAAATTTCAACTATACCTACTTAGAAGTAACAACAGCAAATGCAGTGCCTAGATGATGAAAAATGGCAGTGGAAAGAACAAACACTAGTTATAGAGCTACAATGCAATCCCTTGAAAATGAAGAGGACTTTAAAATGTCTATAACTATTTCATAAAAACTTGGGAAACTGTTTCACGAATATCTTGTGGAGAAAATTTGTGTGGAAATTGTTGAATAAAATAATAAAAACAAGACATGGCCTCTTAACATTGTTCCATAACAGTAGGCAAAGGAAGACCACCCTCATCCGCTTCTTTCATTACATATTGCAATTTAATGAAGGAAAAGGAAGCCCACCCTCATCTGCTTCTTTCATTACATATTGCAATCTAATGCATGCATTAAGGGCCATTGTCATTGAGCACTTCTCTACAAATTTGTTTAGCAAACCAACTTTGGGAAAGGTAAGAATAGATGTTGCTATAGGAGCCAAGGAAAACCTATATAACTTGTTCATCTCTTTCCACATAATCTCAAAACAACACTTCACCAGGGACTTGTGGGAAAATGGAAAACTAATAGAAAAAAATGAGAGGGGGCTCTAATGCAATGTGGGAGAATTTTCTTGGAAGAGTATATCAATATACAATGGAAAAACAACATGTACAATCTCCTCATTCATGTTGTTGTTGAGGAAATGTTACGAAAATGAAGTGTTGGCACAAGGGCAGAGCCAGGTTTCAACACTTTAGCAATGCACCAACAAAACCCTAACTATCAACCCTTTTGGCAACACATGTGAAGCAGACGAAGTCTCAACCGAGGTAGAGGCAGGGGTGGTTGCAGGATTCAAGTGTCTATAACCTAGCTGGGACACAAATCTGTGATCACAGTACTCAACAGAACACTTATCAGTGAACATTCATTAATATTTAACTCTTATCCATTTTGCAGGAGGAAAACCCTAATCATAGAAAAACACAGTATTCAACAAGATCAAAAGATCTAACACATATAATCACTTAGCATATAGAAATAGATCAAATCTAGAATTCATTCACATCACTAAGTACTAAGCTACTATATCAGATGCATCTAACATATATTGCTACACTAAGAATAACTCACATAACAACCATAATGCAGAAAGAAACCACAACACATGATATACGTGGTTCACCTCCAACGTCGAGCTATGTCCACTAACTCTTCTTCTCTTTATTATCTTCGTTCAATGCACGGAGCCACAAGATCCACTCCACATAGGATAGGAGATATGCACACACCTAGCCAGATCCTCCTTCCCCGAGTTAGGTCACAACACAATGACTTCTTACAAAGTCTACTCACCAGCCTCTTACAATCACTTACACTTAGCTCTGCAAGTCTTAACACATAATATGTGCAAAGCCTCTAGCTTCGCACTAAGCCACAAACATTCACTACTACTCTTTCACTACTACTTTATTACATCACTTAGATATCTATTTATACATTGAAAATAGGTCCTAAACATGGGGAAACCCATGGGTCGATATCCCATTCCTGTTACATAAACCCTAAACCCAAAATTCCCTAAAAAGGGGTCGAGATCCCACGATCTCCTCTTCATATTGCGCTCTTCCTTCGACCAGCCTTTCAAAGTCCCAAAAATGGTCAAGCGTGACCAAGGATCTCCAAAAATTGGTCAAGGGCCAACAGGACCCCAACGCTCACCTGTGACTCATCCCGAGTCACTCAGATCTAGGTAAATCTGCCTCGAAGGCCTTGATCTTGGCTTGAGCTTCCTCGACTTGTTTCTTCGCGAGAGCCTCCTTCTCAGTGAACTCCTGAATAAACTTCTCTATCACATGTGTTGATTAAGGTTGGTTGTCATTGATGTCAACCCTTGAAGAAAGCCTCGCAACACAAAGGTTTGGGTAATGGACCCGATATTCTTTGATGTAAATATGAATCATTATTGTCTTTTCATGGTTGATAAGAAGTAAATATGGATGAACTCCAAAGTGGTCCCCTTATGGTGAAAGGCCTCACGGGAAGATGCTTTGCGGAGTAAGAGAACCCATGCTTAATTGTGGAATAATGAGATTAAGGACAATGAATTTGTTAGGAGAACTATCCTATATGGATAGTTCTTGTCATTTGATTTCCGGTGGTATGTGGAACGTCACATAACTCCTCACGGTTAGAGAGTTATGGCCATGAGAAGTTGGAGACCCCAGGTTTGGGTAATGGACCCAAGTTTGTTTGATGGATAATGGTATGAGTTATGATACATCTTCAGATAATACTATTCTATATGGATATTACATGTCATTCCATTTCTGGTGGTATGTGGAATGTCACATAACTTCTCACGGTTTGAGAGTTATGGCCTTATGAAGTTGGAGGACCCTCATATGTCATCTAGAAACCCCAAAAGGTCAAAGTAGTCAATGTGGTTTAAGAGATTTTAAAAGGTAAATAATAAAGTGAAGTAATGAGTGTATTATAATTCAAACTAAATAAAAAATAAATTATTTCAATAATAAATTTAATGGAGAAATTAGAAGTGGGTTAACCTTAAAATAAGGAAAGTGGGGCCAAGTGACCTAGAAGATGGTTTTAGGGAAGCTACTTGGAGAGTATAAATAAGAGCCAAGGCTCTCTGATTTTAATCACACTTGAGAATATTGAATATATATAGGTGGATGAGGTAACAAAGGATATCTAAGCCAAAATTCTGAGGGAAGGTGAAGAAAAGAATGTTGAAATGCAAGGAAGGATAAATTCTTTTGATGGTGCTTTCTATGGTATGTTATTTACAGGTCGTCTCACCATTTACAGGTGCTTTCTATAATGATTCAGACTGTGAAATTGCTATTCCATTGAGGAAACATATCCAAGTATAAGCGGTAAACAATTCATCTTGTGGGTCATTGTATTTTTGGAGTTACACTCTGTGGAAAATAGGGTTTGTGGCTAGTCCTGAAACTAGTCAAAAACAAGTGTTTTGTGTAAAAAATTCATAACTTCTTCATAAAAGAACTAAATTTAGTAAAACCAAAAGTTTTGGTTAAGGTACAGTCTGTACTATGTTGTGAAATAGTATCATATCAATTCAACAAATATTCGATGCGGGGAACTCTCTACAAGTTCGCTCTCTAGAATAAGACAAAATTCAACAAGGTATGTCATTTTTGATATAACTCCTTTTCTGAGATGTTCCAAGTAGTGAAACATGGAGGAATTTCATAAAAAAAACTGAAGAACATTGTGATCAGTTTCAGATCTTTATACATTATAGGTACAAAGTTATGATTACTTCAAGTTAGGGTTGCTGACTAATCCAAAAATAGGCATGTGAGACTAAAGAAAAGTTTGATGAAAGTGATAGTCTCTTGTTGTTGAAGTTAAGGAAGGTTTGTAGGAATGTGATCATATAAACTAGGTCTATTATAGAGCTACAAAGCGGATTTGGATGATGAAAGTGATGAGGGATTTTGGTTGAGGTACATGTTGAGTACATGGTTGAGACAAGTAGTTGATGAGTTGGCATATAATTGAGGTGTATAGTTGATGATGTTGGTACATACTGATGAGTCATAGATGATGAGTAGTTGATTGGTACATAATTGGTACATGGTTGGATGCACTTGTTTATAGTACAATTTGATTACAAGTTATTTGGTACAGGTTGGTGCATGGTTGATGCACTTTTTTATGGTACATGTTGATTACAGGTTGAGGTACAGGTTGATGCATGGTTTAGATTTATTGTTATAGGTTTATAGCAGTATATCTCACAGTGACAGGTTGACAGTGGTTCCATCATTCTACTTCTACTTCAAGGTGGTAGGACCGGGAAAGGACAAGTGGTTATAGCCACCTTCCGGTTGTAGCTGGAGAGCATAGGGGGTTGTAGCTTCCTTCTGGTTGTAGACAGAGAATTGGGGAGTTGAATTTTCCCTCGAGTTATAGATTGAGAAACTAGGGGGTTGGAGCCTCCTTCCAGTTGCAACTGGAAACAAAAGGAAGTTGGTGCTTCCAATTAAAGTAATTCTTCAAGACATATAAGAAAAAGCATTCTATGGTTTTCTCTCGATTTGGGTTTTCAAGTAAGACACTGGTGTACTGGGTATGTGTATGTTTGTTCATTTGTTCATTGCTTATTTACTCTGCAGTTATTGGATGATAATGCTTCATTGATATAACACTTGGATTATATGGTTAAAAAGAATTAAATTTCTCTATTACTGATTCACCCCCCTCTCAATAATCCAACAATTGGTATCAAAGAAGGTTCCTTCAAAAATTAGTTTAACCACTGAAAGGTAGATCATGGAGAGTACCCACTCATATAAAAATGGAATACCACATTTTGATGGTAATAAGTATGTTTTTTGGAGCATAAGGATGAAGAAATATATACAGGCACATGGATTTCAAGTTTGGCAATCAATTATAGATGGATACAAAGCACTAGCAGTTCCACCAATAAATGACAAAGTCATAAAAATCAGTGAGAATAATTCCAAAGACACAAATGCACTTTTGAATGGTCTCAGTGATACAATATTCACCAAAGTTGCACACTATAAATCCGCTAAAGATATTTGGGACAAGCTTCAAAATATTTATGAAGGAGATTCAAAAGTCAAAACAACAAAGCTTCAGACTTACAAAGGTCATTTTGAGCAACTAAAAATGAAGGAAGATGAAGATATCACAGCCTACTTCTTACGATTCGATGAAATAATGAATGCAATCATAGGATTCAGAGAAGAAATTGAAGAATCTGTAATTGTTCAAAAGATACTATGATCTCTTCCTATAAGATTCAACCCGAAGACATCAACACTAGAAGAAAGATTGGATCTGGAATCAATAAGCATGGATGAACTGCATGGAATCTTCATAGCATATGATATGAGAACTGAGGAGGAAAATCTAGATGTAAAAGAATAAACCTTCAAGGCATCGAAAAGATAAAAAAAAAAGAAAAAGGAACAAGAAGAATATAGCAGCAACAGTGACGCCTCAGAAAATGATGAAGAAGTGGCCAACTTCGTCAAAAAATTGAACAAGGGAACCAACAGTAGGTATAGAGGTAAGCTCCCTTTGATTTGTTTTAATTGTGATGGTATTGGTCATTTTGCTAACAAATGTCCTCATAAGAAAAAGAGAAATGATGAAGGTTACTCAAAAGGAAAACACACATATAAAGGAAAAAGAACTACAAAGAAATTTTTCAAGAAAAGATTATACACCAAAAAAGACATCTCATCATGAGATGAAGATGAAGTCAGTGACAACGAGACAGGAAGAGTTCTATTCATGGAAGTAAAAGACTCTGAGAAAGAAGACTCCGAAGAAGAATATGAAGAAGTTGAAGAAGAATGTGAAGAAGTCGAAGAAGAAATTGAAGAGGCATAATTTGACTATCGAGAAGAATTAATGTGTGCCATAGAAGTTATCAGAAGAGAAAAGAAGAAAAAAAAGAAACTACAAGAAAACTAGACAAGAAAAATGACACTCAAGAACTAGAATAAATGATCACAAAATTGAAGGTTCAAATAGAAGAAGATAAAAGAATTGAAGAAGCACTCAAAGAACAACTAGAATAAAAGGACAAGATCATTGGAAACTTGGAAGCAGAGGTTGTCACACTAAGAAAGGATATTCAAAAGAAAAATATGAAGAATAGCTCAAAAGTTCTGGATGACATTATCAACAGTTAAAAATCTCATCTTGACAAGTCCGGACTTGGATACAATCAAACAGAAAAGGGATCAAGCTCTAAAACAACAGAACAAGAAACAAATCCAAAGAGTTATGCAGAAAAAATCAAAGAGGATAAGAAGATATACAAGGAAGATTACAGGGACACTACTCCACCAAGAAGATTCAGATTTCAAAATCAACAACAGATAGATAGGCCTCAAGAAGAATAAGGATTCATAAGAGCACCTCCTTTCAGAAGATCTTCAACTCCCAGGTGTCAAACTATATTTTTTGGTTTATGTTATGAATGTAATAATTTTGGACATAAGGATATGAATTGCAGAGCTAACAACAGGAACAGTAACAACTTTGAGAGTTATACACAAAGGGTTTATTCAAGGAGACCTATTGACACACAAAGAAGAAGTTATAACATGTTTGAATCTTTGAGCACTGAAGTGGAATGTGACAAATGTATCAATTTTGGACACATGGCCAAGGATTACAGAATGACAGTCCCTCCTAAAGAACCTCAACAGAATAACAACAGTCATAGACAAGAACCTCAGAAAATTGCATGGATAAGAAAGCAAGATCAGTATAATAATGAAGAATGCACAGTCTCTCTACAAGCTAAGTAAAAGAAACATGGTTGGTATGTTAGCAGTGGATGCTCAAAACACATGACAGGTGATAAAGACAAATTTCTTACATTACAAAAAGAAAAAAAAGGATCAGTCTCCTTCGGAAATGATAATTCATCCAAAATAATTGGAGATGACAT
The DNA here is from genome assembly GCA_009831015.1 of Picea engelmannii. Taxonomy (NCBI): domain Eukaryota; kingdom Viridiplantae; phylum Streptophyta; class Pinopsida; order Pinales; family Pinaceae; genus Picea; species Picea engelmannii. The sequence goes on along the minus strand of ML776578.1, from coordinate 1,347,196 downwards.
AGTTTGAATTGGGAACAAGAATGAAAAGGCACAAAATTCTCTACTAGTATAAGATATGAAACATAATCTTCTAAGTGTGAGTCAAATGTGCGACCAAGGTCATAAACTTACTTTCAATTCAGAAAAGTGTGAGATAAGAAAAGAAGGTTTAGAGAAATTGATCAGTACAGTTGCAATAACTTCAAACAACATATATGTGTTAAGTGAAATTGGAAATTAAAAGTGTTGTCTAGGAAAGGAAGATGAAAGTTGGATATGTCATAGAAGAATGGGTCACATGCATTTTGATAACCTTGTCAAATTCAGCAAAAGAGAAGAAGTCAGAGAAATTCCCCAGATTACGAAACCAACCAAAACTTATAATGGAGGAGAGTTCACTTCAAAGCAATTTATGGACTATTGTAACAATCATAGAATAAAAAGACAATTCTCCGTTGCTAGGACACCTCAACATAACGGAGTTGTTGAAAGAAAGAACATGACAATACAAGAAATAGCTCGAGCAATGATAATGGATTCCAAATTGACAGATATATTTTGGACACAACCAATGCATACATCAATTCACATTCAAAACAAAGTAATGCTCAAAAACAACACCGATGAAACTCCCTACGAGCTATGCAAAGGAAGAAAAACAAATGTGAAGCACTTAAGAGTTTTTGGAAGCAAATGCTACATCAAAATAGAAGATGGAAGAATGGGAAATTTTGACTCTCGTGTGGACAAAGGAATACTTGTTGGTTACTCAAGTACAAGGAAAGCATACAAGCGTTACAATCTAAGCTTGAACAAAGTTGTGGAAAGAATCAACGTAACATTTGATGAAATAGGCAGACCAGAATCAAAGGAAGAAGAAAACAAATCAATGGAACAACTTTTCGAAGAAGAAGATGAAAAAGAAGTAGAAGAGGAAGATGAATATGAAGAGAATCTGACAAAAGTAGAAGAGAAAGTTCAAAAGGTATCTCCAAAGAAACCTAAAAAACGAGTATAGAAGAATCATCCTTCAGATCAGATTATTGGAAAGAAAGATGCAGGAGTTAAGACTAGAAGAAAAATCTGTTCACCAGAACAAACACACCTAGCACTCTTATCTACAATTGAAACAAACTATTTTGAAGAAGCCAATAAGGATGTATTTTGGAATAAGGCCATGGATGAATAATTTGATCAAATAGAGAAAAATGACACTTGGGAATTGGCTCCAAGACAAAAGAATAAGAATGTGATTGGCACAAAATGGGTTTTCAGAAATAAATTGAATGAAGATGGACAAGTTACAAGGAACAAAGCTAGATTGGTATGTAAAGGATATGCACGAATTGAAGGAATCGAATTTGAAGAGACATTTTCCCCAGTTTCCAGAATGGAAGCAATTTGTTTAATTTTATCTTATGCATGCTCCAAAAATATTAAAGTATATCAGATGGACATAAAACCAACTTTTCTGAATGGGGAACTTGAAGAAGAAGTCTACATTGAACAACCAGAAGGATTTCAGTTGTTAGAGAATACAGACTATGTAGGAAAATTAAAGAAGACCTTGTATGGTCTAAAAAGAACTCCTAGAGCATGGTACTCCAGACTGGATAAGTATCTGTAGCAGGCAAGGTTTAGAAAAGGAAGTGTAGACAACAGCCTCTACATGAAGGTAAGTCCAAGTAATATTTTATTAATTGAAGTTTATGTTGATGATATTATTTTTGGTAGTGATGATGACAGGTTAAGACAAAAATTTGCAAAAGACATGTAGAATGAATTTGAAATGTCATTACTTGGAGAACTATCCTTATTTATGGGAATTCAGATACATCAAAGCAACCAAGGAATTTTTATTTCTCAAACCAAGTATATCAGAGAAATGCTAAAGAGGTTTGGAATGAAAGATTGCAAACTAGTTATCACTCCCATGCAAACTAATTGTAAGTTGAGCAAAGATGATGATTCTAAGTCTACAGATCATAGACAATACGAGTCAATGATTGGTAGCCTAATATATGTGACAACATCCAGACCAGATGTAATGCAAGCAGTTGGACAGGTGGCACGATTTCAAGCAGCACCAAAGGAATTACATGTATTAGCAGTAAAGAGGATTTTCAGATATTTCAAAGGATCAGAAGAGTTTGGATTATGGTATCCAAAAGGAAAAGATATATCACATATTGCCTACACAGATGCAGACTGGGCAAGTTTTATTGATGACCGACAAAGCAACAGTGGAGAAACATTCTCCCTAGGTGAGTGTTTGGTATCATGGCTAAGTAAGAAACAATCATCAGTATCTCTATTTACATCCAAGGCAGAGTATATTGCAGCAACAACGTGTTGTACACAAATTCTTTGGATGAAACAAACTTTGATAGATATACAGGTTGAGTATGATGAGCCCATTCCAATATATTGTGATAATACAAGTGCCATCAGTATCTCAAAAACCCAGTGATGCACTCCAAGATGAATCACATTCAAATCAAGTATCACTTTCTACAGGAAGAGGTTGCAGAAAAGAACATAAGAGTTGAGTATGTAGGCACAAAAGAACAAGTGGAAAACATATTTACAAAACCACTTCCAGGACAAGCCTTTGAATATTTTCACCAAAAACTTGGAGTTATTTCTACTCCAAAATGAATGCTTTTTGAATTCTTTTTTAATGCTTATCTTATATTTCTTATATGTACATGAGGAAGCACCATAAAAGGACAGTTCAGTCAAGGGGAGTAGCCCTGGATGGAAATATACTTTTGCCATTGATGACAAAGGGGGAGAGATTTATCAGATACAGAGGACAGAGGCACGGTTCTAGGGGGATTAGATTTATCAGATGCAAAGGACAGAGCCAAATTTATCAGATAGAGAGGACAAAGGAATGGTTCTAGGGGGATCATGAGTGATATGATTTCAATATTTCATCAGAGTGTTGCCATCAATTCCAAAGGGGGAGATCGTTGATTAAGGTTGGTTGTCATTGATGTCAACCCTTGAAGAAAGCCCCACAACACAAAGGTTTGGGTAATGGACCCAAGATTGTTTGATATAAATATGAATAATTATTGTCTTTTCATGGTTGATAAGAAGTAAATATGGATCAACTCCAAAGTGGTCCCCTTATGGTGAAATCCCTCACGGGAAGACGCTTTGCAGAGTAAGAGAACCCATGCTTAATTGTGGAATAATGAGATGAAGTAAAATGAGTTTGTCAGGTAAAATATCCTATATCAATATTCCTTGTCATTCCATTTCTAGTGGTATGTGGAACGCCACATAACTCCTCACGGTTAGAGAGTTATGGCCATGAGAAGTTGGAGACCCCAGGTTTGGGTAATGGACCCAAGTTTGTTTGATGGATAATAGTATGAGTTATAATATATTTTTATATAATACTATTCTATATGGATAGTACATGTCAGTCCATTTCTAGTGGTATGTGGAACGTCACATAACTCCTCACGGTTTGAGAGCTATGGCCTTACGAATTTGGCGTACCCTCATATGTCATCTAGAAGCCCCAAAAGGTCAAAGTAATCAAAGTGGTTTAAGAGATTTTAAAAGGTAAATAATAAAGTGAGTTATTGAGTGTATTATAATTCAAAGTGAATATAAAATAAATTATTTCAATAATAAATTTAATGGAGAAATTAGAAGTGGGTTAACCCTAAAATAAGGAAAGTGGGGCCAAGTGACCTAGAAGATCGTTTTAAGGAAGCTAATTGGAGAGTATAAATAAAAGGCAAGGCTCTCTCATTTTAATCACACTTGAACATATTGAATATCTATAGGTGTTTGAGGTAACCAAGGATATCTAAACAAAAATTCTGAGGGAAGGTGAATAAAAGAAGGCTGAAATGAAAGGAAGGATAAATTCTTTTGATGGTGCTTTCTAAGGTATGTTATTTATAGGTCATCTCACCATTTTCGCTATATTATTTTTTCTGTAATGATTCATAATGTGAAATTTCCATTCTATTGAGAAAACATATCCAAGTATCTATGGTAATAACTTAGGCTTGTAGGTCATTTTATTTTTGGAGTTGCACTACGTGGAAAATAGGGTTTGTGGCTAGTCCTGAAACTAGTCAAAAACATGTGTTTCGGGTAACAATGTCATAACTTCTTCATAACATCTCCAAATTCCATGAAACCAAATGTGTTGGTTAGGGTACATTCTCTAGTATTCTTTGTAATAGTTTCATATCAATTCAACAAATATTTTGTGTGGGGAACACTCTACAAGTTCGCTCTCTAGAATAAGCCATAATTCAGCAAGGTATGTCATTTTTGTTATAACTCATTTTCTGAGAGGTTCCAAGTAGTGACACCTGAAGACATTTCATAAAAGACAATGAAGAACATTATGTATCAGTTTCATATCTTTATACATTACAGGTACAAAGTTATGATTACTTCAAGCTAGGGTTGTTGACTAATCCAAAACTAGGCATGTGAGACTTAAAAAAAGTTTGATGAAAATGCTAGTCTCTTGTTGTTGAAGTTAATGAAGGTTTGAAGGAATGTGATCATATACACCAGGTCTATTACAGAGATAAAAATTAGATTTGGATGATGAAATTTATGAGGGATTTTGGTTGAGGTACATGTTGGGTACATGGTTGAGACAAGTAGTTGATGAGTTTGCACATACATGAGGTGTATAGTTGATGAAGTTTGTACATATTGATGAGTCATAGTTGATGAGTAGTTGACACATGATTGATAAATACTTGGTACATGGTTGGATGCACTCATTTATGGTACAGGCTAATTACAGGTTATTTAGTACAGGTTGGTGCATGGTTGATGCACTTGTTTATGGTACAGGCTGATTATAGGTTGAGGTACATATTGATTCATGGTTCAAATTTATTGGTACATATTTACAGCGATATATTTCACAGTGAGAGGTTGACAGTGGTTCCATCATTATACTTCTACTTCAGGGTGGCAGGACGAGGCAAGGACAGGTGGTTTTAGCCACCTTCCAGTTGTAGCCGGAGAACATAGGGGGTTGTAGCCAGAGAATTGGGCAGTTGGAGCTTCCCTCAGGTTGCAGTTGAGAAACTAGTGGGTTGGAGCCTCCTTCCAGTTGCAACTGGAAATCAAAGGAAGTTGGTGCTTCCAATGAATGTAATTCTTCAAGACATATAAGGAAAAGCACTCTATGGTTTTCTCTCGATTTGGGTTTCCAAGTAAAACATTGGTGTACTATGTATGTGTATGTTTGTTCATTTGTTAATTTCTTATTTACTTTGAAATTGTTGGATGATAATGCTTCATTGATATAAAACTTGGATTATATGGTTAAAAAGGATTAAATTTCTCTATTATTGATTCACCCGCTCTCTCAGTCATCCAACAACAGGTACTTCCAAGCATTGTTATACTGTGGTGACAACTTGTTCCAGTTCTCCACCTTGTCCTTCAATTTCCTCAAAAGGTGTGGAAGCTTCGTCGTGCACTGGATAGAGATTTTGAGTCACTTCCATGAATTTAATATGGATGGAATGGATCTGCTACTGAACCATGCCCTATTCTTGGGACCTTTTCATCATCTCGATCCCAGACAGTGGATTCAACTGCACTTTCATTGTTGCTTCTTGTTTCTTTTCTTCTTGGAGTTGTGACTCTAGTGTCCTTAGTTCAGGGTCTTGTACAAGGCATTCGTAAGTCTGTACACTTCGATTGCTAAGTTGTTTTCATTCTAAGGCCAATGCCTTAATTATCTGAACTGCGCTCTCGGCAGTTTCTTCCCTTTGGTCTCACACTTCTTGTTGAGTGCTTGGAACTGCTTGTAATTCTAGTTCTTCTACTCTTTTTTGGAGCTTTTGAATGAATTCAACAAGCTTTCCCACTTGAATCTCCACTAGGTGTTCCTCCATCTGTTCTAATCCTGTCACAGAGAAAAGTTCTCTAGTGACTGCTTCTTTCATTCCAATCTTCTCTGCGAGCAAATGTTCTTTCTCCTTATGGATATGTGCTCTATCCTCTGCAAACCTTTCCTAGAGGTCATCATTTTCTTGTTGGGAAACTCGATGTTTCTCTATGGCTTCCTCTTTTTATTTCTTCAGGGCCTCTATGGCCTATTCTTTTTCCTCCTGGGCACAATGGAGGTGAGCTTCTGTTGAGTATGATAATCTAGGTAGCTAGGTAGGCTCATCTCCAAACTCTGCTCCTTCTGGTGGTGGTGGTGCAGTAGACATTGTGTGGCTGGAGTAGAGGGCTTGTTGTACCCCTTTCAACTCTGGTGCAATCCTATCATACATGGTCTCTTGTTTTCCTTCGTTGCACTGTAGAATGTCGTTTGAGGTATCCGATACAGCGATGATGATGAAGTCGATGTAATCCATCATTATCACAGTCTGAAATGGTGGTTTATTGGCTTTTGGCTTCTTCTACAATGTAGGTTTTTTCGGGGAAACCTTTCTTTTATTATATGTATCAAATTCATAAAGGGGTCTCTAGGCAATGTTACTTCACCCTGCTCTGGTTTATCTTCTTTCCTATTGTTCTCTTCCTTGTCTACTTCTCCACCTCCTCCCCCTCCAGGTGAATCTTAAGAATTTTCTTCTGATGCATTGTTTAGCTTCTGTACCTCTTCCTTATTTTTCCTTCTACTACTTTTGGGTGCATCATATTCTTTACGAGTGACCACATGACTGTTGATGAGATAGGGGTTGAAAAGTTATGCCTACTCGACTGGTATAAGGAACTCTATGGGCCATTCCTTAGTTATTTCTTCCATGTCCTCCTCAATGATATTATAGTAGGATTGAAGTTATTCTTTATATTCGTCTCTGCGCACAATGATATAAATAAAATGTCTATCTGCACGGAACATCACAAATGGCCTAAACCTATGCAAGGTGTTCAATGTCATACGGCGGAAAGACTCAATAGCCCTCTTCAACTATAGGTAATAGGTGTGGAACACTGAGTTTGAATGCCATTACTTGGCCATGTCACTCGAGTAACATAGCGTAGTGAACTTCACAACTAGGGTCTCAGACAACTCAATCTAAGGGAAGGTCGCTCCTTCTTGCATCTCCCAACCAATGAAGGCAATGAGGATCAACAATCAACTGAAATGGAACTCATAGCCTTGATCCTGATCTTCACGATAGTCTTTCTCTAACTGGTTGATGAGGTAGCTCGCCCAATTCATTTGTAGTCCTTCAATGCATTTTCCCATGAGGTCAACAATGAACCCCATGACCTGCGTGGGTCTATTCTTCCTTACTATCTTACCAGCGATCAACTGGAATTCTAGGTGCACTTCACCATTCTGGATGGAATATACCTTGTAGCCTAGCTTTCCCTTCTCCACATCATCATAGGTGTCTTCGATTATCTACGTGAGGGCATGATATATAGCCTTCCCCAGATAAAATTCTTATGGGTCTGGTCCTTGCATGCTTAATTCGAAGATCCGATGGATCGACGTCAGATCTATGATGATGCATCTGTCCAGCCATAAATAACCTCCATGGAAGAAAGAAAATAGGATATTAACACACGTATTAACCTCCTGATGCCTTCCAAAGTGGGGTATCTTCATTATGTTCAGGATGGACCTCGTGATGTCCATGGTCCATGGTTGGGGGATGATCTTTGACTTCATCCCCTTTGTCTTGGTCAAATACTTATGTGTGGTGAGCATTCCATAGTTCTTGTTATCTCCCAAGTTGAATTCACTGATCTTCAATGTCATAATCTATTCCAACTGTAGTCCAACTGCACGTATCCCCTTCGGGAGGTATGCAATGATCAAGGTGTAGTCAAAGTCCCTTGAGACACTCTCACTACTAACCGTGCCAGCTTGAGGCAGGATATAGTCGGGCAGGATAAATGGGATAAGCTTCACATTTTCTAAGTCATCACAATGCTTGCTACTTTTGAAAGTAGCGAGTCAGGTAGACCGACGCTACGCAATCGACAGGGATGCTTCCAATCCTTGTGATGATGAAGCTTGTATTCCTATAGACATCACCTTTTCAGCCATGAGGTCTATTAGGATATCTTCAATGAAATTTTCTACTATGCTAATTTCGTTTGACATGCATGCTCGAGATCATATATCTCAGGTTGGTGAGCAAACACTCAATATAACAGAACGAGTGGCGAGCTCTCAATAGGCATTGTGAGAGAGAAACTAGTTCTCTGTGGGCTCGAATAATCTCAATTGAAAAAAGTGTTCTCAGTGCAACACTCGACGGGATAAATATAAAACGTCGTAATAGACTCTTCCAACGGGTAGGAACGCCTCCATCAATGCAATTCCATCAGTTATGGCACGGTCCCAACGGTCTAATGGAAATATTTCAATCTACGTTGTTCTGTTATTCTTGTGAAGTTCCAATTCTACAAACCTTCCTTCTTCGAAGTCCTCTTTGGAACTTCTTGCAATTTTTCTAACTTTTCTTTATTCTTGCTGATCTTTCTGGCTTTCTTTCCTATGATTTGAGTCACTGGTTTCCTCTTCTCATTATTGTTCTTATCTCCTCTTAGCATATTAACTTCGCATTGTGGAGGGTATTTCATAGGGTTTGAGGGTAATACTTCTTCTCTTTCTGGGGTAGGTGCTCTAATCTCCTATATGGACACATGTTTCAAGTATTCCTGTGTTCTTTCAACTTCAATAGCCAGGTCTCTGGTCCTTAGTAGCTTCGACTTGTCCTCATGTTCTTATAGTAAGTGTGTTGTTCTCCTAGCCATGAAATCTCTTAGTTCTTACTTTTTTTGTTCTAGAGCTTCCTCTTCTTGTTTCCTTTGTATTTGATCTTTCTCAACCCAAGTTTTTCATAGAAAAATAGCAAATGGGGCGATGTTCTCAACAAACTTAACGACCTCAAATTCTTTTTTTGTCGAAGTTTCATGAGCACTTATAGGTATTTGTGTAAGTCTTCCACACAGGGTTATCATATTCCCTTTAAAAAATCCTATTCCTCCCAATGAAGGAACCATAGCAGGCTTTCCCAAAATTTCCCAAGTTCTTTCTGTCATGATACTCACCTTTGTTTCCTCATCCAAGACGTAGTCTATGTCGAAGTCTCCTATTCTTGCTTCTATGCACTCCTCTTTTAGGGCCTCTGATAAGTTGATGTCTCTGTGATCATTCATGGTTTCTTTCATCTTCAATAATATAGTCTTCAATTCTTTGTGGTTCTTGAGCATATGCTTAGTCTCCTGACCTTCCTCATGGTCTTCTTGTCTCATGTTCATCTTTTCAACTTTAGCAATCATTCTAGGGAAATCTAAAACTTCATGTCTAGTAGCCTTACAACAAAGGCAAATAGGACCTTGACCAGGGAATTCCTTAGAAATATGTCCCAGTCTTATACAATTATAACAAAGATTCAATCCTCTCTTTCTGTTGAACAATCCCCAACCTTTCCTACACTGCGCACTTGGATCACAGTGGTGGATCTCCAAAAAATTCTTTCTAGGATCCTGCATCCACTTGTTAGTCCAACATTTCTTTCTATGCATAGGAATAACATATCTTTCACTAGTTCTATCATATTTATTCATATCAAATCTTCTTTCTTCTAAATGTCCCCTAGTTTTTAGACTAACAAAAAATCTATCAAACATACGTAGATCCATTCTTTCGAAAAAAAAAAAATCACTTATCTTAACTTTATCAAAGCACAAATCCTTAAGATCTTACCTCTTTTCTTCAGACCGAGGTTCTTTTCTTAGCACAGAGCTTCGTAATTCAAGTATATTACTGAGCACTAAAGCAACAGATCTATGCACACTGCTTTTTCTTTTCTTAAGTTCCCAACAATCATAGTTTCAGGTCCTATAAATAGAACCATTTTTGGGCACAGGGGTAGAGCCAGGGTTCAATTCTTCAAGAGTGCACCAATAAAACCCTAACTACTGGCCCTAGGGGCGGTTGCAGGACTCAAGTGTCTACAACCTAGCTGGGACACACACCTATGATCACGGTACTTAACATAACACTTAGAAATTAACATTCATTAATATTTAACTCTTATCCACTTTGCAGGAAGAAAACCCTAATTAAAGAACAACATAGTATTCAACAAGATCTAACACATCCAAGCACTTAGAATATAGAAATAGATCAGATCTATCATTCATTCACATCACTAAGAACTAAGCTACTATATCATATGCATCTAACATATATTGCTACACTAAGAATAACTCACATAACAACCATAATGCAGAAAGAAACCAGAACACAGGATATGCGTGGTTCACCCCCAGTGTGGGGCTACGTCCACCAACTCTTCTTCTCTTTATTATCTTCATTTAATGCACAAATCCACAAGATCCACTCCACATAGGACATGAGATCTGTGCACACCTCTCCAGATCCTCCTTTCCCGAGTTAGGTCACAACACAAATCCTTCTTACACAGTCTACACACCAGCCTCTTACAATTACTTGCACTTAGCTCTGCAAGTCTTAAAACATAATATGCACAAATTCTCTAGATCTGCACTAAGACACAAGCATTCACTACTACTCTTTCACTACTACTTTCCTACATTGCCTAGATATCTATTTATACATTGCAAATGGGCCCTAAACATGGGTAAACCCATGGGCCTACATCCCATACCCATTACATAAACCCTAAACACAAAATTCCCTAAAAAGAGGCTGCGATATCGTGATCTCTGCTTTTCCTTGCACTCCACCTTCGACCAACCTGTAGAAGTCCCAAAAATGTTCAAACATGACTAAGGATCTCCAAAAATTGGTCGAGGGCCAACATTGTTGGGACTTGAGAATGAATTCAACCAAAAGATGAAAATTGGTGTATGTTATCAAACAAATATCAACCTAGACATAGGAGGAGGAAGGTTATTCAAGGTTTCCACATATGATGATGGAATAAATGTGGAATCGTAAGTCCAACGATGTTGGCATTGCAGAGCCCTCCATTATTCTAGTCTTTCACCCACACAAGCAGTAAATCTTTCTTGTTACATCAATTAACATTCTCACAAAAGAATTGTAAAAGAACGATACCAAAACTCATACTTCACCATTGTCCAACACATAGATCCAAAAGAGAATTGCTCATATACATGCTACGAACATTCCCGTTGATAGTGATGTATGATGGACGATGTTGGACCATTGATTACCTCCTGCTGAGAAATTACATGTATTTCCCATGCCACTTTCGGATGGATGATGTTGGAGCATAGTTTTGATCCCCCTCATGAGAATTTGCATGTATTGTCCATGCAAATTCCAAATGGACAATGCTAGAGGATAGATTCCCTACTTTCCAATTGAATAGTTTTTCAGTTTCAGCATCAACATTGTCACTTGGAAAATATCTCAACTTGTAGTTTGTGATTTGTAGCTTCAAAATTGAGAAACTTAGTTCCACTCAAGTAAGTTAATTCAGGTCCCCGCTCTATTCAACATTTAACTAAATAATAAAAAACACATGTAATTTTCTATAGGTATAAGGAGCACTCATTATGCTATATGTGTTATGATATTAGTTTAAAGATATTTTAATTGGGCCTGTCTTAATCTATTTTTGCAACATCACATTCAATTATGTTAAAAAATATATTCAAATTAAATTTTCAAAATAAATTATATTTAAATGAAATTTATTGGACTATGTTGGCATTGATGTCAAAGGGTTGATGTGAAGTGGTGCCATAGTGATGTGTTTTCGTTGATGTCAAGGTTGATATCATACGAATTTGTATCATTGAAGCCATGTCATGGTTGATATGAAGTACCAAATGGATGAACTACAAAGTGGTCCCCTTATGGTGAAGCCCTCATGGAAAGACGTTTTCAAAGTACAAATGGTTAAGTGATTGAGTAATCCTAGCAATGCGGTTAAGGAATCCAAGTTTGGCTGAGGAATAATGTAATGGAGATTAGTGAATTTGCAGGTGAGACTAGTCTAGATGGATAATAAATGTCATGGTGTTTTTGTTGAGATGTGGTATGTCACGTAGTTCCTCATAGATGATGAAATATGGAATTGTGAAGTTGGAGAACCCTCATGAGTTATCTAGAAGCCCCTATAAGGTCAAAAAAGTCAATAAGGTCAAAAAAATTAATTTATTCTAGAAGCTCCTAGAAGAAGTTTACTAGTCAAAGTGGTTGTAACTAGGAGTTAATCATGAGTTAAGTTGTTGCAAAAAACAAATAAATAAAAACAAATTAGTTTCATATAGAAGTGGTGAGATTACTATTTGTGGATAAAGTGGTTGTAAGTGGAAAAAGTAGTTAGAAGTGGGTTATCCCTAAAAGAAGTAAGTTGGATAAAACAATTAGAGCATAACCCCTAGAGGAAGCTACTTGGAGAGTATAAATAAGAGAGGAAGGGTCTCTTATGAGGAGGATTTTTTTAGCACATTGAATATCTATTATTTGGTGAAATGTTTATTGCATGTACTCATTGATACATATAAAGTTTAGTAAGTATGAATTAGAAAAGGAAGGTCTATGGAAATAATCTCATAGTTTCATAAAAACCTTATCTTCTAAGGTATACGTGAGTTGCATGGATGTAAGGTTGCATACATAAGTGGGATGAAATGGAATAAGGTGCATATATACGTGAGCTATAGAAGGAGAATTCAAATACATGTGAAAATGTCATGAAAACTTAATTAGAAGTTGGTGCAAGGTCCTTGAAGTCTGAAGAAAGTTCTCAGGTCAACATTCTATAGGTTCAGATCATCTACAGAAACCCTGGTATGGTTACATGTTTGTTTTAATTATCACTTTTTCTTATGGTATGGTGAATGCTTGAGGAATTCTTGGTATGGTTGTTGTGATATCTGGATATGGTATATGTTGACTAGTTGGTTCAGTGAGAAACACTCTTATGTATAGTACAGTTATGATAGGTTTGAGGGATATCTATATTGTATGATGATGTATGCATGAGGGGCATGCTTACGTTGTTGGATATGCTTCATTGATGACATGGTACAAATGACACAGGTTGGTTGTAGTGACAGGTTACAGGTTGATGTGATAGAGGGAGAAAAGGAAACCCTAGTTTTCTAACGGTGTACACAAGATAAATGAGGAAAGGTCACATACATACATAGGCTGCAAGAAGACAACTCAGGTACATACATGTTCTGCTGTATATACATGTCGCGGACCTGTAGAACCGATTTGACAGATTGTTTTTTGTCTACAAGCTAGGTCTTACACTTGAGGGTTGGCATCCTCACATATCAGTTGGTGTTGAGATTTGCAAGTTGGGTATTGTATATGATATTTGATTCTCTCTTGGAGTTGTTTCTCTTTTCAGTTGGTGTTGATAAACCCTAGAGATTGTAGTCTCATGTAACACATAATACAAAATCTTACACATATATATGGTGTTATTCTTGTTCATTATGGTGATGGTTTATTGTTCTCTATTATTGATGAACTTTCTTGATATATGTAAGTAGCTAATTGTGAATGAATAATAATGTTCAAAGTGGTTTCTAACTAATGGAAGAAAGAATTGTAAAATGAGACACACAGTGATTCACCCTCCCTCTCAGAGTGGTCGATGTGTCCAACCAAATTTTCATTTTTGGAGAAGGAATAGAAGAACGAGAGTGGACCTAGATTCAATGATGTGTGGTAGTTCCTCATTTTTATTAATAAAAATAGACACATGCAAAATATGTTTTTCCAATAGTTCATATACATAAAAAAAATGGTTTCATTTTCTATGTATGTTGTTGCATAGTTGTAGCATATATTGTCTTAATTGCAACATCTTACTTCATATTCAAATGCTACCTTTCTTGATTGAAACATCTTACTTCATATTTAGACTTCGATAGGTATATATGCTACAACATATCGTTGTTCAAATTCAAGATCAATATCACTGTTACAACTCACATAATATTTTGTGTAGCTAGTAATCATTCTAGTAATGTGCAATTTAACAATGGTAACATCTTTTATGGAATTGGTAACATCTTTTTTGGTTGAGTTTATGATTTCTATGATACATTTTATCTTGTGTGAACTAAGAATACAAATGTAATTTCAACCTCGAGAAAAAATCAAATTGTTTAATAATAAAAAGGATTTATGGTGTTAACCAAGAGTACAATTGTAATTTCAACCAAAAAATAATCAAAACGTTTAATAAGAAAAAATATTTAGGAATTTAATCAAATAATATATAATCAAATCCACCAAAATCACGAAAAGTTTATAGAAATATAAAATCCTTAGAAATTTGAATATTTTTACAAAAATATTGCCTAACAATTTAGAATTTGCACATTAATGACTAGTAAGATTCGCCAAGGTTTTTACACTTTAAATAAATTTTCATCCTTAAAATTTTCCTGGGGTGATTAGGGTGACTAGGATAAGAGATTAAGGGTCATAATGATTAATATAATTAGTAATTAGGGCTTAGAAATTAATTTTTAGTTTTCGTGATTGTTATGGGTTATGTGTTAATGTTGTAATGGTTATAAGGGTTTACACTTATTGTGGTTAAGGATTATAACCTATATTACTTAGGTTTTGAGGGTAGTAATGATTATATGAGTTATGGTTTAAATCATTTAGGGATTAAATTCCTTAAGGGTTATAGGGACTCAGGTTTATATGATTAGGGATTGGAAATTATAAGGGTTAAGAATCATATGGAAAATGGATTATAGAGATTAGGGGTTATGTTTGTTAGGGGTGATAGTGATAAGAGATATGCATTATAGAGATCATAGGTTACAAGATATAAATTTTAGGACCGAGGGGTTATATGAGTTATACTCATTAGGGGTTATAGAAGTTGGGGTATAAATGGGTTAGTTAGGGTTTACACTCTTTAGGTGGTTATAAGTGATATAGATTATCATGGTTAAGAGGTAGGTCTTATAGGTTATATTAAGGGTTATGAAAATTATTTAAGGGTTATATTAGTTAGGGGTGATGGACTTATATGGATTAGGTCATAATTTACATAGTTGAGGGTTATACTCATTAAGGGTTATCTAGGTTTTAAGGATTACATGTGAGGGTTAATAAACTTTTTAGGGGCTACAATGGTAAGGTGTGTTGGGGTGTTATGGGTAATGGGGATCATGAATTGTTTCTTATTAAATTTATAGCGGTTAGCTTTTATACATTATAGAGGTTAGGGAATATAAGTATTATGGGTTATGAGTTATATTCTTTACAAGTAGTTGGAGTTGATGGATGATATATGTTATTTTTTACCAAGGTTGTATGGGTTAGGGATTATGGAGGTTTTGTGTAATAAGGTTATAAGTGTTACATGGGCTATGGGTTCTAGTTCTAGGAGATAGATAAAATAGGGGTTAGTGTTGTATAGGGCTTAGTGGTTAAGGTTTAAGATGATCAGATGGGTTATATGGGTTAATTTTTATAAGAGTTTTGGGTGGTTATAATAGTTAATAGTAAGGGGTGGAAAGTTAGGGATGGTAGGTGTTATAGAGATGAGGGGTCATATGTGTTAGGATTAATAGTAATATGTGCTAAAGGGGTTGGTATTTATATGAGTCATAGGGGTTAGGGGTTATTAGAGTTAAAAAAATTTAGCATTAAACATTGTTATGGTTAAGAGGTAGGGGTTATAGGTCTTAAGGGTTAAGGGGATAAAGTGTTAGGGGTTATATGGATTAGGATTTATAGGGGTAATAATGACTAAGATATAAAGGATATATGAATTAGGCGAGGTAATTATTATAGGGATTAAGTGTTATAAGGTTAGTGGTTATACGTGTTAGGATTTCGAGTTATAAGGATTAATATTGTAAGGGTTCTAGGGTAATGTTAGATGTTAGGTATGTGTGATATGGGTTTGGTGAAAGGTTTATAATGGTTAGTGGTTATGGGTATGTGAGATAAGGTTATTAGGGTGTCAAGGTTAGGGTGTTAGGTTTTATGGGTTATACAGATTAAGTGTTAGGTGTTATAGAGATATCATGGGTTAAGGTTATAGGTGATAGAGGTTTGTACTTATAAGGTTTCTAGGCAAATTACAGGTGTTAGTGGTTTTAACATTAAGGGGTAGCGGTGATTGACTTGAGTAGGTTTGTAGGTTAAGGGTGATAATTATTAATATCATTAGAAATTGTATGGTTAATGGTAAGGGTTTATTTTTTCTATTGTTACGAGTTAGGTGTTAATGTTGTAGTGGCTATAAGTGTTTGCAATTATAATTATAGACGTTAAGGGTTATAGGCTACATGGCTTAGTGGTTATAGTGTTTAAGGATTAAAATTTATAGAGGATAATAGTTGGGGATAATAATGATTATAAAAATTAGAGTTTAATTAATTTATGGGTTAAAGTTACTAAGGGTTAAATAGACTTAGGTTTATATGATTAGGTATTGGAAAATATAAAGTTTTAAGAATTAGGAAAATAAGGGATGAAAAAAGTTAGGGGTGGCACTAATTATAAGTGATATGCATCATAGAGGTTATGGTTTAGGACTTATAAGTTCAAAGACTTAGGTTACATGGATTACACTCACTAGGGGTCATACAGGTTATAAAGATTGAGGTATAAATAGGTTAGTTAGGGTTTACACTCTTTAGGTTTTATATTAATTAAGGATTGAAGGTTATAGTAGTTTAACAGTTATAAGGGTAGGGGTCTTAGAGTTTACAAGGTTTAATTATTATAAGTGTGAAATATTATTGGTTAGGTTAAATGGGTTTTGGGTTAGATGCTATACTCGTTATAGGTAATGAAGGTTAGGGATGATATGGGTTATATAAGTTCAATATTATATGGGTTAAAGGAATTTCGTTTGATATGGGTTGAAATAATTTGGTGTGGTAGTGACTACATGAGTTAAGGGTTAAGGGTTAGGGATAAAATGGGTTAAGGGTTATAAGTTCATGAGTTAGAGGTTACAATTTATAGGAATTATGATTCATAGGGTTTAAACATTACAATGGTTATGGTTTATTGGGATTACAAAGGTTAATGGGTTAGGGGATTCGATACCATGGAAACATAGTTATGGTCAACAAATTTTGTTACAAATAAAATGGTATTCAAATCCAACCTTTTTTTATTGATATTGTGTCTAGATATCTTTTTTTATCTCTCTTTATATTTAATAGAGTCTACGATAAGATATTTATTGATGTTTTTCTATACTTAACAGATTGAAAAATAAGAAACATTTATACTCATGTATTTCAAGTTTTTAATCATTTTTTATACTTAATAAATCCCAAATTAAAATTAATTTTTACTATAAATTTTAAATTATTAATATTTTTTAAATGTATAATATTATATTCAAAATTATATATTTTTAATAAATATTAAATTTTTTCATGTTTATTAATACTTCGCTCTACGTGTAATTCCAATGTAAATAGGTGGTCTCAACTCTCATTTCCTAACCACAAACACTAACCTAATTGGAAAAACTAACGTGGCTAGAGAATATTGAGTTGATAAGTAGATACAATATTGAATTGATAAGTAGATATACTTAATTTTTGTATTTCGAAATTTATTTTGTTAATAGTGAGTTGACAATATTTAGTTGATAAGTATATATAGTTAGACATTTATTTTGTTAATACTGAGATGATATGGAAGAGAAAAAAATATTTTTTAAAAATAATAGTAATTCGGATCTTTTAAATTGAATTCTTAGGTTAAGTGGAAAATTTCCATGAATTTTTAAAAACTCGATATGATTTATTAACTAAATAAGTTTTTCTTATAGAGTCATTTTAGGTTAAGATATTTGTTGATACCTTTGTCTAAATCATTATTAATAGGGTTTAAAAATAAATAAATAAAATTTTA
>ML776578.1:1303917-1328718 GCA_009831015.1 Picea engelmannii | reverse complement strand
TGGTTGATTGCACTGATGCCCCCCGTCTCTTCAGTGTTCTTTGTTTTGCAAGTGGCAGAGTTACCTAGGTATGACAAATTTAAATTATGTGAGACCAAATGGTGATTATGTGATATCATATGGTGGCTTACAAATTTATGTTTGTTTATTGTTTATTATATATGATAATTTCATTTACAATTGAATAATTTGCCTTAGAAAAATTTCTCTAGTTTCTAAGTCAACTTTGGTGAAATAATTTCATCATCAATGTTTTCACAAACAATATAAAGACCTTCCCCCAAAAATGATGTCCCTCATACTTTGACATACTTTATATTAATAATTGTTCAGAAAATACAAAATATCACTTGAATGTGTTGATTGTTGCTATTGATAACTAATTTATAACGCTTTCATTTTCTATGTCAAAGGTTGTTTTAGGATTTAGTATTATTACGGTGGGTGTGAAAGAGGACCTATGTTCTTTGGTTCTCATTTTCCTATCCTAGCTTTAATCTCCCTTGAATAGTCTCATGGAAGTTATAGCACATGTTTCTATTTTCCATCATTTGGCAACAACAATAGAAATTAGTTGATATACATCAGAAATGTTGGTTTTTCCATGATAAATCTCGTGTGATTTATGTGTGCATGTTGCTATGTTCTTGTTATTTTTATATCTCTAGCATTTTATTTCCTAAGAACAAATGCAAAGTGATAAAGGATGAGATTTTGTATAGAGGGTCGCAATGAATGCTATCTAGTGAACATTAACTTGAAAAGTTGGCTTTTAATGTAATATTGAGATTAAACAATAAAAATATGTTTGGGACATAATGTAACTATGAGAAATGAAAATTAATGAGAATTATCTTCTCGAAGAATCTACATCTCATTGAATGTGGGTAGTAAAATCATGATTGACATTGAAGATTAAATATTTTTGAAATACAATGAAGGTCAAAAGGATGCAATAATTATGGCCAGGTGATTTGCCATGGACTATATAAAGTTGACAAATGCACTATAATTTAATATTTTAGAATTTTAGAAATATTAAAATTATTTGTTAATTGATTGTCAATTCAATGGGAAAGAAGTTAACTTTGATCATTTTCAAATTATTTACCAGTAAAATTATCAATAATATAAAACTTGAAAATAAGATAATTGTGTAGTAAATAGATTATGCTATTTAATGAATTTTTTTATATAAATATTGCAATATTTTTAATATAATTTTGGATTTATTAATTTAAATTACTAAAAAATAATATAAGATTACTTCAATTAAAACAAGAATAAAAATAAAAACAAAAATAAAATTTAGAGTTTATTTGCTTGTCCTCTCATTACTATATTCATACCAAGGTAAGAAAATAAGCATGTTCATTTAAAAGAATAATTGTAACATTAACCATTAACTATAATAATGAAACCTTCCTACATTTCATTCCTTTGCCAAGGAGGTTGCCAACATCACGCAACAATCTGCACTACAAAAAATATTGTCATAATCGTGTTCAAATTCTAATAATTTAAATGGTTTTTCATGCCTTATTATCACACTATGAATACCATAGTTGCCAATACTGTCTAATAACCACATAAAAGAAATTAAGCTTTATTTTGGACATATATGTTGGTATCATTACCAACATGCTAAGATGCTTGAGTCCATAAATTTGTAGAGTGTAAATCCCTTTATCTAAACTCCATTTTGTATATGAGACTATCAATATAAAACACGTTACAACATGAGGATGACAAGAAGACCATCAATCTAGGACACATTACAACACAAGCATGCAGATAAGATGGACTCTGTACTATATTTAAGAGCTCTTTAGATTTTTCGGCATTGAAATCCGTTGTATCTACCCATAATATAGAAAACCATGATTACAACGCCGACGCTTGTGAAATAAGACTTCAAATTCATCCACCAATCATACAGTACATAAATCCATTTAAAAATGGTATAAAAATAAAAAAATTAATTTACTGATGTTAAACTTTTAAAATAAGATGAAAATTTTTTGGTCAAAGACCAACTAATATGCGGTCAAAAGAGAACTTATTGCTATATACTGCCCCATAGAAGGTATAATAAGGTTAGGTGTTAAAGAATATATATGTTAAGGATTATAATTATTAGGGAATATGGGTTATAAGGTGTTGGGGTTAAGAATGATATGATTAGTTCTTTTAGGAATTATGGGTCGCAAGTGTTGTGTATGGAGGGGGGTTATAATTTATAGAGTTAATAGGGGTTATATTTTATAGGTGCTAGGGTTATAAGTGTTACAATAGTTAGGGGTAGGAGTGATTAGGGTGATTGATTTTAGAGATTAAGTGTGATGTGAGTAAAATTGTGAGGAATTAGGGGTTAATGATTAGGGTAGTTTATAATATTTAGGGCTAGGATTTAGTTGTGTGGTGGTTATAAAGGTTTTTTTATTATAGAAGATAAGGTTTATAGGTTACATAACTTAATTATTATAGGTTTTATAGGTTAAAGGTTATAAACGTTAAGTGTTTAAGATGAGAATTATTATAATAGTTAGGTTTTGTTAAACTTATAGCTTGGTAGGTGTCTCAGCATAAGACTAAGTGTTCAGGCATGTTGAAGGACGTTTAATTAATACCCAGATCAACAATTTTATTTTTACCCTAAGTCTAACTTAGGAAAAGAATAAAATTATCATTTAATTTTTATTGGCTTTATTTGCTCAGATTTCCTAAGTTTCTGACCTAAGGAAATAATATTTTACTTAAAGAGAATTTTCCATATTATTTCATAAAGTTCACGAGAGGGGGAAATAGAGTAAAGTGAAAAGATAAAAAGGAGGCCAAGTGTGAGGACACAAACACATTGATTTGAAGATCAATATAGGGTGATTTGGCTAAGCAAGAGGGGCATAGTTGAGTTGGGAACATAGGGAAGAGAGGATGCCAATGAAAACCATACGAAGTAGCCAATAATATCCCATACAATAGGTCGTATCAGAAACAAAGTAGGCCAAGTTTGAGGTTCATACAATAAGAAAAAATTGGGTAGTACTATTGCAATAACACATGACAAATTTAGGAGGTCGTAAAGGCCATACTAGCAGGTTATACAGACTGTACCAATTGGGTTGTACAGACTGTACCAACTGGGTTGTACAAGATGATTTGAGACAGGGCTGTACATGTTGATTTATGTTGGGTCATACAACCAGGAAGAAGGAAAAAAAATTGTATGAAACTTCTGAGTTTATTGTTGCTGCAATATTTTCCTCTTAAGCCATAATAAAGCCTATCTTTACTACTTTTCCCCACAATGGGGTTTTCGGGGTAAAAATTATGGTTTCTATACTTTATGTGCTTGGTTTCAAGAGTTTTATATTGTGAATTTAAGTTAAAAATGTTAATTATTTGTGTTGTTTTTCATTGATGTCATCCCTTGAAGAAAGTCTGGTAGAGAATTCCGGTAGCACAAAGGTTTGGATAATGGGCCCAAATTTCTTTGATGTATAATGGTAAGATTTTTAATATATTTGCAGGTAATACTATTCTATATGGATATTACATGTCATTCCATTTCCATTGGTATGTGGAATTTCACATAACTCCTCACGGTTAGAGAGTTGTGGCCATGTGAAGTTGGAGAATCCTCATGAGTCATCTAGAAGCCCCAAAAGGTCAAACTAGTCAAAGTGTTTGCAAATAAGAAACTATTTAAATAATAAAGTTAAGTGATGAGTGTACTATAATTAAAAGTGGATAGAAAAGAAATTATTTAGAAAATAAAATTAATTGAGAAATTACTAAGTGGACAAGTGGTTAGAAGTGGGTTAGCCCTAAAATAAGGAAAGTGGTTTAAGAGATTTTAGAAGGTAAATAATAAATTCAAGTGATGAGTGTACTAAAAGTCAAAGTTGATACAAAATAAATTATTTAAATAATAAATTTAATGGATAAATTATTAAGTGGACAAGTGGTTAGAAGTGGGTTATCCCTAAAATAAGGAAAGTGGTTTAAGATGGTTAGAAGGTAACCCCTTGAGGAAGCTACATAAAAGTATAAATAAGAGGCAAGGGTCTCTCATTTTAATCACACTTGAGAATATTGAATATCTACAAGTGACTGAGGTAACCAAAGGATATCTAAGCCAAATTTTAGAGGGAAGGTGAATTTAATAAGGCCAAAATTCAAGGGAGGATAAATTCTTTTGATGATGCTTTCTAAGGTATGTTATTTACATGTCATCTCACCATTTTCCCAATAAAAAATTTCTAGAATGATTCACACTATGAAATTTGGAGGTTGTTGAGGAAACATGTCCAAGTAGTTGTGATAAAATTTTTATCTTGTGTGTCTTTGTATTTTTGGATTTACACTCCATGGAAAATAGGGTTTGTGGCTAGTCCAAAAACTAGTCTAAAATAGGTGTTTTGATTAAAAATGTCATAACTTCTTAATAACAGATCCAAATTCAGTAAGAAAAAATGTATTGGTTAGAGTACAGTCTTTAGTATGTTGTGTACGAATTTCATATATACACAGAAAATATTTCATACAGGGCATTCTCTACAAGTTCGATCTCTAGAATAAGCCAGAATTCAACAAGGTACGTCATTTTTGCAAGAACTTCGTTTCTGAGAGGTTCGAAGTAGTGAAATTTGGAGGAATTGCATAAAAGACACTGAAGAACATTGTGTACCATTTTCATATATTTATTCATTAAAAGTACATAGTTATGATTATTGCAAATTAGGGTTGTTGACTAATCAAAAATTAGTCATGTGAGACTAAAGTAAAGTTTGATAAAATGTTAGTCTCTTGTTGTTAAAGTTAAAGAAGGTTTCCAAGTATGTGATCATATACAACTGGTTTATTACATAGTTACAAATCATATTTGAATGATGAAATTTATGAGGGATTTTGGTTAAGGTTGAGGTACAGGTTGGTGCATGTTTGGTGCACTTGTTTATGGTACAGGTTGATTACATGTTGTTTGGTACAAGTTGGTGCATGGTTGATGCACTTGTTTATGGTACAGGCTGATTACAAGTTGATTCATACATGTTTACAACATTATATCTCATAGTGATAGTGTGACACTGGTTCCATCATTCTACTTTTATTTCAGGGTGGTTGGACGAGACAAGGACAAGTCGTTGTAGCCACCTTCTAGTTGTAGCCGAAGAACATAGGGGGTTGTAGCCTCCTTCTGGTTCTAGCCAGAGAATTGGGGAGTTGGATCTTCCCTCACACCGTAGCCTAAGAAACTAGGGGGTTGGATCCTCCTTCCAGTTTCAGCTGGAAAACAAAGGAAGTTGGTGCTTCCAATGAGTGTAATTATTAAATACATATAAGAAAAAACATTATGTGGTTTTATCTTGCTTTGGGTTTCCACATAAAAACATTGGTGTAATTTGTATGTATATGATTGTTCAATTGTTCATTGTTTATTTACTTTGCAACTATTGGATGATAATGCTACTTTGATATAACACTTGAATTTTGTGGTTAAAAAGGATTCAATTTCTCTATTATTGATTCACCCCACCTCTAAGTAATCCAACAATTGGTATCAGAGCAGGTTCCTTCAAAAATCATTTTAACCACTGAAAGGTATATCATGAAGAGAAATAACATGTATAAAAATGGAATACCACAATTTGATGGAAAAAAGTATGCATTTTTGCGCATAAGGATGAAAACATATATACAGGCACAGGGATTTGAAATTTGGAAATCAGTTGTAGATGGATACAAAGAACCAACAGCTCCATTGACAAATGAAAGAGCAATAAAACTCGGTCAAAATAATTCCAAATCCACAAATGCACTTCCTAATGGTCTTTATGAATCAATATACACCAAATTTATATATTGCAAATCCACTAAAGATATTTGGGACAAGATTCAAAATATTTATGAAGGAGATTCAAAAGTCAAAACAACAAAGCTTCAAACTTACAAAGGTCAGTTTGAACAACTAAAGATGAAGGAAGATGAGAATATTGCATCTTACCTCTTATCAGTCAATGAAATAGTAATTGAAATCATAGTATTGGGAGAAGAAATTAAAGAATATGTAATTCTTCAAAAGGTACTAAGATCTCTTCCTATGATATTTGATCCTAAGATAACAACACTAGAAGAAAGAGAATATCTAGACTCAATAAGCATGGACGAACTACATGGAGTTTTCATAGCATATGAAATGAGAACTGAACATGAAAATCCATATATAAAAGAAGCATCTTTCAAAGCATCCAAAATGTCAAAGCAAAAGGGAAAGAAAAAGGAAAAAGAACATAACAACAATAGTGACATCTCAGAAGATGATGAAGAAGTGGCCAACTTTGTCAGAAGATTGAACAAGGGAACTAACGACAGATATAAAGGTAAGCTTCCATTTATTTTTTTTAATTGTAATGGTATTGGTAATTTTGCTAACAAATGTCCTCATAAAAAAATAAGAGGAATGATGAAGATTACTCAAATAGAAAACAAACATATAAAGGGAAAAGAACCATAAAGAAATCTTTCAAGAAAATATTCTGCACCAAAGAAGACATCTCATCATCAGATGAAGATGAAGACAATGAATGCGAGATAGAAAGAGTTATATTCATGTGATTAGAAGACTCTGATAAAGAAGACACCGAAGAAGAATATGAAGAGTCAGAAGTTGTCTACCGATAAGAATTTTTTACTATCATATAAGTTATAAGAATAGAAAAGAAGAAAAACAAGAAGCTACAAGTTGAACTAGACATGAAAAAAGACACCCAGGAACTAGAACAAATGATCACAAATTTCAAGGTTCAAATAGAAGAAGATAAAAGAATTGAAGAAGCACTCAAAAAACATCTAGAAGAAAGAGACAGGATCATTGGAAATTCAGAAGCAGAGATTGTCACATTAATAAAGGATCTACAAAAGAAAAATATGCAGAACAATGCAAAAGTTTTGGATGACATTATCAACAGTCAAAAGCTTCATCATGGGAAGTCCAGACTTGGATACAATGAAAAAGAAAATATATCAATCTCCAAAACAAAAGAACAAGAAACATACCCAAAAATATATGCAGAAACAGTCAAAGGGGATAGAAACAACTACAAGGAATATTACAGGGACACTCCTGCACTGAGAAGATTTAGATTTCATAATCAACGATCGACAAAAAAAATAGGCCTCAGGAAGAAGAAGGATTTATAAGAGTAAATCCCTTTAGAAGATATTCAAATCCCAGGTATCAAACTATAGTTTTTGTTTTATTTTATGAATGCAATAATATTGGACATAAAGCTATGTATTATAGAGCTAACAACAGGAACATAAACAACTTTGAAATTTATGCACAAAAGGGTTATCCAAGAAGGCCTAGTGAAACAAAGAGAAGAAGTTACAACAAGTTTGAATCATTGAGCACTGAAGTGGAATGATACAAGTGTAAAAACTTTGGATACATGTCCAAAGATTGTAGACTGATAATCCCTCCTAGAGAACCATAATAGAACAACAACAGTCATAGACACAAACCTCAGAAGAGAACATGGATAAGAAAAACAATCAGTATAGCAATGAAGAATGCACACTCACTTTATAAGATAAGCCAAATAAACATGGTTTCTATGTTTATAATGGTTGTTAAAAACACATGATAAGTGATAAAAACAATTTTCTTAAATTAAGAAAGGAAAGAGATGGATCAATATCCTTTGTAAATGATGAGTCAACTAAAATATTTGGAAAATCCATAATCAAATTTGGAAACAAGAATACCAAGGAAGAAATTTTTCTACTAGTAGAAGATATGAAACATAATATTCTAAGTGTGATTCAAATGTGTGACCAAGTTCATAAAATTACTTTCGATTCACAAAAGTGCGAGATAAGAAAATAATGTTCAGGAAAATTGATTGCAACAACTGCAAGAACTTTAAGGAACATATATGTATTAAGTGAAATTGGAAATGAAAAGTGTTTTCTAGGAAAGGAAGATGAAGGTTGGCTATGGCATAGAAGAATGGGTCATATACACTTTGATAACCTTCTCAAAGTCAGCAAAAAGGAAGCAGTTAGAGAAATTCCCTAGATCACGAAACCAACCAAAAATTTATGCAAGCATTGTCAACAAGGAAAGCAAACTAAGACGAGGTTTAGATCAAAGGAATATTAAATGACAAGACCACTAGAAATTTTTCATACTGATCTGGTTGGACCGAATACAACAAAGGGTTTAAAAGGTGAGAAATACTTTATGTTATTGTTTGATGATTATACAAGAATGACTGCAGTTTTCTTCCTCAGGAATAAGTCAGAATCCTTTGAAAACTTCAAGGTCTACAAGGAAATGGTTGAAAATGAAATGGATTAAAAAAAGAAATGTTTTAGATCTAATAATGGAGGAGAGTTTAATTCAAAGGAATTTATGGACTACTGTATTAGGCATGGAATAAAAAGGAAATTACTCATTGTTAGGAAACCTCAACAGTATGGAATCATTAAAAGAAAGAATAGGACTATACAAGAAATGGCTCAAACAATGTTAATGGATTCCAAATTGACAGATATGTTTTCGACACATGTAGTGCATATAGTAGTTCACATTCAAAACAAAGTAATTCTCAGAAACAACACTGAAAAAACTCCCTATGAGCTATGGAAAGGAAGACTAGAAAATGTGAAGCACTTCATAGTATTTGGAAGCAAATGCTATATAAAAAGAGAAGATGGAAAAATGGGAAAGTTTGACTCTCGTGTGGAAAAATGAGTACTTTTTGGTTACTCAAGTACAAGGAAAGCATACAAGTGTTACAATATGAGGTTGAACAAATTTGTGGAAAACATCGATGTAACAATTGATGAAACAAGTGGACGAGAATTAAAGGAAGAAGAAAATCAATCAATGGAACAACTTTACAAAGAAGAAGTAGAAGATGAAGAAGAAGTATAAGGGGAATATGAAGAAGATCAGATAGAAGTAGAAGAGAAATCTCAATAAGTGACTCCAAAGACACCTATCAAACAAGTACAAAAGAATCATCCTTCAGATCAGATTATCAGAAACAAAGATGCAGAAGTTGAGACTAGAAAATTAATATGTTCACTAGAACAAATGCACCTAGCACTCTCATCTACGATTGAACCAAATAGTTTTGATGAGGCCAGCAAGGATGGATTTTGGAATAAGGCAATGGATCAATAATTGGATCACATAGAGAAGAATGGTACTTGGGAATTGGTTCCAAGACTAAAGAATAAGAATGTGATTGGCACAAAGTGGGTATTCAGAAATAAATTAAATGAATATGGATAGGTTACAAGGAACAAAGCTAGATTGGTATGTAAAGGATACACATAGGTTGAAGGAATCAACTTTGAAGAGACCTTTTCCCCAGTTTCCATAATGGAAGCAATTTGATTTCTTTTATATTATGCATGTTCAAAGAATATTAAAGTGTATCAGATGGACATGAAATCATTTTTTCTGAATGGGGAACTTGAAGAAGAAGTCTACATTGAACAACTAGAAGGATTTTAGTTGTAAGAGAAAGCAGATTATGTGTGTAAATTGAAGAAGGCCTTGTATGGTCTAAAATAGGCTCTTAGAGCATGGTACTCTAGACTAGATAAACATCTACAGAAGGAAGAGTTCAGAAAAGGAAGTGCAGAAAACAACCTATACATCAAGGTAACTTAAGATACTATTTTATTAATTGAATTTTATGTTGATGATATTATTTTTGGAAGAAATGATGACAGGTTAAGCCAGAAATTTAGAAAGGATATGCAGAATGAATTTGAAATTTCATTACTCGGAGAAATATCCTTCTTTCTATGTCTTCATATACGTCAAAGAAACCAAGGAATTTTTATTTCTCAAACTAAGTATATCAAAGAAATGTTAAAGAGGTTCAACATGGAATATTGAAAACCAGTTACCACTCCTATGCAAACCAATTGAAAGTTGAGCACAGATGATGACTCAAAGTCTACGTACCAGAGGAAATACAGGTCAATGATTAGTAGCTTACTATATGTGACAACATCCATACCATATGTAATGCAAGTAGTTGGACATGTGTAACGATTTCAAGCAGCACCAAAGGAATCACATATATTAGCACTGAAGAGTATTTTCAGATATCTCAAAGGAACATAAGAGTTTGGATTATGGTATCCAAAAGGAAAAGATCTATCACTTATTTCATATAATAACCGTATTGATTTAAGTCTATTAATTCCATAAACTGAAACAGTAACTTCTACTTGATTGCAGAAAACTCAGTATTTTCTTTTAATTCAGCATATACGCATGTTAAATTTATCAATGAACAATAATTTCATAACAGAATAAAATTTACTTAATAGAACAATACAAATTTACCTCTTCCTGATGCTAATTTCTCCATTGACCCGGTTGTCCATCCCGCTACTTCGCTGTTGCCTAATGCATTGACCAACTTTTCCCAAACCGTGTGTCCTCCCTGCCAGCTAGGAGCATCCTGTCCAGCTTCCTAGCTCCAGGATACCATATGGATATCCTGGCCCCCATGCCCAAAACCCCCAGCAAACCGGTGCCCCCATAATAATCCTCCCATGACTTCAGAAATCCAACTCCGAACCAGAAATCCAAAACACCCCAAAAAAATAATCCCCTTCTTCCGTAAGCCTCCTCCCGTCATATCCCCCCTTCACCAACCCTTTCCTCCTCATTCATTTCCTTATCCATACATTCATTGTCTTATCCTCTTAGTTAATATCTTATTCGATTATTTAATGTTTCTTATGCTTACATTTAATGCTTCTTATCCCCTCCGTATACGTAATCCTTTAATTAAACAATTAAATTTATTAACCCTCTTAAAATTAATACCTATGTCATTGAATGTAATAGGTAATTAATTAATTAATTAATTAATCAAAATTATAACAATTAATTAATTAATTAATATTTAATTAATATCATTATACCAATCTTTGTTTAGTTAATAACATGTTAGAAAAATTAATTAGCTAATAAATTTTTTACTTAATAATCCCTAAGCATATATTCAACTAGGGTTCTTACATTTCCTACACAGATATAGATTGGGCAGGTTGCATTGATGATCGACAAAGCACCAATGGAGCAACATTATACTTGGGTGAGTGTTTAGTATCATGACTAAGAAAGAAACAATCATCAATATCCTTATCTATAGCCGAGGAAGAGTATATTGCAGAAACAACATGTTGTACATAGGTTCTATGGATGAAACAGACTCTGATAGATATACAGGTTATATATCTTATATTTACATGAGGAAGCACCATAAAATGGATAGTTCAGGTTGGGAGATCAGTTTCAGGAAGAGTTCATTCAAGGGGAGCAGCCCTGGATGGAAATATACCTGTTCCATTGATGACAAAGGGGGAGATTTATCAGATGCAAAGGTAAATGCTTTGAGAAAGAGCATAGAGGCAAGGTTCTAGGGGGAGTGATGGTCATAGGGGGAGCATGAGTGACATGAATTCAGTATTTCATAAGAGTGTTGTCATCAATTCCAAAGGGGGAGATTGTTGATTATTTGTGTTGGCTGTCATTGATGTCAACCCTTGAAGAAAGTTCAGTAGCACAAAGGTTTGGGCAATGGACCCAAGTTTTTTTGATGTATAATGGTATGTGTTTTAATATATTTGTAGTTAATACTATTCTATATGGATAGTGCATGTCATGCCATTTTCGATGGTATGTGGAACATCACATAACTCTTCATGGTTAGAGAGTTATGGCCATGTGAAGTTGGAGAACCCTCATGATTCATATAGAAGCCCCAAAAGGTCAAAGTAGTCAAAGTGATTGCAAAGAAGAAATTATTTAAATAATAAAGTGAAGTCATGAGTGTACTATAAGTCAAAGTGGATACAAAATAAATTATTTAAATAATAAATTTAATTGATAAATTACTAAGTGGACAAGTGGTTAGAAGTGGGTTAGCCCTAAAATAAGGAAAGTGGTTTAAGAGATTTTAGAAGGTAAATAAAAAAGTGAAGTGATGAGTGTACTGTAAGTCAAAGTGGATACAAAAGAAATTATTTAAATAATAAAGTTAATGGATAAATTACTAAGTGGACAAGTGGTTAGAAGTGGGTTATCCCTAATATAAGGAAAGTGGTTTAAGATGGTTAGAAGGTAACCCCTTGAAGAAGCTACATAAAAGTATAAATAAGAGGCAAGAGTCTCCCATTTTAATCACACTTGAGAATATTGAATATCTACAAGTGATTGAGGTAACCAAAGAATATCTAAGCCGAATTTCAGAGGGAAGGTGAAGTAAAGAAGGCTGAAATTCAAGGGAGGATAAATTCATTTGATGATGCTTTCTAAGGTATGTTATTTACAGGTCATCTTACCATTTTCGCAATAACTTTTTTTCTAGAATGATTCAAACTGTGAATTGGGAGGTTATTGAGAAAACATATCCAAGTAGTTGTGATAACAATTTCATCTTGTGGGTCGTTGTATTTTTGGATTCACACTCCGTGGAAAATAGGGTTTATGGCTAGTCCTAAAAATAGTCTAAAACATCTGTTTCCGGTAAAAACTTCATAAATTCTTCATAACAGATCAAAATTCAGTAGGACCAAATGTATTGGTTAGAGAATAGTCTATAGTATGTTTTGTATGATTTTCATATCTATACAACAAATATTCCGTGCGGGGAATTCTCTACAAGTTTGATCTCTAGAATAAGCCATAATTCAACGAGGTATGTCAATTTTGCTATAACTCTTTTTCTGATAGGTTCCAAGTAGTGAAATATGGAGTAATTGCATAAAATTTATTGAAGAAAATTGTGTACCATTTTTAGATCCTTATTCATTATAGATACATAGTTATGATTATTGCAAGCTAGGGTTGTTGAGTAATCCAAAATTAGTCATGTGAGACTAAAGTAAAGTTTGATAAAATATTAGTCTCTTGTTGTTAAAGTTAAGGAAGGTTTGCAGGTATGTGATCATACACACCAGGTCTATTACAGAGTTACAAATCAGGTTTGAATGATGAAATTGATGCGGGCTTTTGGTTGAGGTTCAGGTATAGGTTGGTGCATGGTTGATGCACTTGTTTATGGTACAGGCTGATTATAGGTTGTTTGGTACATGATGGTGCATGGTTGATGCACTTTTTATGGTACAAGTTGATTATATGTTGATTGGTACATGTTTACAAAACTATATCTCACAATGATAGTGTGACAGTGGTTCCATCATTCTACTTTTATTTCAGAGCGACTGGATGGGGCAAGGACAGGTGGTTGTAGCCACCTTCCGGTTGTAGCTAGAGAACATAGGGTGTTGTAACCTCCTTCTATTTGTAGCAAGAGATTTGGGGAGTTGGAGCTTCCCTCAGGTTGTATCCTGAGAAACTAGGGGGTTGGAGCCTCCTTCCAGTTGCAGCTGAAAAACACAGGAATTTGGTGCTTCCAATGAATGTAATTATTAAATACATATAAGAAAAAACATTATTTGTTTTTCTCTCGCTTTGGGTTTCCACGTAAAAACATTGATGTACTGTGTATGTGTATGATTGCTCATTTGTTCATTGTTCATTTACTCTGCAACTATTGAATGATAATACTTCATTTATATACCACTTGAATTTTGTGTTTAAAAGGGATTCAATTGCTCTATTACTAATTAACCCCCACCCCCCCACCCCCTCCCCTTTCAATAATACAACAAAAACTTAGTTGTGATTTTTTATGCATAATATTTTGAATTTATATCAACAGTGAATTAATTGTGGGTAGGAAAAATCAATTCCACTAAAGTTTTTCATGATGGGTTTATATAAATTAACATGGTATCATATCTCATCCTATGAATACAAAAACCACGTTTTTTTTCAAGATTAAAACTAGCATAGGAGGTCGAACAACTAATAAGGACGAGTGAGATAAGGAAACACTACAATGGAAAATGTAGTGTTGATATTCAAATATAGATTGGAAGGTGCTTCAAAATTCATTCCATGGAGAGAGCACATAGCTCTAGTTCTAGAGGAGTAGGGGTTATGGGAGTTTGTTAAGGGAACCCTAGAGACCTCAACATATCCTGTGACAGCCCCACCATTATAACAACCAAATGATGTGCAACAACTAAAAAATAACCCTTTTTTTCTTTTTTCTAAGGTTGTGTTAGGAAAATTTAAACATCATAATAAACATGAACATCATCGGCACATCAATCACATAAATTAACAAAATAATCATAATTCATTAATAATCCGATATGACACATGGCCGACACCTCGTCACCATGGATCATGACACACAAATAAATGTATTAACATATTAATTAACAAAACCAAACTTCATTACATTCTACCATTAAAAATGACGCAATACAGTACAAATCTTAACCTTCCACACATCTCGTAAGGACCATCAATCCATCAATTCTAACTCACAATTAAACATGGAACACAGGTAAGAATCATCGTTATCAACATACATCAAAATTAAATATTCATTGTGCGTGAGCGTAATAATCCATGAACATCCTCATGTCAACTTAAGCAAGGACGTGATATTAAAAAACAATTAAATTTATTGTGAGAGTGAATAAGTCACCTAAATTCAACACAATTATCATTAATTCTTAAGTGCAAGGAAAAATGACAAACAAATCACACGCCACTAAATTAAGGTGCACAAGTAATTAATATTACTTAACGAGTCATGCATCATTATAAAAATCATTTCACAAGTGAGCTGACCACTTAATCATTCATCATTCATATAATGACACAAGATAAGACACCATGTAGTCAACTATGTCTTATCCTCAAGACGCCAAGCATTTAATTGCTAGCATTCACACGTCAAACCATGGCGATGCACAGGAAGAGACTACACCCGTGACTATCCATACACATCAGGACGCCAATAGAATTTTCAATTAAATTGATGGCACAAAGGACGTGTTCTAGAACAACATAATTTTCACAAGATTAACGTGCGAGAGTAGATTGGTTATTAAATCAATTCCACTCCACCAAGTATGAAAGCGCAAGAGTAAATCAATTTTTTAGACAATCACTGGCCATCAGAAAAACGACGTAAGAGAAAACTTTACTTGTTCAATGCGCAAAAATACAAAAAAAAAGCAATTATACTGCAACAGTAAATAAAAGGCGCAAGAAATTTTGATTATTCTAGATCTCAATTTCAATAAATTAGAGAAAGAATCTTGCTCAAGAATCCACAATATAATATGGTAAGATTTAAAATTGGTGAATCCATCCTGGTTGCACTACTACAATAGGTAGGTAAACACCCTTCAATGATCCATTAGCATATCAAGTAAAAAGGTAACCTGCATGAAAAATTATTAAAACGAGGATAAAACCACCCACACCCATCAACCTAAGTTACATACCACAATTCAAAGCACCTAGCGAGGACACTATTCCCAATCCTTTTCAGCAAAATCAACATTCTAAGCATCAATAACCTAAAAGTGTCATGCACAACATTTTTAAGAAAGGGACCAACTGAACAAGGGTAATAAAAGGGGTCGAATGACCATAAACCACCTAGTAATGAAAATTAGTAAAGTAAACAAAAATGCAAACTTCCTTAGTTGGAAATCATCCCATGGGTCCTAAGTTAGGGATAAATTTTGTCATTGGACTCAAGCATGTTTCAAAAAAACTTCCACAAAAACTAAGTACTTCTTACCTACAAAGAATAAATTTGGTACAACCAATTCTTGTTATTTAAAGGAGGACAACTTTAGTAACATGAAAACATGTGTGCCAAATTAGTCTAGTATAACCACTTCAATATTTAATTTAATAATCATCCTTTAATATCATGTTAGCCCAACCATTGCTTCGATTGCTAATCATACATTTCATAATTTTTAGCATCAATCAACTGAAATATTAGACACAAACTTTCACAATAAATTAGGCATTTTACCAGAGATGTAGAGAGTAGAACTTACAACCATCTATAATCATGTCACATCTAAAATCAAGGTTAAGCAAGATAACTCAATGTAGAGTGAATCAGAGAGGCCAAGGTCGATGGTGGGATTGGCTCAGTAGAGATCACCTACCAACCACGGAGATCTGGAAGGAATAAAAGGAAGGGATAGCTCACCCATACAAGGCACTGAGCCAATGGGAAAAAAATTTGGCATGCACGGTTAAAATTGTTGAGTGGATTTGGGGAAAAATTGGAGTCTTGTGACTTAAGAAAAATGGTTGGCATTCTTTTACTAGAATCTGAGTTTTGAGGGACAAGTAAATTATAAGAAGGGGCATAGAAGGGGATCTCAGAAGATATTCACAACGGAGGAGGCAATCATTGGGGTAAAACCCAAGACAGACTCATGGAAAGTAGCTGGCGTAGAAGCCTGGAGTCCGTGGAGGTGCACACTGAGGCATAGAAGCCCGGGTATGGTGGTTTCACTAAGGGGAGAAGAGTTTAGTTCTTAACACCATGAAATAGTTAAAATATGTGAAACAAACACACGGTGAGGCTACACTCACTTCTCTATTATTTAATGAAAATTGATTACATTATTAAACAGGAAAATACTCTATTGAGTCGGTTACATGCAAACCACAAACAACTAGAATCTACAGACAGTTCAACTACGAACTAACTGTTAAGAGTTGGTGCTTACAAATGACACTTACAAGTCTCCCCCTTAATGGAGAATGAATTGACTTCTACACCTAACATCTCCCTAAGAAGCTCAAACTTAATATTTCCAAGAGGCTTAGTGAAAATATCAACAACATTTTCACTAGTATTACAATACATAAGAGCTATTTCATTTGACTGCAACTTTTCTCTAACAAAATGAAACCGAGCTTCAACATGCTTTGTCCTTGCATGAAAAATCAGATTCTTTGAAATATTGATTGAACATTGATTATCACATTTGATCATCGTAGGTTCCTATCATTCTTCTCCAACATATTGAAGAAGTCTTATTAACCAAACAACTTCACAAGTTGTTGCACACAAGGCTTTATATTCTGCTTCAGTAGACAAAAAAGATACAATAGGTTTCTTTTTACTTCTACATGAAACAAACCCAGATCTAATTCCAAACACATATCCATTGGTTGATCTTTGATCGTCCAGATTGCTAGCCCAATCAAAATCTGAATAACTTGTTAACTCAACATCAGATGGATCAGTATATTTAATACCATAATCAAGTGTTACTTTTAGATACCTGAGTACTTCCTTTGCTACATTCTAGTGGATTTCATGAGGTTTCTTCATAAAATGACTTAACACACTCACATAATATGAAATATCAAGTTTGGTTGTGGTGAGATAATTCAGACTACCCACAATCTATCTATACAGAGTGCCATTCACCTCTTTCGAACCATCATCACAAGAAAGTTTCACATTTTGTTGCATGGGAGAACTAGAAGACTTACACTGATCCATTTTAAATATATTAAGTATTTATGTCATTTACTTACTCTGACAAACAAAAGTTTGGCCTGCATTTCTCCAAACTTCAAGACCTAGATAGTAATGTAACTCACCAAGATCTTTCATTTCAAATACTTTTGACAAGTGCTGCTTGATTTCATCAATTAATTTCTTTACATATTCTGTAATTATCAAATATAAGAAAATCAGTACTATATACCCCTACTCATCAAATTTGGTATACAGATTTGGATCACTTTTTCTCCTCATAAAACCCTGTTGAAGAAAGAAAGTGCCTATCTTCTCATACCATGACCTAGGTGCCTGTTTTAGTCCATACAATGATTTCTTTAACTTACACACTAAGTGTTCTTGCCCCTTTTCCACAAAACCTTTAGGTTGAGTAAGGTAAACCTCTTCCTTTATCTCACCATTCAAAAATGAAGATTTAACATCTAACTAGTGTAGCTTCCAATGGTACTTTGTAGCTAAAGCAATTAACATTCTGATAGTATTCAATTTAGCTACTGGTGCAAATGTTTCAGCATAGTCATTACCTTTTGTTTGTGAATACCCCTTTGCCACTAGTATAGCCTTATACTTATCTATACTACCATCTGATTTAAACTTGGGTTTGTATATCCATTTGCATCCAATGGACTTCCTATGTTTAGGCAATTCAGTCAATTCCCAAATATTGGTTTTCATTATAGATTCATATTCTTCCTCCATTTCATTTTTCCATTCATCATGTTCATTAGCTTCATCAAAACTCATGGGTTATATGGCATTTGAAATGATACTCATTAGGGCATATTCTTTATTCCTCTCAAGAATCCGAATCTGTTGTGAAGATCTTCTCAACTGATTATCTTCCTCCCCACTTTATGAACATCTGTCTTCACCTCTAGGTGAACTGTGACTGCTTGAATTGTCCATATCACCGAGTCCTTGTTGCTGCTATTGTCACTGCAGTGATGGCTATTGTTGTGGTGGTTTTTGTTGTGGTGGCTACTACTGCTCTTCTTTAACTCCTTCATCAAGAAGTCGTTGCCATTCCTTATGACTGTTGTCGTCATGATTTCTTGCTTCTTGCTCATGGAAAACTACATCTCTACTTGCAAATACTTTGTGAGTAGCAGGATCAAACAATTTGTATGCTTTAAATTCATAACAGTACCCAATGAAAATACATTTAATGGATTTAACATCCATTTTCCTCCTATTCTCCTTTGGAATATGAGAAAAATCCTTACACCCAAATACTTTCAAATTATGAACTGCAGGTTTGGACCCATATAAGGCTTCAAAAGGAGTAACTCCATCAAGAAACCTTGTTGGACTTCTATTCTTTAAATAAACTGCAGTATTTATGGCTTCAACCCAAAATACATATGATAGATTCTTACCTTTCATCATATTGTGTGCACACTCTACCAGAGTTTTGTTTTTCCTTTCAATGACTCCATTCTGCTGTGGAGTGTGTGGTACTATAAATTGTTGTACTATTCCATGATCTTTGCAATATTTGTTGAAGTCCCATGATTTATACTCTCCCCCTTTATCTGAACGAAGGATTTTGATGGATTTTCCTGTCTTCTTTTCCACCATGGTTATGAATTCCTTAAAGTACTCGAAAACATCACTTTTTCTTCTACGAAAGTGAACCCATGTATATCTCGTGCAATCATCAATAAATAACAGAAAGTAAAATGCACACCATAAAGACCTAGTTTGCATAGGCCCACAAACATCAATATCTACAAGATCTAACACATCTCTCTTTTTCTTATCAGGATTAGGGGGGAATTCATCTTTGTGCATTTTTCCTAATGCACATCCATCACAAGAAACCTTCTCATTATTTAACATGGGAATTTTTTCAACCATATTATTTTTCTGTAATAACAATAAATCGGGATGATTTATGTGTCCATACCTTTGATGACAAAGAATATTTGTTGGCATGGTTGCAAAAGTCAGCGCGTGATGTGCTTTGCTGGTAACATCAAGTTTGTATAGGCCTCCTTCTCTCACTCCTGTTGCAACATTTTGGAATTTGTCCAACAGATCCTTCACTATGCAATAATTCTTGAAGAATTCAACCTTCAAGTTCTTATCTGTAATGGTGGACACAGAGATAATTTTTTTCTTTATTCCTGGCACATAAACAACATTGTGAATGTGACAAACTGTACCATTCGAAAATGTCATAGGAATGTCTCCATATCCCTTTATCTGATCAACACGGTCATCTCGAAGATATATGTTGGCACCATTTTGTGTTTCTTTAAAATTAGCATACCAATTTTTATTACAAGTCATATGTAGTGATGCTCCAGAATCCAAAAACCAGGCATCAGAATCATCTGTTTTAGTATATAAAGAAGCGTTAGACACAAACAACCTAATATCTCATGATTCAAAATTTGGGGGTTCATCAATATCATCACTAGTAATAAATAATCTGAGATCACGAATTGACGATTTTTCTGCATCATGACCTGAATGTGTTCTAGGTTTATTCCTAGCCTCATTTTTCTTCTTCGTATGATAGTCTTTAAAAATATGTCCAGGTCGACCACAATAAAAAAACCTCTTTGACTCATTCTTGTCAAATTGCATACCCTAATTTGGATATTGTCTTCTCTGCGATGAATTGCCTCTCTGCCATGAACCGCCTCTCTTCCATGAACTGCCTCCTCTGCCTCTTTCTCTTGATCTCCCTCTTGCATATCTCTTATGTGACCACAATGCCAAATATTTATTCCGAGGCTTTAGATTCCCACGCCTCTTCCTCTTGCAGTAAAATACCTGTCAGTTCTTCAAACATGGGAGGTTTCTCCCTTGTTACGAGACCTGTTATGAACATATGATAATCTTCTAGCATGCCATTTAAGGTAATAGTGACCAGGTCAGTGTTGGAAACAGTTTCCCCTATATTTACTAGATTGTCTTTCACTTCTTTAATACGACCCAAAAATGAACTAACAGATTCATTTCCATCCATTTTAATTCCTAGCAATTTAGTTTTCAGGAAAAAAATGTGATTTGTGTTGCTAGTTTCATACAATTCTTTAAACGTTGTCTATGTTGTAGCAAAAGTTGTAGCATCTCTAATATGTGGAAGTATGCTATATTTAAATGACATGTGCAACAATACCTTTGCCTTGTTTTCGTGCTTCTCCCAATCTTGGATCTATGTTGTTGTCGCACTTGCAGCCGGATCAGGTTTTAGTTCAGTTCCCTTCGCAATGTTCCAGACACCATAGTCCTCCATGAGTGTCTGCATCTTGAATTTCTAGTTAATGAAATTTGAGACATCTAACTTGTTGGCTTCGTTGAGGTAGGTCTCCGCCAGCGGATTCGCCATCGCTGCAATTTAGTCTCTGCAAGTGAATCCCCAAGGATAGGCAACTTTCTGTCGAGTTTCCTCTTGTATTGAACAGTCTGTCGCTCTACCTTCGGATCCACTGATCCAACTCTATCTTTGTACTCAACTTAAATCATGCATGCATCCACCTTTAAATCACAACACCACCTCATATGCATATATCGACATTTAAATCATGCATGCACCTTAATATCAAAAATATCTACTTTTAAATAATCACCTCACTATTTATGATGTTTCATCCTTTCATAACTCCACTCCACCTTTATGATATTTAATAATTATTAATAATTATCATAAGAAGACTCTACTTTAATAAAAAAATTATACCTCACTCTCAAATAATCCAAAACTCACATATGTAAAATTATCACATATAAAAGGAAACTCTCAACTCATGTAAAACTTTATACCTCAACTCTCACATATGTAAAACTTACGATTTGCACCAAATCACTCCAAAAAAAAAAAAAACTTACACGCTCCACCAAACTAGCATGCAAATGTTTATAAATATAACTCACGACTTTCTTAGGAAATCATGGCACCCTCTTTGAACTTTCAACGCTTCCAAAAAAAAATTACACTCCACTTTCACCGTAATGATTGACTCATGTATGAATTAATGAAGACTGTTTCTATCTCTTGTACACTCACCCTCTCACGCAACAATCCATCTTGAACCCATGCATGCAAACTAAAATTCAATATTTGCCTTCAAACCCATGCATGTGTAAACACTATGGTTTCCACACCTCACGCTCTAGTCGACTGTGGGGAGTTCGCACCTTACGAATGACTTGGGTGCGGAAATCATTAAATCCTTCCTCACTATAACTAAATTTTGACCGCGGAAATTTCTGAGTTTTTGATTCACTGAAAGGTTGAGTAGTGTGTCGTCGCACCCTTCCAAAGGAGGGACCTATGTACGTGTATGAATTTTTGCACCTCTCCCCATGGATCTGATACCAAGTTAAAATATGCAAAACAAACACTCAGTGAGGCTACCCTCACTTCTCTATTATCCAATGAAGACTGATTACATTCTTAAATAGGAAAAGACTCTACTGAGTCGGTTACATGCAAACCACAAACAACTAGACTCTACAGATAGTTCAACTACGAACTGACTCTTAAGAACTGGTGCTTACAACTGGAGCTCACTCCATTATTTCCAAGTGAAATGCCACCATTTTTTGAACTTGTAGAGAAGAACCAATGGACCCAATCACACGGTTCCTTGGGAGAGCATGAACGCACAAGCTGGGTCACGAGGGTCGTAATCAAGACCACGA
The DNA here is from genome assembly GCA_009831015.1 of Picea engelmannii. Taxonomy (NCBI): domain Eukaryota; kingdom Viridiplantae; phylum Streptophyta; class Pinopsida; order Pinales; family Pinaceae; genus Picea; species Picea engelmannii. The sequence continues at coordinate 1,306,582 of ML776578.1, read as the reverse complement.
TTGCTATGCTCAGATCTTTTATCCCGAACTGGAACAAAATTTCAATGGAGGGAAAGTGAGGCTTGTGTGGGGATAGTTTAGGGACCCAATCGATCACCCAGAAGTATCTAACAAAGAAAAAATCACACCTCCTGCAGCCCCTACCCTATGAAAAAAAAAGACGAGGGTAGGACTCAAGATCAACAAAGCAGAGAATAAATTCATTGGGCTAGGGGGTACAAAACCAGTGAGACATTAAGGAGGTTCCAAAACAGTTGGACTGGAAGCAACCTCACCTAGATGAAAACATTTGATTTGGGAAACGAGGCACACCAGTGTTAAGGAATCCCAAGGTGGAAGAGCAACAAAAAAAAACTGTAAAAACACTAGGCATTTAAGGAAATTAAGTTGAGAATCCACCCAAGGCAGGGACCGTGAGGGTTGAAATTGGTAATAATAATTTACTAACTTCCACCCTTCAATAAACATTGAAACCTTTAGATATCTTCATTTAACAAATATCCAAGTGTGGGAGCCTAAAAAATTGGGTATATGGAAGATAGTGGAAAAGAGAAGTTTTGTTTTTCCTTCCTTAGTCTAATCTCACTAAATAAATATACCTACTATGGTACTCCGTCATCAAAGGAACTTACAATTTGACATATGAAATTCTAATACAACTATGATGAAAATAAAATTAACTAATCATGTGCATTCAAATCTGATTACAACTCAATTCTTAAAAAAGGTATCGTAATCGACGATGCTGAGCTCGGAGACATTCTTCAATTGCAAGCAATCCTCCTCACTCTCCCTTTCTAACCGTTCAGACCTCACCGATACCTCCAAGCCAATGTTAGGGGTAGTCTTCTTCCCCCTGAGCCCCACGATCCGTAAAGGGGCCACTCACACAACCAGAGAAAATATATCTCCCAGCTCACCTCGCAAGGTCAAGCTACCATTCTTTAATCACGCTGGGCATCTCAACTCCCACAAGGAAACTCAGTCAAGAAAAATATCGGTAGTGTAACCTTACTCCTACCAGACGTGATCCATATTCCTCCTCTGCCATCCTTTTTATAGAGTTTTTTTAGTGATTAGTTTCCAAAAACCTCATTATATTATTTTTCTTAAATTTAATTAGGATAAACCTCCCCCATACACATGTCACATGATCCCTTAGTTTCACCAGAAATTAATTAATTAATTAATTCAAATTTTCCTATTTCGCTCACCCACCTAAAAGCGTTCCTAAAAGCGCTACTCGGTGTCCCTTTATTCCCTTATATTTCTTAAATGACTAACGCTTTACTTAAAGCCTAGTTGAGTTCACTATTAGAATGTTACAAAGGATAGATTCCCTACAAAGTTGGACATTCCCCCTTTCTTTAAGTTCCCCTTTTTATCTAAATTCAAAATTAACAACTTTAGACATAAAAAACAATTTACACTTTTAATAATTTAATCCTTCATTAAAATTTCACTTTAATTATTAATGTTTGAATTTTATTTACCCCCTTCTTGTTACATGTCCATTTAGTCTTTTTTTGTTCAATGTTCTACTTAGACCTAGGTTTTAAATTCACTATGTTAGGTGAGAGTTTTCAAGGGAAACAAATTAGTTATTAAACTTTACTCATAACATCATTCATTTTAAGGCCGACCAGGTCCTAAGGAGGCATAGCTTTCTAGGTACTAGGTTTATTAACTTGCCAGATTTAAAATCTTGCCATGCCCTTCAAGACACACTACATGCTCCAAGGGTTCCATTTGCTTTCATTCCTATTTTATTTATGCAATGTGCCCTTCAAGATGCACTATGTTCTCCAAGGGTTCCACTTTCTTGCATTCCTGTTTTATTTCCGTGACATGGCCTTCAAGATGCACTACGTGCTCCAAGGGTGTCACTTGCCTTTTGACTGATTTTGGTAGATGTCAAACCCCTAGAGTCAATACTCCATCAGGGGACCTTGTGGGACACTAAGGGATCTAAGGAATAAGGATCATGCTTTATTGCACACCCCTTAGAATCATCGTGAGCGACTATCATAATATGTCCTCACGACATCGTGGATCTCTCGAACTAGGTATTCATTAACCTATAGTTTGAGCCATGGCAGGAGTGATAGTAGGCTATGGAATGGTTATTGTGACACCTCTCCCTCAATATCTCTAGTTGTCATGTGTGACCCCTTTACTCCTAATGTGATTTTGGTTAGCAATGTAAGTTTTAAACCTGCGAAGTAAAGCAATGCATATAGATTCTTAAGCAATACAGAAATAATCAATGGCTCATACACAGAATACACAGAGATTTTTACCGAAAACCCTCAATCGTGAAAACCTTTCTTATTTTCATTATATAGAATTTCACCATTCTCCATACAATATATACAATGTTTTTAGGTATTCCGTAGATACCAAAACCCTAATCCCTCAATCCGGGATTAATTTACAAATCAGCTAAAAATAGCAAAAACCGCCCAAAAAAAAAATCAGACGTAGTTGTCGTATCTGACGCACCCACACACACATATGCAAATAATATAACACATACCCAACATTCTCCCACTTGTTGTTTTCTTTGCATCCAGGGGTCCAGGGGATTATATAGTCAACAATCCAGGGCATCAATGCCCATTGTTACTCTACACCAAGAGAACTTTTCTGTGCTCATAGACTTTGT
>ML776578.1:1155267-1299982 GCA_009831015.1 Picea engelmannii | reverse complement strand
CCTCCATCTTGAGCTTCCATAGCTCAAAGTTTTTACCATTGAACTTCTCTATATCGATTCTAGATGAGCTCGCCATTCCTCTTACTTTACTCGAATCTCCTCTGCAAAATCTCCCACTGAACCCAGGTTTATCACAGACCCAATATAAACTTGATCTATCAAGATCGAGCCAAACCCTCAGCAACAAAGGCGTCCCTCTGAAGCCAAAAATGTGCTCTGATACCACATGTAAGTTTTAAACCTACGAAGTAAAGCAATGCATATAGATTCTTAAGCAATACAGAAATAATCAATGGCTCATACACAGAATACACAGAGATTTTTACCGGAAACCCTCAACCGGGAAAACCTTTCTTATTTTCATTATATCAAATTTCACCATTCTCCATACAATATATACAATGTTTTTAGGTATTTCGTAGATACCAAAACCCTAATCCCTCAATCCGGGATTAATTTACAAATCAACTAAAAATAGCAAAATCTGCTAAAAATAGCAAAAATCGCATGGACCGTCAGACGCAGTTGTCATATCTTACGCACCCACACACACACATGCAAAGAATATAACACATACCCAACAAGCAAGCTATCACCAGCCTACATGCATGAATGAAATGTGTCAGTGATAACAATCAACATCATAATATCTAGTCATATGTCACATATGTAATATCAAAACATTCAAACCATAACCGTCTAATCCCTGACTCGATTCAGAGTCCAAGGAGATCCATCAATTCCATCAGCATCATCAAATGTCCAGAGTCTTTCACACTCAGGAAATCCAGTCAATAGCACTTTTCGATATAAATAACATAAAATAATGTATCACCAAATTCACAAATATCATCATGCTCCATAATCGAATAAATCAATCATATAATGAACCGGATCACTTTCATACAAGTTTACATAAGAATAAGCCACATCGGGTGCATGCAAGAGAGTGATGTTACATACACCCCCTCTTGTTTTAAACTTCGTCTTGAAGTTTCAGAGTATACAAATGCAAAAAAAAAGTATCTGACAATATCTAAATGTTTAGTTACCAACAAAGGGAAACTGATTATGCATATCATATGCATATTCCGAGGTAGCAGATTGTGGACTATAGTTATCCTATTGGACCTTCACCTGATTGATAGTTCAATGTCATAGTTTTCGAATGCGACGTTCCATAAAGTGGATTGGCTCTACCGTGAGCGCACCTTCTCCCAACATTTTCCAAGAACTCATTCAATCTCATGCATAGGATCATCAACCTAAATTCACACATGGACACAAGCTAAACATTGTGCAATGACTCAAAGAATGAGGCATGAATAGTCGTTAGGCCCTTCATAATTATGGTTGACGCGATGCACATCGACAAACCTTTATGTCGATCCTGTGATTCTTCCATCCCCTTTTGTATCATTTGTAATTGTTCTTTATATTCTTGGATCGCTTCTGGTCCTACCATAACCCCATCCTCGAGTCGATCCAAACTCAAAGGCATCTGAGAGGATCCCCCATAAAGAAACTCAAATGGCATCATCTTAATGGTGCTTTGATGGCTATTGTTGCACACAAACTCGTCTAGTGGCCAGAACTATTCCCAATGTTTATGTTGGTCCAACGCACACATACACAACACAACCTTCCCAAATTTTTTTGTTCCTTTGGTGAACCCATCTATCTCAAGGACATGTTGTACTAAATTTCAGTGGTGTTCCCAAGGCCTCTTGGGAAACTCGTCCAAAATCATCTTGAAAAAACTAAATACCTTATTGGATATGATTCCTTTGGTACATCTGGCAGTCTCAACATCTTGCTAATATAAACTCTAGATATACTTGGCACCATATGTGTCGTACGCACAAGGAAAAAATATGAACTCTTCATTAGGTTGTCAACTATCACAACAATTGGGTTGTGCCTCCTTGTTGTCAGTGGTAATTCAACAGTGAAGTCTGTTGAAATGACCTCCCATGTTGATTATGGAATAGTGTGTGGCCGTAGCAATCTTGTTGTATGTCTATGTTCAACCTTCACCTTTCGAACTTCTAGAGATCTCTCCACATAGTTGACAATGTACGCCTTTATCCCTTCTAGAAGAATAAGCGCTTAAGGTCAGTCCTCATCTTCCTGACTCCTGGATGATCCATGTACACTGCTCTATGAGCTTTGCATAAGATCAAACTTCTCAATTCTTCATTGGGATGTAAGTAAATCCGATTATTATATCACAAGGATCTGTCATTGTCCACAGTATATCCCTCAATTTTGGTACCATTATGGTTTCTTTCTCAGAATAAAAACATTCCTTACCCTATTTATACTAGTCACCATCGCATTGTAGTTAGAATATTTTCACGCAGATTCATTTGAAGCGGTCACTTGAAAATATGTTTGGTCTCTGACTCAACGCATCTTCTACTTTGTTCATTGTTCCCTTTAAGTAAGAAACCTCAAAATCATACTTGATAAGCAGTTCTTCCCAACGCCTTTGCGACACTTTCAAGTAATTTTGCGTAAAAAAAAAGGTCTTGTAAACCATAGAGGTCTATTTTTAGTTCGAATTTCCATCCAATCAAGTAGTGTCTCCACATTATCAGGGCATACACAATGTCTAACAACTCCAAACTATGTGTCACATAGTTCTCCTCAAGCTTCCTTAACATCCTCGAGATGTAAGCGATCACTCAAACATATTGCCTCAAGACTTCGTCTAAGCCTTCCTTGGATGCGTTAGTGCATACCAAGAAGCCCTTGTCCATGCCAGGGACTTTTAGCATTGGCGATGTTGTCAACAACTCCTTGAGCCTTCGAAATGCTTCCGCACATTTCATGGTCCAGACAAACTTCTTTTTCTTCTTTTGCAATTCTGTAATCTGATTTTCTATCTATGAGAAACCCTCAATGAACCGTCGATAATATCCTGCTAAAACCATGAAGTTACACACATTTGGGACATTCATCGACGTAGGCCACTCCACAATATCGCATACCTTCATTGGATCGTCAATGATGCCTTTGCTGGAGATAACATACCCTAAGCAATGAATCCTCAATAGCTTTGTGGTCGTTTCCCATAATTTTTTCTCTCACAACACTGTAGTACCAAGTGTAAAATTTCTTCTTGATCTTCCATCATCCGAGAAAATATCAAAATGTCATCAAGGAATACTTGACGGTAGTCAAGTAGAGTCTTCACGCCCCAACTTTCTCTTGTATGAAATTAAAAGGAGAACTCCAAGGCAATACACTTGGATGTATACATCCTAGGTTCAACAACTCCTTCAGTTTCACTTTCGACTCCATTAAATCAGGGGTCGACAGTCAATAAGGCTCTCTTTGCATCGGTTCAGTTCTAGGTTTTAGGTCGATGGTAAATTCCATCTTGGCTTTGGGTGGCACACTTGGTAATTCTTTTTTGAATCATGTCCACAAAATCTCGTACTACAAGAAGTTATTCTAATTCTTCTTCCATTCCCTTAACGTTCAATGGTAAGTATGCATATAACTTGCATCCTTGTGTGTGCTCTCTTGTAGTTGTAGGGAAGAACTGAACGTCGGGGATATTCCCTATTTTATTCCTATAATCACACTTATTTGTCCTTCATCGTCGATCCAAATGAATCACCTCATATTATCGTTGAGTATCACATCATGTGATTCCACCAATCCACATTGATCATGTCATTATAAGATATTAAGATCATGAGGTAGGTCAGACTTCATTACACTATCCCTCAGTTAAAGAGACAATTCATACCCCTTCCTCCAACCATCTGGTTGGTACCCGAAGCCACATCGATGAATCTAAACTTGTCTAGTCAAAGACCTTACCCAAATCCCTTCAACGTTGTACTAGAATTAGAGCTCTCCATGGCACAGACAAATACTAAAATTTCATTTGGCGATGGCACCTGAGGCCTCAAGCACAGTGGACTAGTGCTCGGCCAGGCGGTTATTTACCGTGGTCATGAATCCTATGGGCCTTTCCCATCTCCACCATAGTAGTCTGTCCTGTTGACTCGGTCTCTCTAGCCCTTTCAACCAGACAGTCTTGCTGGTAAGGTGACTCTCCACATGTCCATCGCCCACATTTGGTCCAGTACTCCTGGCCCCGAAAAAGAATTTGTTGGCCCAACATCCTAAGATCATGTTATGTTCTGCTGACAATCCTATACGGTGGCTCAGAGCGATGTTGTCGTGGATGCGGTGGTCCCCTGCAAGGAGCCCTCTACTGAGGAACCTATCGTGAAGGTGTCGTGAACACGGGTCCTAGAGATGTATCTTGATACCAAGAGGTATGGTCCGGATGACATTTGATGCTACTTCACACCAGATGTTTTCAGTCCAGATGGTCTTGTAGGACTCATGCCTGGACTCCCACTGTCAAATATTCCTTATCCAAGAGGCCTACTGGAATGCATCGTGCAACATTTGAGACATTTATATACTCACCTTTGCATGAAAGTTGGAGTTAACTCTAGTCACAAACTTGTTGATCTTTAGCTTCTTTGTGTTCCAATGCAGGGCATACCATAAATCTGGTCTCATAATCCTACACCATACGACCACCCTGTCACAAGGCGCTAAACTCATCGAGTTGGAGTTCAATGAATTCCCATGAAAAATTACTTTTGTCAAAACTGTTCCTCAAATCGTTCCCCTAACACAGCTTTGACGACCATGATTAGTTGAGGTAGGAGCATCTTCCTCCATAAAAGAGCTCTCCCTTTTAGCTGAAGACCACATATGCGGACCTTTGTGATGGAGGTCGAAATCACGAAGCGTGAAGCACATCGCCTAGCTCTCCAGCCATGCCTCGATGGTTGAGTCATCCATGACACTCATGGACTCGAGAAATTAACCCTCTCGATTTTTCTATGAAAGCTACCAGTATTGGTTCGGCCACGTTGTAGACCCTTAGGGGTACAAGCACCCTGGCCTTATCCCAGCACAGACGGCTAGTCAAGGCCTCTAACATTTCCTCGGAAAGACCTTGTCAGACCCAACACATCCTACATGACAATCCTCTCATGCTCAAGACTTGTTCCTATCCTTGGGGGTTGGACCCCTCTAGCACGAGTGCGACTGGATGCATCTCGCCTCCTCCCCTGGCACCACGTTGTGAATCTCTTCGATGCCCTCTAACTGTGATTACCACAAGGACAGGTTAATAATTCAATTAGTGTTGAATATAAATCAAGGGATGATTCAGTGGAAGGTGTGGCTATCCACAATCGCAGGGTTAAACCCGCACTAATACCATATGTAACAGCCCCACCGTTATGACAACCAAACCAACAGGTAAAAAATAACCATTTTTTTCTTTATTTTTAAGGTTGTGTTAGGAAAATTTAAACATCATAATAAACGACAACATCGTCGGCACATCAATCACATAAATTAATGAAAAAATAGTAATGTATTAATAATCCAATACATAACATGGCCGACACCTTGACACCATGGATCATGGCACACATATCAATGTATTAACATATTAATTAACAACAACCCAACTTCATTGCATTCTACCATTAAAAATGATGCAATACAGTACAAATCTTAACCCTTCACCAATGTCGTAAGGATGGTCAATTCTAACTCACAATTAAACATGGCGCACTGGGAACTATCATGATTATCAACATTAAGTATTTGTTGCAAGTGAGAGTAATAATCCTCAAACATCTTCATGTGAACTTAAGCAAGGGCACGAGATTAAACAACAATTAAATTTATTGCGCGAGTGAATCAATCACCTGAATTCAACATAATTATCATTAATTCTGAGGTGCAAGGAAGAATGACGAAGTAATCGCATGCCACTAAATTAAGGTGCGGACGTAATTAATATTACTTAAAGAGTCATGCATCATTAGAAAAATCATTGCACAAGTGAGCTAACCACTTAATCATTCATCATTCATATAACGACACAAGATAAGATGCCACATAGTCAACTATGTCTTATTTTCAAGACCCCAAGCATTTAATTGCTAGCATGCACACATCAAACCACGGAGCACCCATGACCATCCAAACACATCAAGACGCCAATATAATTTTCAATTGATCGTGCAAGACGTGTTCTAAAACAACATAATTTTCACAAGATTATAGCGCGAGAGTAGATTGGTTATTAAATCAATTCTACTCCACCAAGTATGAAAAAGCAAGAGTAAATCAAGAGCAAGAGTAAATCAATTTCTTAGACAATCACTGGCCAACAAAAAAAGGACATAAGAGAAAACTTTACTTGTTCAATGATCAAAAATATAAAAAATAAGCAATTATACTTCAACATTAAATAAAAGGCACAAGAAAATCTGATTACTCTAGATCTCAATTTCAATAAATTAGAAAAAGACTCTCGCTTAAGAATCCACAATATAATATGGTAAGATTTAAAATTGGTGAAGCCATCCTCGTTGCACTATTACAATAGGTAGGTAAACACCCTTCAATGATCCGTTAGCATTTCAAGTGAAAAGGTAACCCACATGCAAAATTCTTAAAACGATGATAAAAACCACCCACACCCATCAACCTAAGTTAAAGACCAAAATTCAAAGCACCTAGCGAGGACACTATTCCCAATCTTCATCATCAAAATCAACATTCTAAGCATCAATAACCTAAAAGTGTCATGCACAACATTTTTAAGAAAGGGACCAACTGAACAAGGGTAATAAAAGGGATGGAATGACCATAAGCCACTTAGTAATGAAAATTAGTAAGGTAAAAAAAATCCAAACTTCCTTAGTTGGAAATCATCTCGTGGATCCTAAGTTAGGGATGAATTTTGTCATTGGGCTCAAGCATGTTTAAAAAAGACTTCCACCAAAACTAAGTACTTCGTACCTACAATAATAAATGTCGTACAACCAACTCTTGTAGAAGGACAACTTTAGTAACGTGAAAACATGCGTGCCAAGTTAATTTGGTATAACGACTTTGGTATTTAATTTAATAACCAGCCTTTAATATCACGTTAGCCCAACCATTGCTTGGATTGTTAATCATACATTTCATAATTTTTAGCATCAATCAACTGAAATATTAGACACGATCTTTCACAATAAATTAGACATTTTACCAGACATGTAAACGGTAGAACTTACAACTAGCTAGAACCCTGTCACATCTAAAAGAAAGGTTAAGCGATATAACTCAATGAAGAGTGAATCAGAGAGGCCAAGGTCAAGGGTGGGATTGGCTCATTAGATATAACCTGCGAACCAATGAGATCTGGAAGGAATAAAAGGCAGGGATATCACACCCATACAAGGCATTGATAGCGCAGGGATAACGCACCCATACAAGGCATGGATAGCGCACCCTTAGTTGGAAATCATCCCCTGGGTCCTAAGTTAGGGATAAATTTTGTCATTGGGCTCAAGCATCTTTAAAAAAAACTTCCACAAAAAATAAGTACTTCTTACCTACAATAATAAATGTCGTACAACCGATTCTTGTTATTTAAAGGAGAACAACTTTGGTAACGTGAAAACATGCATGCCAAATTAGTCCGGTATAACCACTTCGGTATTTAATTTAGTAACCAACAATTAATATCACGTTAGCCCAACCATTGCTTGGATTGTTAATCATACATTTCATAATTTTGAGCATCAATCAACTGAAATATTAGACACAAACTTTCACAATAAATTAGACATTTTACCAGAGATGTAAACAGTAGAACTTACAACCAGCTAGAACCCTGTCACATCTATAAGAAAGGTTAAATGAGATAACTCAATGTAGAGTGAATCAGAGAGGCCAAGGTCGAGGGTGGGATTGGCTCAGTAGAGATCACCTACCAACCACTGAGATATGGTAGGAATGAAAGGCAGGGATAGCGCCGCCATACAAGGCACTGAGCGAACGAGAAAAATGTTAGGCATGCACAGTTAAAATTGTTGAGTGGAGTCTTGTGCCTTAACAAAAATTGTTGGCGTGATTCTCCCAGACTCCGAGTTTTGAGGGACAAGCAAATTATAAGAAGTTCCAAGAAAAGAAGGGGATCTCGGAATATATTTGCAAGGGACGAGACAATCGTCGGGGTAAACCCCGAGACAGTTATGTGGAAAGTAGCTGGCCTAGAAGCCTGGAGTCCGTGGAGATGCATAGGAGTCCGTGCGCCAAGGGGATAGGAGTTCAGTTCTTAACACCAGGAAACGCCACCACTGTTCGAACCTGTAGAGAAGACTCAACGAGACCAATCACACGGATCCTTGGGAGAGCATTAACGCACAAGCTGTGTCACAAGGGTCGTAATCAAGACCACGATTGCTCCGCTCAGATCTTCTATCCCGAAATGGAACAAAATCTCAATGCAGGGCAAGTGAGGGTGGTGTGGGGATAGTTTAGGGGCCCATTCAATCGCCCAGAAGTGTCTAACACAGAAAAATTCGTACCTCCTTCGGTCCTTACCCTATGCGAAAAAAAGACGAGGGTAGGACTCGAGATCAACATCACAGAGAATAAATTCGTTGGGCTACGGGGTACAGAACCAATGAGAGATTAAGGAGGTTCCAAAATAGTTGGACTGGAAGCGATCTTGTCTGGATGAAAATATTTGATTTGGGCAGCGAGACACACTAGTGTTAAGGAATCCCGAGGTGGAAGAGAAACCAAAAAAAATAGTAAGAACACCAGGCATTTAAGGAAATTAAGTTGAGAAGCAACCCAAGGCAGCGACCACGAGGGTTGATAGTGGGAAAGAGAGTTTTTTTTTCCTTCCTTAGTCTAATCTCACTAAATAAATATCCCTACTATGGTACTCCGTCATCAAAGGAACTTACAATTTGACATCCTAAATTCTAATACAGCTACTGCGAAAATAAAATTAACTAAGCATGTGCATTCAAATCTTATTACAACTCAATTCCTAAAAACAGTACAGTTACCGACGATGAGCTCGGGGGCGTTCTTCGACTATCCCCGGCCACACACACAACCAGAGAAAACATGTCTCCAAGCTTGCCTTGCAAGGTCTAGCTACCATTCTCTAATCGAGTTGGGCATCCCAACTCCCACAAGGAAAATCAATCAAGAAAAATATCAACAACTTAACCTTACTCCCACTAGGCATGATCCATATTCCTCCATTTCCATCATTTTTATAGAGTTTTCTTAGTGATTAGTTTCCCAAACCCTCATTAGATTCTTTTTCTTAAATTTAATTAAGATAAACCTCCCCCGTACACATGTCACCCAATCCCTTAGTTGCACCAGAAATAAATAAAGAAATAAATTCAATTTTTCCTATTTCCCTTACCCACCTAAAAGAGTGCCTAAAAGCGCTCCTCGATGTCCCTTTATTGCCTTACATACACCTTACTTAAATCCTAGTTGAGTTCACTATTAGAATGTTCCAAAGGCTAGATTCCCTACTAAGTTAGACATTCCCCTTTTCTTTAAGTTCCGCCTTTTATCTAAGTTCAGAATTAGAAACTTTAGACATAAACAAGAATTTCCCCTTTAAATAATTTAATCATTCATTAAAATTTCACTTTAATTATTAATGTTTGAATTTTATTTACCCCTTTCTTGTTACATGTCCATCTATTTATTTTTTGTTCAATGCTCTACATAGACCTAGGTTTTAAATTCACTAGGCTAGGCGACAGTTTTTAAGGGAAAAAAATTAGTTATTAAACTTTACTCATACCATCATTCATCTTAAGGCCGACGAGGTCCTAAGGAGGCATATTTTTCTAGGTAATAGGTTTATTAACTTGCCAGAGTTAAAATCATGACATGCCCTTCAAGACGCACTACGTGTTCCAAGGGTGTCACTCGCTAGCATTCCTGTTTTATTTGAGCGATGTGCCCTTCAAGGTGCACTGCGTGATCCAAGGGTGACACTTACCTTTTGACTGATTTTGGTAGACGTCAAACCCCTGGAGTCAATGCTTCATCAGGTGACCTTATGGCAGACTAAGGGCCTCTAAGGAATAAGGACCCTGCCTTATTGTTCACCCCTTAGAATCATCGTGAGAGACTGTCACAGTTTGTCCTCACGACATCGTGGATCTCTCGAACTAGGTAATTGTTAACCTACAGTTTGAGCCACAACATGACTGCTAGTAAGTTGTGGTAGGTCTGTTGCCACACCTCTCCCTCAATATCTTAAGTTGTCATGCGTGACCCTTTTATTCCTAATGTGAGTCTGGTTACCAAGATACCGTCAGCCCGCATCCATCAATGAAACATGTCAACGATAACAATCAACATCATAATATCTAGTCATATGTCACATATGTAATATAAAAACATTCAAACCATAAGCGTCCGCTCCCTGACTCGATCCAGAGTCCAAGGAGATCCATTGATGCCATTAGCGTCCTCAAACATCCAGAGTCTTGCACACTCAAGAAATCTAGTCAATAACACCTGCAAATATAAATAACATAAAATAATATATCATCAAATTCCCAAACATCATCATGCTCCATAATCGAATCAGTCAATCATATAGTGAACTGGATCACTTGCACACAAGTGTCCATAAGAATAAGTCACATTGGGTGCGCGCAAGAGCGGGATGTTACATACACCCCCTCTTGTTTTAAACTTCGTCCCAGAGTTTCACAGTATACAAATAAAAAAATAAAGTATCTGATAATATCTAAATGTCTAGTTATCAAGAAAGGGAAACTCATGATGCATATCATATGCGTCCTCCTAGGTAGCAGAGTGTGGACTATAATTTTCCTACTAGACCTTGAACTGATCGACAATCTGATCTCATAGTTGTCGAATGCGAAGGTCTAGAAAGTGGATTAGATCTGCCGTGAGCATACCGTCGCCCAACATCTTCCAAGAACTCAGTCAATATCATGCTTAGGATCACTAACCTAATGTCACACGAGGACACGAGATAAACATCGTGCAACACCTCAAAGAATGAGGCATGACTAGCCATTAGGCCCTTTATAATTATGATCGAAACGATGCGCATCGGCAAACCCTTATGTCGATCCTACGCTTCTTCCATCCCCTTTCGTATCATTTGTAATTTTAATTTCAATTATTGGATCACTTCTAGTCCTACCAAGATACCATCCTCGAGTCGATACGAAATCAAAGGTGTCTGACATGGTTGCCTATAGAGAAACTCAAATGGCATCGTCTTAATGGTGCTTTGATGGTTGTTGTTGCATGCAAACTCTTCTAGTGGCCAAAATTATTCCCAATGTTTTTGTTGGTCCAACACACACATATGCAACACAACCTTCCAAAATTGGTTCATTCCTTTGGTCAGCCCTTCTATCTTAAGGACCCATTGTACTAAAGTTCAATGGTATTCCCAAGGCCTCTTGGGAAACTGATCCAGAATCATATTGCAAAAACTAAATCCCTTATTGGATATGATTCCTTTGGTACATCTGGCAATCTCAACATCTTGTTGATATAAACTCTAGCTATACTTGGTGCCTCATGCGTCATGCTCTTCATTAGAGTGTCAATTGTCATGACAATAAGGTTGTGCCTCCTTGTCGTCAGCATCAATTCAATAGTGAAGTTTGTTGAAATGACCTCCCATGTCGATTCTGGATTAACATGTGGTCGTAGAAATCATGTTGTATGTCTATGTTCACCCTTCATCTTTCGACCTTCTAGACATATCACCACACAGTGGACAATGTACACCTTTATCCCTTCTAGAAGAATAAGGGATTAAGGTCAGTCCTCATCTTCCTGACTCCTGGATGAGACACGTACACTTCTCTATAAGCTTCACATAAGATCAAACTTCTCAATTCATTGTTGGGATGTAAGTAAATCTGATTGTTATATCACAAGGATGTGTCATTGTCCATACTATATCCATCAATTTTGGTACCATTATGGTGTCTTTCCCAGAAGAAAAACATTCCTTACCATCTTTATACCAGTCAACGTCGTGCTTTAGTTAGAATTTTTTTGCATAGATTTGCTTGAACATGTATCACTTGAAAATATGCATGGTCTCTGAATCAACACATCTTCTACTATGTTCATTGTTCCATTTAAGTAGGAAACCTCAAAATCGTACTCAATAAGAAGTTCTTTCCAACACCTTTGTTGCGCGTTCAAGTCATTTTGTGTAACAAAAAAGGCTGTTGTAAAACATAGTGGTCCATTTTTAGTTTGAATTTCCATCCAATTAGGTAGTGTCTCCACATTATCAGGTCATACACAATGTCTAACAACTCCAAATCGTGTGTCGCATAGTTCTCCTCAAACTTCCTTAATGTCCTCAAGATGTAAGCGATCACTCGAACGCCTTACCTCAAGACGTCGTCTACACCTTACTTGGATGCTTCAGTGCATACCAAGAATCCCTCAATCATGCCAGGTAATTTTAGTGTTGGTGTTGTTTTCAAGATCTCCTTGAGCCTTCGAAATGCTTCTGCACATTTCTAGATCCACACAAACATCTTTTTCTTCATTCGTAATTCCGTAATCGTATTTTCTATCTTCGAGAAACCCTCAACAAACCATCCATAATATCCTGGTAAAACCATGAATCTACGCACATTTGGGACATTTTTCGGTGCCGACCACTCCACAATATCCTCTACCTTCGTTGGATCGACAATAATGCCTTCACTGGATATAACATGCCTTAAGCAATGAATCCTCGATAACTTTGCGACTGCTTCCTATAATTTGTTCTCTCGCAACACTATAGTACCAAGTAAAAAATTTATTCTTGATCTTCTCTCATCTGAGAATATATCAAAATGTCGTCGAGGAATACTCAAAGGTAGTCAAGCAGAGTCTCCATGCCACATGCTTCTCTTGTATGAAATTAACAAGAGAACTCTAAGGTGATACACTTGAACGTATAATTCCTAGGTTCAACAACTCCTTCAGTTTCACTTTTAAATCCAGTAACTCAGGGGTCGACATCCGATAAGGCTCTCTTAGGGGTACAAGTGCCCTAGCCTTATCCTACACAAAAATTCTCTCATGCTCAAGAAATGTTCTTTTCCTTGGGGGTTGGACCCCTATAGCACGAGTGCACCTAGACGTGTCGTGCCTCCTCCCCTAGCACCATGTTGTGAATATCTACAACGTCCTCTAACTGTGATTACCGCAAAGACATGTTAATAATTCAATTAGTGTTGAGTATAAATCAAGGGCCTAATTCAATGGAAGGCATGGATATCCACAGTCGGAGGGTTAAACCCACAATGATACCATATGTAACGACCCCACAGTTACGATAACCAAACGACATGCAACAGGTAAAAAATAACCCTTTTTTTTCTATTTTTTTAATGTTGTGTTAGGAAAATTTAAACATCATGATAAACGACAACATCGTTGGCACATCAATCACATAAATTAATGAAAAAATAATAATGCATTAATAATTCGATATGAAACATGGCTAACACCTCATCACCATGGATCATGACACACACATCAATGTATTAACATATTAATTAACAACATTCCAACTTCATTGCATTCTACCATTAAAAATGATGCAATACAGTACAAATATTAACCTTCCACGCATCTCGTAAGGACCATCAATTCTAACTTGCAATTAAACATGGCGCATGGGTAACGGGTAAATTTGTTGCATGCGAGAGTAATAATCCCTAAACATCCTCATGTGAACTTAAGAAAGGGTGTGAGATTAAACAATAATTAAATTTATTGCACAAGTGAATCAATCACCTGAGTTCAACACAATTATAATTAATTCTGAGGTGCAAGGAAGAATGATGAAGCAATTGCATGCCACTAAATTAAGGCACGTACGTAATTAATATTGCTTAACCAGTCATGCATCATTATAAAAATCATTGTGCAAGTGAGCTAACCACTTAATCATTCATCATTCATATAACGACGCAATATAAGAGGCCGCGTAGTCAACTATGTCTTATCTTCAAGACTCCAAGCATTTAATTGCTAGAATTCACATGTCAAACCATTGACATGCACGAAGATACTACACCCAAGACCGTCCATACACATTAGGATGCCAATATAATTTTCAATTAAATTGTTGGCGCAAAGGATGTGTTCTAAAACAACATAATTTTCACAAGATTAAGGTGCGAGAGTAGATTCGTTATTAAAGCAATTCTACTCCACCAAGTATGAAAGAGCAAGAGTAAATCAATTTCTTAGACAATCATTGGCCAACAAAAAAGGGACAGAAGAGAAAACTTTATTTGTTCAATGCACAAAAATACAAAAACTAAGAAATTATGCTTGAACATTAAATAAAAGGCACAAGAAAATCTCATTACTCTATATCTCAATTTCAATAAATTAGAAAAAGACTCTCACTCAAGAATCCACAATACAATATGGTAAGATTTAAAATTGGTGAAGCCATCTTGGTTTCACTACTACAATATGTAGGTAAACACCCTTCAATGATTCGTTATCATTTCAAGTAAAAAGGTAACGCACATGCAAAATTCTTAAAGTGAGGACACTATTCCCAATCTTCATCATCAAAATCGACATTCTAAGCATCAATAAACGAAAAGTGTCATGAACAACATTTTTAAGAAAAGGACCAACTAAACAAGGGTAATAAAAGGGGTGGAATGACCATAAGACACATAGTAATGAAAAATAGTAAAGTAAACAAAAATGCAAACTTCCTTAGTTGGAAATCATCCCCTCGGTCCTAAGTTAGGGACAAAATTTTGTCATTGAGCTCAAGCATGTTTAAAAAAAACTGTCGCAAAAACTAGGTACTTCCTACCTACAATAATAAATGTGGTACAACCAATTCTTGTTATTTAAAGGAGGACAACTTTACTAACATGAAAACATGCACGCCAAGTTAGTCTGGTATAAAAACTTTGGTATTTAATTTTATAACCAACCTTTAATATTGCATTAGCCCAACCGTTGCTTGGATTGTTAATCATACATTTCATAATCTTTAACATCTCTTTAGAGATTAAGGGTGATAATTATCAATATCATTAGAAATTAGATGTTTAATTTTAAGGCTTTACTTTTCTATTATTATGGGTGAGTTGTTAATGTTGTAGTGACTATTGGGGTTTGGAGTTATAGAGGTTAAGGGTAATGTTGTAGTGGCCATTGGGATTTGGATTTATAGAGGTTAAGGCTTATAGGCTATAAGGCTTAGTGGTTATAGGTTTTAAGGTTTAAGAGTTATATAGGTTAATACTTGGGGGTAATAATGATTATAATTGCTATAGTTTAGATGAGTTAGGTGTTAAAGTGCTCAAGGGTTAAACAAACTAAGGTTTATATGATTAGGGATTGCAAAATATAAGGGTTTAAGCATTAGGAAAATAATGGATTGTAGAGGTTAGGAGTGCTAGTGATTATAAGTTATATGCATCATAGAGGTTATGGGTTAGGACTTATAATTTTATGGACTTTGGATTATATGGATCATATTCGTTAGGGGTCATATGGGTTATAAAGATTGGGTTATAAATGGGTTAGTTAGTGTTTACACTTTTTAGGTTCTATAGGAATTAAGAAATTATGGTGATAGTGGTTTAATAGTTAGAAGGTTTATGGGTCTTAGAGTTTACAAGGGTTAAGGACTATACGGGTGAAAGATTCTTGGTTAGGTTAAACTAGTTTAGGGTTAGAGGACATACTCATTAAGGGTAATAGATATTAGGGGTGATATGGGTTACATTAGCTCAAGATAATAAGAGTAGCAAGGGTTGGGTTATATTGGTTAAAGGAATTAGGTGTGATATTTATTACATTTGTTAAGGATTAAGGGTTAGGGATAATAAGGGTTAAGGGTTATAAGATCATGGGTTAGGGATTACAACTTATATGGCTTATAATTCATAGGGATTAAAGATTACTAAAGTTATGGTTTCTTTGGATTACAAGGTGTAAGGTGTTAGGGAATTCAATAACATGGAAACATGGTTATGGTCAACAAATTTTTTTAGAAAGATAATGGTATTTGAAGTCAACCTTTTTTATTGATATTTTATTTAAATATATTTTTTATCTCTCTCTATTTAATATGGTTAGCAAATTGTTTTAGAAAGATAATGGTATTTGAAGTAAACCCTTTTTATTGATATTTTATTTAAATATCTTTTTTATCTCTCTACCTATTTAATAGAGCCTAATATAAGATAGTTATTTCTCTATACTTAAGAGATTCAAAGTTAAGATGCATATATTAATGTATTCAAAAATTTTAATCTTCTCTATATTTGAAAAATATCAAATTAAAATTAATTTTTATTATACATTTCAAATTAAACAAATCTATAATATTATACTCAAAATCATGTAATTTTAATATGTATCACATTTTCCCATTTGTAATGTTTATTAATATCTTCATTCTACACTTAATTACAATGTTAAATAAAAAAGGTGCTCACAACTATCATTTCCTAAACACTAAATTAGAAACATTATTGATTTGATATTGAATTTTTAAGAGGGATTTCTCAATAATGTATACAAACAACATGTATCATTTAAGGTAGCAAGAATGGCCCTCAAAAAGTGACTTCATAAGATAAAAAATAAATCTATAGAAAGAATAGCCACCAATCTCAACCAAAAAAACTACTTAATATTGAATTGATAAAAAAGAAAAATATTTTTTTTTTTTTTTTTTTTTGTTATTTTGTGCAGGACCTGCGATTGACCTGTGGCTTGAGAAACCGCGACTCAGGGGCCGTCAAAATCACCCGGGGATCGCACCCGGCCTGAGCCACACCAACCCATGCCTTAACATGGTTGGATTTTTTGTCCCCGCAGGTTTCGAACCGGTGACTTTAACATCACAGAGTGGCTTAACAACACACTCCGTAACCGACTGTCCTACACCTCGGGGACATTTTTTTAAAATATTAATAATTTTAATCTTTTAAAATAAATTTAATAGTAGCAAAATTCCATGAATTTTTAAAAAGTGGATTTTTCCATTTAATAAGTTTATCTTATAAGATCATTTTAGTCAAGATATTTGTTAATCCATTAGATAATTATTAATGTGACTCACGATTTCAAAAACTTTTAAATTAAATTTTAATTTATATATTCCACGTAAAATCTTACAATATATTTTACCTTTTATTCTAAATTATTAATCTCTCGGCTTAATTAAAAATTCCGTAAAAATTTACGGAAATTGGATGGATTCTACACTGCCGCAGCATGTAGTCCACAACATTGAGCTTGCGGTACTCGAGTGACTTATTGGAGGAGCCATTCCTTTGGATATTGGACATAAAATAAAAGGATTCAACGGAAGAGGTTTACGAGTTTTAATAAATGTTGGAAATTTGTTGTTTCCAGGAAGAATCTAAAGGTTATAATGTGAAGAAGCTTACGTATAATGGATACTGTTAAGAATCTTATAAATATTTTTGGCTTTGGATAAAAAATTGAAAAAAATGAAAAAAATGACTGATTTAAATTATTAATTTTTCTATGTATTTAATAAATTTTATTAAAATAAATCTTATTTCTTTTTATTTATGATCATTTTTAAAATAATAATACATTTATATTTATGTATTTTAATATTTATGAACATTTATCAAATATTTATATATTTTAATATTTATGAACATTTATATACATATATTTTAATACTAATATTTTAATATTTATGAACATTTTTAATTTTACATAATTATATTGCCAACTCAAACACTTGATTACCATTAAAGACGAATTTTGTTATACTTAAAATATATGTTAAGTTAAATAGATAAAGTTAAATTAAGTTGAGGAATTTACTAATTTCAAATTTTTATTTTTTTTTAAAGATATAATAAATAAATTAAAATAATTATTAATCTCTTGACATTTAATAAAATTTTAATTAAAATAAATATATAATAATATATTTTAAGCTGTTATTTTTTTATTTAATTAATTTTAATTATTTTTTATAAATTTAAAACTATATTAATATATTTTAAATTATTTATTAAAAAAATCGCATTAAATTTTTTTTATAGTAAATTTTTTAAAATATCTATTAATCCATGTCAATGTGTTATGTTTTTTTTTATTTTATTATTATTATTATAAATACCTTTTACTTTATATATAAGTGTAATTGGCTAAAAAAACAAACGTAAGCACAAAACTAAACATGGTTCTTGTCTAAAGTTAAGTAGTCGGCTTTGACACTCATTGTTTTGGGTAAGTTAAAGTTAGGGTTTTTCATATTAGTTTTGCCTTTTTGAAAAAAACTACTCTAATTGATAACAATTAGATTTTCAATTTATAATAATTTTTATTTACATGCATAAATATTCAATAACGTCCACCTTGCCACTATATATAAATTATCTCTGTGTCGTAATTCATCTAAAAATTTTAGTAAAATTTGTGAATTTATTATTTTGATTTCTATCATTCTTATACCTCGAAAGATTTTGATATAAAAGTATTAATCTTTATATTAGAAGTTTCTGTGTTTGATATAAAAGTAGTTGTTAAAGTAGTTTTTGAGTTTATATAAAGAAGTTTCTGAGTTGTGATTGCTATACAATTTGAACTTTTATAGTATCAAAATGTTCAAATTTCAGTATGCTCTGTTCTTTAATTAAATTGATTAAAGCTAAATAGCTATGTCACAATTCACTTGATATTTTGTGTAGCTTTCTTAAATATTTTAAGTGTTTTAATTAGAGGCTCATCAATGTACAAAAATATTGGTAACATTTTTTTAGTTGAGTTTATGATAAGCAAGACACTTGTAAATTATTATGATACATTTTATCTAGTTTGTAATTTTAACTTTAAAAAAATAAAATCAAAAAGTTTAAAAATAAAAGTGATTTCTGGTGTTTGTTAAAAATATAATTGTAATTTTAATTAAATATAACAAAAGAAATTTAAATTTTTTATTAAATAATTGTAATTTTAACCAAAAAAAAAATTTAATAAGAAAAAAGATTTAAAATTTTGATTAAAAACAATACTACCAAATCTATGGGAGGATTTAACCTTCTGTCATAAATTGAATTTTAGATTAAAAAATAAAATAATATTTTAAAATGAACTTAATGAAAATAAATGATAATGATGATAATGATGATTAACATCCACTAAGACCTAATTAATCTATGGGATCTTAAAAGGGTAAGTGATTACTTGTGATTTTTTATGGAACAAAACTATAAAATTCATTTTATTTTAGAATTCACTATCAAAATTATAGATAACTTGAAATAAAAATTAATAAAAAATTATATATATATATATATATATATATATAATTGTTAGGATATGTTTTATAAAAGTTAGTTGGACCATATTGTAAATATGATCTCAGATATGATTGTAAGTGTGTAAACTAGATTTTTAATATTTTCTTTATGTTAGTTAATTATGTATCTTGATTATCAGGGTTTCTTATAACTGCACTTTGTGTTATGATCACAGGTTTTTATGATCACAGGTTATGGAAGATGCTTATAATATGCAGAAATAAAAAATAAATACTACTTGATTAAATTTATGACTAAAAAAGTTAAAAAAAAACTAAAACTAAAAACCAAGATGAGAGAGTTTAGGCACATAACTTAGGAATGGTGACAATTAAATACCAAGTAAATCAATTGCCAATGAAGAGTTATTGTAGCAAATTTATTGCAACTTCATTTTCTATTTTTCTCATAATCATGCAATTAACTTAATAAATTTAATAAAAGAAAAAAAAAATATCAAAACAGAAAAAGCTACACATAATTTCTATAAAATTATTCATTCAACTTCACATAATTTTTTTCATATTAACACAAGAATCAACTCCACATACTTTATGTCAAAATATTCTATTAACCAAACAATCAACAAATCAATCAAACATCACTATTAAAACTTCAACAACTTCAAAAGAGAGTCCTAAAACGTTAAAAGAGCGATTTTAAAATATTCACGATTCAAGAAGTACAAATACAACACAGTTTTAATATTTGTATCTTGGAAAAAAACTAAGCTAATCATGTATCATGGAAATTCATAAAGTTAAGCTTCATTTCATTTTTATGCCAAAAGTGTGGCTTGAAACGGATGATCCAACTAACCACTCACCCTAAAATATAACGGACAACAGAATGAAGAGGTGCATGAACGTAATAGAAAGGTTCTCTATCTAGTCCTATGATGATTTTCAATATGTTATAATCTAATTCATCTAGTGTGTACTAATGCTACTATTATCGTCAAAGAAAAGAGAAAAAAAAGGAGAAACCTATACCTGTTTTGGGTTGAATTGGATTAGTCATGGGATAGAGTATGAGTTCGTTGGTGTCTTCTTGATCTGTAAAACAAAGTACCCCACAGACTGAGTAAATTTACAATACAGGGTGAGTAACCACTTGACATTAATTTATTGTACAAACAACTAACCTCATGTTTGTTGTTAAAAAAGTGAATCAATTCAGGAAAAAAAATGAAGGAGAAACCTGCAGGTTAAACAAGATTCAATTAGAGTCTTTCTCGGTGACCGCTTGTCAATTTCTCCGTGTCTACCTAATCTGTTAGGAAAAAAGATCAAAACTGAAAACAATGCATTGAAGAAAAGCTAAACAACATAGAAAAATTAAGATACCCAAAAACTACATAAAGCAAGTCGATCCAATTCTAAAATGCGAGAGAGATTAAAAAAAACTAGAAAACCTAATGTGTTGAAACAAATGGAAAACAAAAGATTCTTAATGTAAAATTTCTTGTCTTATATCCTCATTTTAACCGAATTTAAAAGTCATCGGACATCCATTTTCAAAATATATTCTAAACATAATACTATCCTGCCAATCGTTTGAAAGGTTTAGATGAAAAATCTAACAAAAGGATAATCAAAGAGTAATTTTTAGATAAAAGGGATTCAAATTGCAAAAAAAAAAATATGAAGATATCAAAACATTTTGAAAAAATTATCAAAACCCTTGTAGAAATTTTGTGGAGCACAGGTTAATGTGAATTTCAGAATACAAACCAAACCCATATGCTTCATTGAATAATTTAAAGCATATCAATTGATGAGTTTCAATGAAATGACAACAACAAAGGGTGGCGATTAAGATCATTTGAAACCATAAACAGAATTTCCACTAGCCATCACCAAATTAAATTTCATTACCTTGAGATTTAATTACCTGTGAAAACTAATATCTGTTGAACATTGTTGCACTTTTATGGAATGTGGGATTTCTTGATCAATCCATTGAAAATTAGAAATTAATCAGTGGAAAGCTTGTGGAGCCTCTTTCCTTCATTTCGTCTTCATCCGCTGTTAATGCTAACTGGAAAACCGACACAGAAGCAAACAAACTTAACTGGCCAAATTCCATTCAAAACAACAAAACCTGGCCAAAATCTATACACAAAAAAACAACAAAGGCCAAAATCCATAAAAAAAAAACAACAAAATGTGGCCAAAATCCATACACAAAAAACAGATTAACCTAACTGACTGCTACATGGATGAAGAGAAGAATTCGACAAAAGAACAGTCAATTCCTCATCAATTAGAGATGAAACAGAATTATATAGATTAACGTGATAGTTTTTTCAACGAATAGACAATTCCTCATCAACGGCTCCAAATCAAAATTTTATCGATTATCGTGATAGCTTTTTTAAACAACGGCTCCAAATCAGAATTTTATTGATTACTGTGATAGCTTTTTTAACTGACGGCTAGAAATCATAATTTTATCGATTACCGTGATAGCTTTTTTAACCGATGGCTCCAAATAAAATTTTTATCAATTACCGTGATAGCTTTTTTAACCAACGACTCCAAATCAAAATTTCATCGATTACCGTGATAACTTTTTCAACCAGTGGCTCCAAATCAGAATTTTATCAATTAGCATGATAACTTTTTCAACCAACAGTCAATTCCTCATCAACGGCTTCAAATATTTTTCAATCCGTTTGGATCATCCTTTGAAACCTGCTCTATTCGAGTACACCGGAATCTCCCAGTTTACATTGTTGTTATGATTATATAACATTCTAAGATAACACATTAACTCACAAAAGGCCGAATTCTTTTTAGCGTTCATCAAACACCCACTTAAGTCATCAACATAAAAAAACGGTTTTTGTGATTGGACATGGTATTCTTATGATTACGATATATGTCACTAAGCAAACCATAAAATATTCCAGACCACACGTCATCGTCTTGAAAACACCCAACTATTATATTTGACATGCACAACAATTGGAGGTAGCTACGCTCTAGCCATCATAATTATGATATATAAAAGTTTTATAATAGAGTTAAGAATCTTTGAAATTAAATTTTAAAAACTTAACATTTCATTTGAGTGTTTTTAGTATTTCAGTTTTTTTTTAATATTTCAGTTTTTTTTAATGGTATGAAATAATGTGTCAATTGGTTATAGTTTGGATGGTTGAGATGTATGATTTTTTTCATATTTAGTCTTTTTAATGATATGAAATAATGTGTCAATTGGATATAGTTTGGATGATTGAGATGAATGATTGTTATTCTTCCTATATCTATACAATTCTCTTAAAATGGCATGAATAAGTACATTATTGTAATGGGTTTAAGCCTTCTTTCATTATATGTAATGGAAAGTTTCCTTTGATTTAATTGAATATCAAGGAAAATCCTTTCATTTTTTTTTAAAATAATGGTATGAAATAATGTCTTATTTTTAATAGCCATAAAAAAAAATAAAGCCAGATACCAAATCCATGAATAAGACCCTTTTGTTTGTGGGGCAAGGAACTTCCCCTCCTCCCAAAAATTTACACAAATTCGACTACATAAATATACATGAAATTACCACAATATTTATATCAATACAACATTAAATAATGGTAATTAAATATAAAATAACAACTAAATGTGATAAATAATACAAAATAATTATTAAATGTGATGAAGAATATAAAATAGTTATTAAATATTACAATTGACTATAGAAAGGTTTTGATATTCTTATTATGTAGAAACATGATGTTATTATGTACTTCATAATTATTTTTTTACAAATCAAAATTGATCTCAAATATCATGACATATCTTTAATGGAGACCTATTAATAACACTAAACATTAAATATTCTCTAGAACAATCTTATGTCATCCAAAGTTTTCCATGTTAACAAATTTGTTTAGGGATAAGGAGTACTTTGATCTAAATAAGTGCATGATTTAAAATTACTTATGCAAAGAATGGTATTGGAAATAAGAGTGTTAAACCTACACCATCATTTGTATTGAAATTCAAGAGTGTATTAAAAATATTTTTTTTTTTCAAAATTATGGTTCTATAATTTTTTTGTACTAACAAAGAAAATAGTTTTTGGTATGAACAAAGAAAATGGTTAGAAAGAAGAATTTTCGAACAAAATGATTCCTTTAAACATTATGTTTCTAAAAGGATTTTTGAATAAAGTGATTTCATTAAACACTACATTGAAAAGTAAAAAAAATTATGTTTTAACTTCAAACACTTAAAATTCTAATTAGAAGTTCTGGATTTACAAGTTTATTTTCATTTATTGGACATGGACAAAGAATCTTTGTCAAAAATACATTTTTTTCAATAAAATGAGTCATTTAAATGCTATGTTTCTAAAAGGAGTTTTGTATAAAATGAGTCATTTAAATGTTATGTTTCTAAAACCATTTTGATTAAAATTATTCCTTTAAACATTACATTGAAAAGTGAAAAATTGATTTTTTCTTCAATTTCAAACACTTAAAACTCATATTTTCTTTAAGAGATTTAGTTTAAAATAAAAACAAGATTTATAAAGAATTGTTTTACCTTTGTACTCGTGTTCTTACAACATATCTCTTTCCTCTCATGACACATTAGTTGTAATGGAATTTTAGAAACACACCAATATGTTCACTAGGAGGAATTATTCAATGTACATGCACAACCTATTAAAATATGGTGTAAAAGGATGAAATGTATGAAATTACATGTTGTGAGACTAAGTGTTGTGGGAAAAAGATGTCTTGTAGCCAATGTGGACTATAACATATAAAATTCAAAGAACAATGCACTTGTTTCTCAAATATTAGTCTAGAATTAACTTTCATAACTAACTTTTTGTTACAAGGAGGACTTACCTCTGTCCTAATGGTTGTTTGGAGACAAAATATCAAGCATTGATCTTGTTCCACTTGCCTTTCTCCAATACAAATTTACAAACATGGGCACAAGAAGATAAGTACCTTGTTCAAATAAATGGATAAGAATGAAAAAGAAATTGAAATAACTAATCCTAACTAACAAATTGGGAGAGTGAGTTCCACAACCAAATACAAAAGGAGATCAATTATTGAAAACAAACACTAAAATTGGGGTAGGGAAATAAGAGAGATATTCCTTTTCAATTAAAGTAAACAATAGTATACAAAGTTTTACCTAATTTTCTGTTTGCACCTTCTGTAACTGTCATTGAGATTTCTTCAACCCTAGGCCACTTAAGACTACGTCAAGACTTCAACTATTCTCCATCCAATAGGATGAGGAAAATTGAGGGGTTTTAGGCCTAAAATACATGAAAAAGGGAAACACTCAGAAATAAAGGAATTCTTAAGGGATGAAGGTCATAAAAATGCAAGGGAATCATCCACCTATGATTGGCAACAAATCAAAATGATAGCTCTACTATTGCATTAGTGCTTAGTCTTTCCTTGAATTTAGGCCTTGTTTTATACTAATTTAAGTTGTTTGAGGTAGATTGGAAAGGGTTTCAGAGAGTGATATAAGCAGTTTCCCCATAAACTCACTCATAAGTGTGTCTCTTTTTTGTGAATTTTAGAATTTTTTATCCACTTTTTGAGGTACATGCTCCTTTCTGAGTAGGAAGAGCAAGTGCATTTCCAAGGAGGTAGTTTAGATGGTCTTCATAGCGAGAAAACTTAGAAAGAGGGGAGCATGGTGTCCAATTAGGAATCTAGGACATGGAGGTGTCAAAAGATACGATAACAATGAGTAAGCCCATTATCGATGATATTGGTTTTCTATTCTATTTTAGGGACATAGGGCCTTGTGAGACTAAGAGTGATATGAAACTAGTGCTAAATGATTCATTGTACTAATTCATATTCTTATACAGAGATTTTCAATTTTTTCATAATTTTCATTAAAAATTGGCTTAATTGGGATTTAAAAACTGAAAATTTAAAACAAGAACTGAAATAACACAAGAAATACTCAACAAATTAATAATGGAGTTCACCCATATGAACTACATTTCCAATTCCAATTTAAATGAAAAATAAATCCATTCAAAAGGATGCAAAATACATGATTACTCCTCTTTACACCAAATAATGCCCTTCAATCTATTCTCCCAATAAAGGGACTTATCCTCCAAATATGAGTTGAGGGATTTTCTCGTCTAGTGTTAGAAGCATACGCTCTGCATTTCATATGACACTCACCAAAAAAGCGAGCATCCAAATCTTGAAACACTTCCAAGATGAAGGTCTTGGCACTAAGGACCAAAAATATCAATCTCGTAGCTAAATTGTGTCATTAGGAGAGAGTCATCAGTTGTAAATATTGCAAACAAAGATGGCCAGAGTAAGAAAGTTACAATATTGCATCCAATATGAATGCATTTATGTTGAGAACATTTACCAACCCTTTTTTTCATCCATTTGCTTCTTCTACTATAAACACATACCCCTTCTTATGCACCCAATTGAGTATTTAAATGCTTGTAATAGAATGTGTTTATGAAGGTTACCTTGCAGAGGGGAGTATCATGGTTAGGGTTATGTATGACGTCTATGATGTAGCCATTGTTCTCACCATAGTCAAATATTTTGAACCATGTAGGTCCCTTCCCATGATGGGTGTGGGATTTGAACACAAAATCTATTTCTTTTCTCTATGCATGAATAATGCAACCTGTATATTCATTAACATGAAGGGATTGGCCATTGGTGGATCTTCATAGATCAACAATTGTGCAAATTTTCATACATACAGGAACTCAACATGGGAATGATTCAATCACAATATGTTAATTATGTCATAAAAACCAAACCCTCCTTCCAATAAAATATTCTTCCATTTTCTCTTTCTTGATGGAGTCATGTGCTACCAATACCAAATCAAACAATATGCATAAATTAGGATCCATAGCTTCTTTATTTTTCTCAACTTGATCACCAATGCTCCAAGAAATCGGGGAATGGCACCACATCTTGCATTGAAAGGTTTAACATAGAATTCAAAACTTGGATGTGAATCCTTTGCAATATTTTATCGTATTGGTTTTGGGGATACTCCTATATCAATCCTCCCCACTAAGAATATTTTGGACCACCAAAAATCTGGTTTCATTCAGAAAATAAGTGAGGGTACAACTCCCTCACTTTTCTAGTTTCCATCCATCGTGACTTACTTTCATGCATTCCTTTTAGACCCACATGAAGATACTTCGCATCATATCTCCATGAATTCATCACCCTCTTGTCAAGAATAACATCTTCCTGCAATTCATCAATATATTTAGAAGAAAAATCATGATCGTAAAGGAACTCGAACATTCTCACCTTGATCCATGATCATAGGAAGCTCATATAGTTTCAAATTTTCAACATTAACCATGGAATACATCTACATATATGGAGGTAACTTGAACCAAAAAGCATTGTCACCATTTTTTTCCAAAATTTTAAA
This sequence comes from Picea engelmannii, assembly GCA_009831015.1. Taxonomy (NCBI): domain Eukaryota; kingdom Viridiplantae; phylum Streptophyta; class Pinopsida; order Pinales; family Pinaceae; genus Picea; species Picea engelmannii. The sequence continues at coordinate 1,273,314 of ML776578.1, read as the reverse complement.
TGTACCATACCGTATTAGCTTGAGCTTTGTATCTTCACCTTTAAGGCATTTTGCGCTAATTTATAGCCAAAATTGATCACCAACTTGTAAGTAATTATCAACCTGATGCTTGGCATACCTAGACTTATACTTCACTTGGATATTTTCTTATTTTTTATATATGGTTTGATGAACCAACTGGATTGTAACATACCTGGCTAGCCACAAGCTGGGGTATGCTACATGCAAGCCCACCCTCAGACTTCTTTCTCATGTTGATACCTTATTTATATATTAAGGATGCATAAGATAACAAATTTAACAACATGCATAGCAATATCTAGCAAGCATGTAGTGTCACCCTCGAGACAGGTCTATGTTCCACAAGGATGGTTATAGAGAGTGATTAGGTTCCCAAACTGGTCATCTCTCAAGATCTCATAGGTTTCCCAACATCCACATAAATCCAAGTACCCATCTCTCTTCTACCCAGCCTGTACTTCCCCAAGAGACCGGACCTCCACCCTTCCTTTCCACACAGTCCCTCAGGCAGTCCTTCTACTTTATTTTCAGCACTTCCAACACAACTGGTCTAGAATCCCAATGATGGGACTCTCAAGACTCGTAGTTGTGAGAAAACCAAGGCACATGCCAATGCATTTCAGACATGTAGGCCCTAGGTCCGGCTGGATAACACCAGTGACCACTACAACCAACTTTCTTGTGGCTAATTCTTCAACAACTCTGTTTCCTTTGCCAAGACAAGATGCAGGTGAGGGTGGGTCGATGAATGGTTCAAGGGGTGCATGGGAGTGTATGCATGGGAGTGAATGAGGTAAAATGAATGAGTGAACAAGAAATCAATGAACAAGTCATTAGTCGAAACCCCCCATCAGACTAGAGGTGAGTTTAAATAACCTCTTGGGGAAACAAGAACCTCCTGGCCTTCCCCAAGAAGCTCACGTTATCGATCCACTCCCTTAGACAAAAAGGGTAATTAAAAAAATAGGAAATAAACACTTAGTCCCTCAAGCTCCCTCTCTTATGGAATCATATCCCCCCATAACTCTAGTCCTTGTCCATCTAGTACCCAATGATGTGTTTATTATTAATAATGATAAAAAAATTACATTTCTGGGGCATACTGGCCCTTTAATAATTGTTTGGGCACTCAAGCCTCTCAACATTATAAAAATACATTATTTAAAATGGGGTTCGAAACTCGGGGTGTTACATCCCCTGCTCCTTATTTTGGCATTGTCTTCAGTGCATATACAAAATAGAGATCAATATCTCAAATTTACTCAAAACGATGTGGGTACTCTGCCCGCATGGAATCTTCATGCTCCTAGGTAGCATCCTCAACACTGTAGTAGGTCCACTGAACTTTTATCAGTTCTATAACTCGATTCCGGAGAATTTTGACTTTTTTGTCCAATACCCGCACTGGATGAACCTGAAAGTCTCCCTCCATATCTACCTGAATCATATGCCAATCAATAACATGGTTGGGATTATGCACATATTTCTTTAGTAAATATACATGAAATACATTATGTGCATTCATCGAAGCAGGCAATGTAGGCATGTCTACAATTGGCCCTATTATGTCCAATATTTCAAATGGACCACAAAATGTGGCTGCCAACTTTGTACAACTACCCAATTTCAAAGAGTTTTTCTTAGGCACTTTCAAAAGTATGAGCTCCCCTACTTTAAATTATCTAGATATCATTTTCTTGTATGCATAAACTTTTTGTCTATCCCGAGTTTCCTCTAAATTTTGCTTGATCTTAAACACCTGGTCTTCCATGTCCTTGAGCAACTTCGGCCCAAGTACCACTTTGTCAGCTGGGTTGTCCCAGCTCATTGGAGTATTTCATTTCCTACCATACAAGGCTTCAAATGGGTTCATTCTCAATGAAGAGTGATACCCATTGTTATATGAAAACTCAACCAAGTGTAAGTAATCTTCCCACTTATATGTCTTATCCATCACATACATTCTCAGCATGTCTTCAATTATTCGATTGACTCTCTCCATTTGCCCATCTATCTGGGGATGATATGATGCGCTAAAGCTTATATTTGTGCCAAATCCTTTAAAACCTCCATAAATTGGAGGTAAACTTTGTATCTTTGTCTAAGACAATTTTCCTAGGTATCCCATGCAACTTAGCAATTTCCTTCATGAAAATTTCTGCAATATTAGTTGTTGTATCTGTTGTCTTCACAGGCAAAAAATGAGCAGCCTTTGATAGTTTTTCAACCACCACCATGATTGAATGATGTTTCTTATTCGTTCTGCGTAATCTTGTGATGAAATCCATGGTGACCACTTCCCATTTCTTCTATGGAATTTAAAATGGTTGCAAAAAACCCACTGGGTGCCTATGCTTAGCCTTCACCTTCTGACATTCCATACATCGAGCGATGTAATCAAAAACATCCTTCTTCATTCCAGACCAAAAGAACTAGCTTCTTATTGTTGTAATTGTTTTCTGGTAATGGGGATGTCCTATATAAGGAACATCATGCATTTCCTTCAGTACCGAATTCCTCAGTTCTCCATAACTAGGAACATATATTATATTCTTATGCAAGAGTAACCCATCTCCCTTTACCTCGTACTCCTTTATTTTATGTTGTACATTTCCTTTTTGTAAGTTTTCCTTTACCTGTAGGTAATGTCGATGTGTAACAAGACCGTCTAAAATTCTTCTCTTCAAGTCAGACTAATGCATACTGACAATAGTAGCATGCATGGGATGGAATCTTCTACTAAGTTAATTGGCAACTTTATTATCCTTTCCCTTGATATGATTGATATCGAAGTCATATTCACTTAAAAATTTCAGCAATCTTGTTTTCTTGGCATTCAAGGAAGGTTGTTTAAAAAGATACTTCGGACCAATGTGGTCTGTCCTTAATTCAAATTTATTCCCTATGAGATAATGCCTCCACATCCTCAAGGCATGAATAATGGAAGAAAGTTCCAAGTTGTGCATAACATAGTTCTTCTCATGTTCCTTAAGCTTTCTGTGTAAGTTTTAAATATGTTAAGTTAAATAAATGCATATAGATTCTTAAGTAAAACATAATTTAATCAATGGCTCATAGTACACATAGATTTATATCAGAAGCCCTCAACCAAGGAAAACCTTTCTTATATTCATTATATCGAATTTCATCATTCACCATTCAATATATACAATTTCTTTAGGTATTTTGTAGATACCAAAACCCTAATCCCTTAATCGAGGATTAATTTAGAAAATCGCTAAAAAATAGAAAAATTCACTAAAAATAGCAAAACCACCCAAAAGAAAAAATTTGGGGCACTGCCCTGGGCTACTGCCTGGTGTCGAACGTTGCACGTAACTAGGGTGGGGAATACCTGGCATCCCCTATTTCCTCCCTAGGAAGCACCCTACGAACACGACACAAAGAACACTACTAGAGAAATCATCAAACACAGTTGTCGAATCTGACGTGCCCACACACACACATGGAAAGAATATAAAACATACCCAACATTCTGTAATCATATCAAATTACATGTCCATTTTGCGTGTGGAATCCCCCAAGTCCTTCCTTACAAGCATCTGTACATACCACAAAACTTTCATTTGGGTCAACAATCTTTAACACATGCACACTAGTAAGTAATTCCTTCAACGGATTAAAATTATTTCCACACTTCAGTGTCCATTCAAACTTAGTTCCCTTCTTTTGCAAAGAAGTGATGAGATGAGAAATATTATAGAACCCAACTATGAACCTTTGGTATTAGCTAGCTAATCAAATAAAATATCTGACGTCTGACACATTTCTGGGTGTTGGCCATCCTCTAATGGATTCGATCTTCTCTAGATCTACTATTATGCCCTTCTCTAAAATAATGTGATCCAAGTAATGGATCTACTTTTGATAAAAAGAACACTTACTCAACTTGGCATACAATTGATTTTCTCTTAGTACTTGCAATACCAATCTCAAGTGATGTTCATGCTCCTCTTCTGACTTGTAATAGATAAGTATGTCATCCAAGAATACTATGGCAAACTTGTCCAAATAATTTCTGAATATGCCATTCATTAAGCACATGAAGACAGCTAGTCCATTAGTCAGTCCAAATGACACCACTAAAAATTCATAATGCCCATACCTGGTCCTAAAGGTTGTCTTATGATTTTATTATTCCTTGATTCTTACTTGATGGTATCCTGCCCTCAGGTCAATCTTTGAAAATATCTTTTCTCCTCTTAGATGATCAAAGAGGTCATCAATTTGGGGTAGTAGATACTTGTTCTTTATAGTGTACTTATTCCGCTATCGAAATTCAATCCATAGCCTCAAGGTTCCATCCTTCTTTTTGACAAAAAGTATTGGTGCTTCCCAAGGTGAAACACTTTGACGTACGTACCCTTTCTTCAAAAAAAATTCCAACTGCATTTGTAATTCTTTTAACTCTAGTGTGATCATTCTGTAAGGTGTTTTTGACACTGGGGAAGCTCCTAACACTAAATCAATTGAGAAATATATCTCCCTCCTTGGTGGAAATCTGGGTATTTCTTGGAATACATCTTCAAATTCCTGTAGCATCGAGAAATATTCAAGGCTTGGCCCCTTTGTATCAATTGGATGCACCACATGAGTTGCATACAATTAACATAATTTTCTAAAACATATTTTCAGTTGTAGGGCCGAAATCTTCCTTATAGAGATGGGTCTTAGAACTCCTTTCATAGTGATCTATTTTCCATTTCCTTCCAGACATGTAAATGTCTTGTTATGACAATCTAGGACAACATGATGATTTTCCAACCAATCCATCTCAATCAGAACATCATAAGACCCCAATGGTATGATATTTAGATTAGTACTAGTATTCACCCCATTAAGACTTATGGAACAACTTCTTACCATATCATGGATTCTTCTTTTGGTTCCAGTGGCTAACTAAACCAAACTTGATTTTCCAAGTTTACTTTTCTCCAAATGTAATCTATCCACTATATTAGGATCAATGTAACAATCACTTGCTCCTGAATCAATCAAAATAGTAGCAGGCTAATTTATGATATTATCTTCCACATCGATCATATTGGACTAGTACACTACTTGTTGAGAATTTAAATTTGCATAGATTCTTCCCATATCTCTAACTATTGTAGCCTCTTGGATGTTGTTCACAATCTTCATTATGTCCTTTCTTTGTGGGAAATCCTTGTACATTTGATCTTCCTTGCATCCCCAACATTGGATTGGTGGTCTTCCCCTTTTTCCCAAGGAATCTTCCTTCATAGAATCCCCCTTAGCATACTGATCTTGGTTATTTCTATTAGGCTCATTCCTATTGAAGGGAGGTTTGAATCCTTTCCTCATGTGATCATAATTCACATTCTTCTTGTCCTTCCAAAATTTCTACAGGGATTCTCTTCCCTGGCCTTACTCATACAGGTATTTATCCTTTTTGATAGCTTCATTCAAGGTATTGGGTTCATCATACTTGATATTTTCCTTATAAAAGGTTGGCAATCCACTTAGAAATATATGTATTTTCACTTTCACATCACCAATGAACCTGACATACTTTAACAATCCCAAGAACTTATTCTCATATTCTACCATAGTCATGCTTCCCAACTCAAGTTCAAAGAATTATTGCATTTTCTTGTCATAGAAATGATCTGAGAGGTACTCCTTCTAGAAGTACTTCTTGAACTGTTTCCAAGTGATCCTACTTTCATTGACAGGCTCCACTTCCTTTAGTTTGTCCCACCATATTGCAACTTTTTCGTGTAAGTGGTAGGTGGAAATCTTAGCTTCTAGGTTTGATGAATATTTATGCAACTGAAAATATCTCTGGATCCCAAGAAACCATGCTTCGACATCATGTTCCCTTTCTCTTTCACCCTTAAAGGAAGGTGTCTTGATCTTCCTTAGCCTCCTTGCAAACAATATACCTCTTGTTTCCTTCTCTAGTGTCTGATAGGAGACACCTCTGGACGACTTATGGGATCATCCGATGCATAAAAATTTCTTCCTGAGTAAGGAGGTGAGTGGTGTCCATGAGCTCTTCTAACACTTCTAAAATAACTAACTCTTCCACAAGCATCTCTTCTTTCATGACACTTGCCTTCTTCCACTTGTCTTGAATTTTATCCCTTCTTTGTTTTCCTCTTCAACTGATTTAAGTTGTGCAACACTTGAGCATTTATCTGAATTTTCTCTCTCATTAGTATCTCATTGTATGCTTTGTAGATTTGCACTTCCATCTTCAAGATTCTTACCGTTTCTATTAACGTTTCCTACTCTTCTTTTCCCTTTAGTCCATTGGACTCTGTCTGTGCATTACCAACTCCGGTATTCTGGAATTCGGCCTCCTTTTCATGAATGAAGGCTCCCTCACCTTCTTCCATTTCCTCAATATGCATCCTAAGCTGATGTTATTAAGCCCCTTAATTATGCAAAATTTGCAAGTGGCCATTTTGTCAAAATTACGAATATGATAAAAAAATTGCTAAACCATGCTATAGGTCTCTTTTTTTGTTTATGGAGATCATATCCCCATTCACTGAAAATAATAGTGTCCTATTATCCTTGGCTAACACAGAGTTTCACCCTACACAGGCACTTCCTTCAAACCACCTCTTAGGTTACCACAACTAGAAATCGGGGCTAAATCCTTCCTTGGCACTTTTCTATCTCGAGGACAACCAATTCTACCCCTAGCACAACTTTCCTCATATCTCAATCTACATATTATCAAGGCCATGACCCTACTCTTAGCTAAAAAACTCTTTGTCCAGACCTTCGGGACTTCAGGACTTTCATCCAAAACCATATCAATGGTCCTCATCCTCTTTCACGATCAATGATCGAGATCCAGTTTGAGACTCTGTGCTTCAGAAGTCTCAACTTTCCTCACTTGCCTCCTCCCAGAACGCTTTTACACGCAGTTCATGATCTACCGACGGGTGTCCTCCGATAGATCAATGACTTTGAATCACTTCGGCTCTTCAGGCTTCGAAAATTTCAAAATTTCCTCCTGCACTTTCTCCTGGAGTTCTTTCACCTGAATTCGATGATCCTTCGATGTGTATCTTCTAGAATCGACAGTCGATATATGCCCCGGCCTTCGGCCCTTCGGGAGTTTTTGACCAAACACAACCTATCACATATTTCCCTTCTAGAGTGTCGAGTCTTCTACACTAAATGATCTATCACCACGTGGAAAAATGTTGGAAGCAGACATGTGTCCCAATCAAGCGGGTGACACATGTCACATTCTAATCAACTTTTCAATATTCCAAAAGCTCAAATTTTACTGACACATGGCACACATCCCATGTGTCCACGTCATCCCAGGTGATGTTCATAAGACACATCACTTCGGTGATTCTAGGGTCCACATCACATCTAGGTGACATCATCACGCCTCATCAATTCGACTCTTCGGGCTTTAGGGCTTCAGGATTTTTCAATCTAGCACACTTCCAATTCTCCCGAACTCTGAATTCTCGAACTAGCCAATTTTTATCCATGTGTCCTCCTGGATTGGACGACCAAAATTCACTCTGGGTCTTCACCTAGAGTTCATGGATCTACTCCACGTAACCTCTTGGCGATCGACGATCAGGATCTTCTTCGGATGATCCAACATTTGATGTTAACTTCGGGTCTCCGGCTCTCCCGGATTTGGGATTTTCAAATCTCAACTTCTCCTTGCTCTCTCTTTCCCGGAGTGCTTTCACCCAGCTCACATGATCAGTTGACGCGTTTCCTCCTGTGGATCGATGGTCCACAGCTACTTCGTCTATTCAGAGTTTCAATGTTTGAACCCTAATATTTCACATCATTGCATGCCTTTCAAATTTGTGGGGGCATGCATCGATGATTTGGAGTAACCCTCTTTTCACCCCACAATTCTCCTGATGCTAACATGTAATCCCTCGAGGAAACCCTGCTTTGGATTGTGGGACCACCTTGGAAAATTATCTCCCATGCACCTCAATTCCCTGCAATGCCTATTGGTCATTGATCTCTCTCTCCAATGGGATCCAACGACCGCGACCTTATCCCTTTCTTTCTTTTCATCAGATGACCCTTGTTCACCTATCCTCCGATCCAATGATCTCGGATCTCTCTTGATCCCATAATGGTGTTCTCTCTTGAATTCAAAAGGGACGGTCATGATCCTTCGAACACTTACGTAGGATCTATGACATTCCATATTTTACGTATCCTATACAATGTCATTCCTCCTGATATTTTCAATTTCATGGTCAGAGTTCGATCTCAACCACGAGGCTCTGACAAACAAACCTGACCCATACTGGCCCTGTGTTTCAACCAGAAGATATAATACCAAACTGTAACATACCCAGCCAACCATAGGTCGGGGTATGCTACCTGAAAGCCCATGCTCAGACTTCTTTCTCATGTTGATGCCTTCTTTATATATTAAGGATGCATAAGATAACATATTTAATGACATGCACAATAATATCCAACAAGCATGCATAATCTAAAGATTATATTAAACAATAATCAAATATACACAAAGGAAATTCATTCATATACATGTAAATGATAATTAAATTACACAGTGGAATACATTCATACACAGATAATAATATCATGACAGAGAGCAGTTATATTTATGAAATATGAAACTGACTGGTTGTAGACCAAGGACGTTCCACCCAACCGTAGACACCACTGCTTCAAATATCAACAACAGTGTCACCCTCAAGCCAGGGCTATGAATCCATAAGGACGATTCCAGAGTGTAATTGGATTCCCAAACCAGTCATCTCTCAAGCCCTCATAGGTTTCCCGACACCCACAACAATCCAAGTACCCAACTCTCTTCTATTGGGCCTATACTACCCCAAGAGATTGGACCTCCACCCTTCTTTTCCACGTAGTCCCTCAGGCAGTCCTTCTCCTTTATTTCTAGGGCCTCCAGCACATCTCATCCAGAATCTCAATGTTGGGACTCTCAAGACTCACAATTGTGAGAAAAATAAGGCACATCCCAATGCATTTCAGACATGCAAGCCCCATGTCACGACTGGATCACATTAGCGACCACTACAACCAACTATCCCATGGATAATTCTTCAACAACTCCATTTCCTTTTCCAAGCCAAGACGCAGGTGAGGATGGGTTGATGAACGGGTCAGGGGGTGCATGGGAGTGTGTGAGGTAAAATGAATGAGTGAACAAGAAATCAATGAACAAGTCATTAGTCGAAACCCCCCATCAGACTAGAGGTGAGTTTAAATAACCTCTTGGGGAAACAAGAACCTCCTAGCCTTACCTAAGAAGCTCATGTAATCGATCACCTCCCTTAGACAAAAAGGGTAATCAAAAAATGATGAAATAAACACTTAGTCCCTCAAGCTCCCTCTCTTATGGAATCATATCCCCCTATAACTCTAGTCCTTGTCCGTCTAGAAGCCAACACTGTGTTTACTATTAATAATGATCAAAACATTACATTTATGGGGCATACTATCCCTTTAATAATTGTTTGGGAACTCAAGCCTCTCAACATTGTAACAATACATTATTTAAAATGGGGTTTGAAACCTGGGGTGTTACATCGCCTCCCCTTATTTTGGCACTTTCCTTAGTGCATATACAAAATAGAGATCAAAATATCAAATTTACTCAAAACATTGCGGGTACTCTGCCCGCATGGCATCTTCGTGCTCCCAGGTAGCATCTTGAGGACCCTATCAGGTCCACTAAAATTTTACCAGTTCTATAACCCAATTTCAGATCATTTTGACTTTTATGTCCAATACCCACACTGGCTGAACCTAAAAGTATCCCTTCGTCCCTACCTGAATTAGATGCCAATCAATAACATGGTTAGGATCATGTACATATTTCTTTAGTAAATATACATGAAATACATTATTCACATTTGATGCAACGCGGCCCCTTCACCACCCGCAGGTCGGAAGGTCCACACGCCCACACAGGATCTTCTTTCCTTTTGGGCCAAATAACGTCAAGGTTCTTCTGATTCCTTTCAGAAATATTCCTTACCCACAGCTCCTCTTTGCTCAATCCTCCTTTTCTGCACTTGGAGGATCGAAACTTCACGTTTTCGCGAGTTCACTATCGATTTCTAGGCTCTCGAATCCCCAAGACCTGATGTATCAGCCACGCTGAATTTCTCCCTTCGCTATCGGGACTTCGCTCTATCATTTTTTCACAGCTCGCGACACCAACCACTCGGGGTTCCAACCTCCGATACCCGATGCGCCGAAATGTCGAAACTCCGCGATCTCGCTTCCTCGCGACTTCGCCACTCGCGCAACCAAATGACTCCTACCTCGACTCCCGATGCCGAGACGCCGAACCTCCGATGGTTTATGCCACTTGTCTTCCATGATCTCCTATGGCCCACACTACTTCCACAGTTGTCGGCATATCACACCTCACTATATCGCGACTTCTGTTGCGTAGATTTGGAGTCTTACCTCACGAACTCCTAATATGTCGATACACGAGTAGAACCACGCTCCTCATGATCCATATTTACAGCTCCTGCCCTCCTAATATTTGAACCTTTTCCACACCTACACTGTAGCCTCCTTGCACCCCGCAAGATCCAACGTTCCACGAAGCTTCGCGAAATCTCCTCGGAGTATTTCGTCTATCCGTTTCTTCCCTGTGAAAATCCACGAAAAGGAAAGAAGTGTCTCTCCATGAAACTCGTTGTCTACTCACCAACCTGCGACACTTTTTCGAACCTTCAACGACAAATTCCCTTGCGCTTATCCTTCGATGAATTCAAAGGCCGACTCCTCTTGAGCTTATTCTCGGCTTCTCAAGTCCTTCGAAAGAATTATTTGCACGCACTCCTTGTAGAAAATCTTCAACAATGTCTAAGTGTTGAAGCTTTCAACCCCGCGCACTCCTGCAGTGACAGTCTTACAATCCTTTTACTCAGAATCACAACTCTGAGACTTCGTTTGGCCTGTGCACTCCTTGCACGACACTGTATCTCTGCACTTCTGATATGAATGAGAACAATAGCTAACCCTAATTGAACCCTTATGTCGACGCACTCCTTGCGGACAATTCAACTGCACTCCTTGCAGGAATCTCTTGGCCCAATTAGAGAAACAATTGAAACTCATTCACATTTCCTCTCAGACTTCGATTCAATTATGAAATCACATACACAACATATAAAAGCAAGTGTATAATAGAAATCAAACATTCATAAGCATAACATCATAAATACACAGAGAATAACACAAACCATGGAATTAAATCAAGCTCTGTTCTATTAATTCAAATGCCTGTACATGGGTATTCTTCATACAATTCTCTGCTTTCTCTTCTCTTCTTGCTCCTATTTTTTTGATAATGTTACAATGTACAAAGGAGGGTGTCTATATCTCGTTTCCCTCTTGGACTCTATGCTATCAAATCTACAATTAAATTTCTATCTACCAGCATTAACTAAATTAAATGTCGTCTATCTACCTAAGGACGAGAGCTATCCACTCAAGGTCAATTACAATGTAGAAGTGCGCTTCATTAATTTCTCACATTAATATTTGGTGCAACAAATATCAAGGTGTTTTTGAAATTTGTGTTGGTGCTGTCCAGCTGTCCTCTGCTTCTGTGCTGGCTCGCTTGATGAGTTGGCGATGCTCCTGCATCATACTCCTTGGCTTGAAAAATTTCATGGGCTCCTATCCATGAGCTCCTACATAGTCTATCCATGATTCTGTATCACTGCTTCGCTTTCCCATCTGGCATCTTCCACTGGATGATCCTTCCATTTGATCAGATACTCAAAGTATTATTTTCTCCTGGTATTCTTACCTACTCGCTTATCCAGTATGTACTCCATCTGTGGCTTCTCTGCAATCAGCATCTGCTTCTGCCATTGTACTTCTGGTTGCTCATCACTTCCAGCTCCTGCTTCCTCAGTCTTATATGGATATAAGTTCGAGACATTGCATGTCAAAGATATTCCAATGCCATCCGACAATTCAATCTCATAAGCATTCTCTCGGAATTTCTTCAGGACTCTGCATGGTCCAATTTTCTTCATCTTCAGCTTATTGTATGTTCCCCTCGAGAACCTTTCTTTCCTCAGATGTGCCATAACTAGATCACCAACTTCGAACTGAAGTTGTCTCCGATGTTGATCCACTCTGCGCTTATACTCCTGATTTGAATCCATCAGTCGTTGCTTCACCCTACTGTGAAGTTCTTTCATTGCCTCTACAAATTTTTCTGCACTAGCGCTGCTAGTCACAGTCTGCTCTGAATCCCTCAGTTCAGATACTCCCCTTGGCTGCATCCCATATATAACCTTAAATGGACTTTTTCCTGTGCTTCGATTCACTAAATCGTTGTATGCGAACTCTGCCTGTGGCAATACGCTATCCCAGCTGCTATGGTCCTCTGTCACCAATCTTCTCAGCAAGTCTCCCAGACTTCTATTGACCACCTCCATTTGTCCATCTGTCTGTGAATGATAAGTAGAACTAAACATCAAGTTAGTTCCCAGCTTCTTCCATAAGGTCCTCCAAAAATGCCCTATGAATTTCGTGTTCCTGTCCGAAACTATGCTTTTTGGAAATCCATGAAGTCGAATGACTTCTTTGAAAAACAAGTTTGCGATGTGTGTCGCATCGCTGGTCTTCTAGCATGGAATGAAGTGTGCCATATTAGAAAACCTGTCCATGACCACAAATATGGAATCAACACCCCTCTGCGTCCTTGGCAAACCCAATACAAAATCCATGCTTATCGCTTCCCATGGCCTCTCTGGTATGGGCAATGGCTGATAAAAACCTGCATTCTTCCTTTTCCCTTTTCAATGCTAACAAATCCGACATCTGTCAACAAACCGCTTGACCTCTGCTCACATTCTCGGCCAAAAATATGATTCGCTCAGCTTCGTAAAGGTTTTGTCTTGGTTGAAATGAACTGCTAATCCACCATTGTGCTTCTCTTTCAACAAGTTCTCCCTCATGGAGCAATTAGGAATACACAGTTGATTGCCTCTGAACAACAATCCTTCCTGGATCATATAATCTATCCACGAACTCTGATCTCTGAGAACTGGATTCTCAGCTGCTTCATATGCTTCTGCAAAATATGCATCTCTTGCGTACATGTCTCTGAGATTTTCAAAACCCAATGTCTTGACTCGGAATTCCTTCATCAGTAAACATTTCCTGCCCAAAGCATCAGCCACTTTGTTAGCAGTACCCAAAATTTGTTTAATCACAAATGTGAAATTCTGCATATACTCTACCCATTTAGCATGCTTCTGATTCAACTTCTCTTGTTGACTCACAAACTGCAATGCATGATTATCACTATACAGTACAAATTCTTTCGGGATCAAGTAATGCCTCCACTTCTTCAATGCCTGTATGATAGCATAAAATTATTTATCATACGTGGAGTATTTCAGCTTCACCTCATCCAACTTCTCACTGTAATATGCTACCGGCCTGTCTTCCTGACTCACAACCGCTCCTATGGAAAAGCTGCTTGCATCACATTTCACCTTAAATGTCTTCTGGAAATCCGGTAACACCAACACTGGTCGTTCCGTGATATTTTGCTTCAACATATTGAGGCTCTTCTCAACCTCAGCTATCCAGTGAAAAGACTTATGTCGCTTCTTCACTATATCCATCATCATTGCGCTAATTCCATTGAAATTCCTGATGAATTTCTAATAGAAACTAGCCAAACCATGGAAACTCCTCACCTTGAAAATATTTCTTGGTGATGGCCAATTCTTGATCACTTCCACTTTGTCTGGATCCATCCTCAATTCATTCGCCGATATGACAAATCCCAGATAGATGAGCTCTATCTTCATAAATGAGCACTTCTTCATGTTGATCAACAACTTCTCTTGCTGTAGCTTCCTCATCACAATAGCCAAATGCTTCAAATGCTCAGCCTCTGATTTACTGTAAATCAGTATGTCGTCCAGATTCACAATGATGAACTTCCCAATGAACTCCCTCAGGACTTCGTTCATCAATCTCATGAAGATACTCGATTCATTCGTCAAACCAAACGACATAACCAGCCATTCGTACAACTCTTCATTGGTCTTGAAGGCTATTTTCCACTCATCGCCTTCTCTCATGCGAATCTGGCGATATCTGCTTTTCAAATCTATCTTTGAAAAAGATCTTTCCCCACTCAGGAAATCCATCAGATCATCCATCCTCGGCATTGGGAACCTGTACCTGATGGTTATCTTGTTGATCACTCTTGATTCAGTTGACATCCTCCAGCCTCTGTCTTTCTTTGGACTGAGCATTGTTGGAACAACACATGGACTCAAGCTTTCCCTGACCAATCCTTTGTCCATCATCTCCTGGACCTGCTTCTTGACCTCCTCATTTTCTTGTGGCGTTAACCTATATGCAGCTTTGTTTGGTAAACTTTCTCCCGGTATGAGATCAATATGATGACTCACACTCCTCATCAGTGGCAACGAATGAGGTAATTCGTCCACTATGATGTCAACGAACTCCTCCAACAGTTCCTGAACTTCAACTGGAAAATCATCCACTCTTGTGCTAGTCAAAACAATCCTCGATTTTCTGATAACAAAGAATTGTGGATCTTCTTTCTTCTCCACCTCTGTAAGAAGATCCTTCCCACTCATGAGAAGTATTGTGTTGTTTACTTCAGGCTTCACCTCCTTATTCTTTATCGAAAGAAACATATGGGTTCTCCCATCTTTCTCCAGGGTATATGTGTTCATTCTCCCATCATGAATCACATTTATGTCATATTGCCATGGTCTTCCCAGCAATAAATGACATACATCCATGGGAATAACATCACATAGAATTTTATCATTGTATCCTCCTATTTTGAATTCAACCAAGCACTGTTTTGTAACACTCATCTGGTGTCCTTTTTGTAGCCATGAAACCTTGTATGGACTGGGATGATCAGTCGTCTCTAGCTCCAACGTTTCTACCATCTCAGTTGAAATGAGATTATCCGTGCTACCACTGTCTACGATAACCTTGCATACCCGGTCCTTGGTCTTCCAAGCTATTCTGAATAGTCTGGTCCTTTGAACTGGACTTTCTACCTCCTTGTCCAGTGTCAAAAGGACTTTGTGCATCCCAAGCAATCTTCCACCTTCTGCATCTTCGGTCTCAGCATCCCGCCTCTGTGCTTCAGTGATGTGAGCTTCTCCGATGTCCTTCTTTTTCTCTAGACACTCAAATGACATGTGCCCATTCTTCCCACATGTGAAACATGTGATTATTCCTCCTCCGCCTCTTCCTCTACCTCTGGTACGAGGAAAAGTATTTGTGTCAGCATAATCTCCCTTCTTCTCATTATGCTTCCCTCTCTGTTCAATGTATGGTCCTTTCTGTGAGGTACCTCCTCTTTCTACTCTACCCTGAGGTTTCTTCCATTCCTCTTTGGGCTTTTGGAATTTCTCCTGGGAAACTGCCTTGCCTCTGGGCTGACTTCTGCCTCGCCCTCGCTGACCTTTCTTACGGCTCAGCTTTTCTTCGGCTTTCAGAGCCATCTGATAAGCATCCTCTACCGTCCTGATGGTAACCATGCTTAATTCATCCTGAATGTCATATCTCAGACCATTCAGATATCTGGAAACCTTCTCATCATCTCTCTCCCGATGACCTGCTCTGATGTTTAGTCGATATAATTATTCAGTGTACTCTTTCACTGTCATCAGCTTCTGTCTCAAGTTCTGCATTCTCCTGAACATATTAATTTGATAATCCCTTGGGATGAACTTCGCTTTCATCTTTGCAATCATTCGATCCCAACTCTTGATCTTTTTCTTGCCTTTGCAGCGTCTGTCAGCTTGTAGGTCGTCCCACCACAATGCTGCATGTCCCTTCAAGCACGTAACAACATGCTTGACTTTCTTATCCTCTTCAATATCCTCATAATCGAAGTAAGTATCAAGGGCTCTAATCCAATCTAGCAGCTCCTCTGCATCCAAATTTCCTTCATAGATTGGAATGTCCATCTTCGCTTTCGCACCCATTCTGGAAATGACTTTGATCAACCACTCGGTTGATGCATCCTCTGCTGTGACCTCTTCTTCATGTCTAGCTTCCTCTTCAACTTCGGAATCACTAAGATCCCCTGCACCAATTCCGCATCTTTGAGTTGTCTCCATCTCTTCAAGCCTTGCTCGGAGATCTCTCATCTACCTTTCCATTTATGGATTTCCTGCTAGCCTACCTCTTCTTTGCACCTCTCTGTCTTCTGGATCAGGTGACTACCTTTCTCTCCTCGGCGGCATGGAGAATCCTCTTCTCTTTCTATAGAGAGAAAAAGATATTCCCACTCTGATACCACTTGATGCAACATGGCCCCTTCAGCACCCACAGGTCGGAAGGTCCACGCACCCACACAGGATCTTCTTTCCTTTCGGGCCAAAGAATGTCAAGGTTCTTCTGATTCCTTTTGGAAATCTTCCTTACCCACAACTCCTCTTTGCTCAATCCTCCTTTTCTGCACTCAGAGGATCAGAACTTCGTGGTTTCATGAGTTCACTATCGATTTCTAGGCTCTCGAATCCCCGAGACCCGATGTATCAGCCATGCTAACTTTCTCCCTCTGCTATCAGGACTTCTCTCTATCACGTTTTCACAGCTCGTGACACCAACCACTCAGGGTTCCAAACTCTGATACCTGATGTGCTGAAATGCCGAAACTTCGCGATCTCGCTTCCTCGCGACTTCGCCACTCGCGCAACCAAATGACTCCTACCTTTACTCCTGATGTCGAGACGCTGAACCTCCGATGGTTTATGCCACCTGTCTTCCACGATCTCTTTTGGCCCACACTACTTCCGCAGTTGTCGGGATATCGCACCTCACTATATCGCAACTTTTGTTGCATAGATTTGGAGTCTTACCTCACGAACTCTCGATATGCCGATACACGAGTAGAACCACGCTCCTCGTGATCCATATTTATGACTCCTGCCCTCCTGAGCTTCGAACCTTTTCCACACCTGCATTGTAGCCTCCTTGCACCCCGCAAGATCCAACGTTCCATGGAGCTTTGCGAAATCTCCTCAGAGAATTTCGTCCGTCTGTTTCTTCCCTGTGAAAACCCATGAAAAGGAAAGAAGTGTCTCTCCATGAAACTCGTTGTCTGCTCACCAACCTGCAGCACTTTTTCGAACCTTCAATGGAAACTTCCCTTGTGATTATTCTTCGATGAATTCAAAGGCCGACTCCTCCTAAGCTTATTCTCGTCTTCTCAAGTCCTTCGAAAGAATTCTTTGCACGCACTCCTTGTGGAAAATCTTCAACAACGTCTAAGTGTTGAAGCTTTCGACCCCGCTCACTCCTGCAACGACAGTCTTCCAATCCCTTTACTCAGAATTGCAACTCTGAGACTTCGTTTGGCCTTTGCAATCCTTGCATAGCACTGTATCTATGCACTTCTGAGATGAATGAGAATAATAGCTAACCCTAATTCAACCCTTCTGTTGATGCACTCCTTGCGGACAATTCAACTGCACTCCTTACAGGAATCTCTTGGCTCAATTAGAGAAACAATTGAAACTCATTCACATTTCCTCTCAGACTTCGATTCAATCATGAAATCACATACACAACATATAAAAGAAAGTGTGTAACAGAAAGCAAACATTCATAAGAATAACATCATAAATACACAGAGAATAACACAAACCATGGAATTGAATCAATCTCTCTTCTATTAATTCAAATTCCTGTACATGGGTATTCTTCATACAATTCTCTGCTTGCTCCTATTTTTTTGATAATGTTACAATGTACAAAGGAGGGTGTCTATATCCTGTTTCCCTCTTGGACTCTACGTTATCAAATCTACAATTAAATTTGTATCTACCAGCATTAACTAAATTAAATGTCGTCTATCTACCTAAGGATGAGAGCTATCCGCTCAAGGTCCATTACAATGTACAAGTGCGCTTCATTAATTTCTCACATTAATATTTGGCGCAACAAATATCAAGGTGTTTTCAAAATTTGTGATGGCGCTGTCCAACTGTCCTCCGCTTCTACACTGGCTCGCTTGATGAGTTGGCGATGCTCCTGCATCAACATTCATGGAAGAAGGCAATGCAAGCATGTATGCAACTGGACCCATGTATACAACTAACCAATTTCAAAGAGATTTTCTTGGGCTTCACTTTCAAAAGTACATGCTCCCTTACTTTAAATTCTCTAGTTGTCATGTTCTTGTCTGCATAAAATTTATGTCTATCATGAGTTGTGTTGAAATAATGTAACTGCAAAGTGTATTCTAATTATTATTATTGTTGCATTATTCATTAGATCAATCCCCTATTGTGGATTGATCATGTTGGCTATTGTAAAAGACCAAATCCCCTTTTGTGGATTGGTCAAAACATTACTGTAATAGGTATAATAATAAGTCGGCCTCAAAATATATTAAATAGCCCCCACAATATATTAAAGGTGGTTATAACCACCCAGAAGAAGAAGTCGGCCCTGCCAGTGAAGAGACACCTCCATCCACACATGCCAAAGTTGTATAAATAAGGATTCTAGCACCTAATTTAGACACACAGTGCTCACTTGTTTATTGTGAAGCAAGTTTTGGAGCTACAGTTGGTGAAGAGAGAGAGAGAGAGAGAGAGAGAGAGAGAGAGAGAGAGAGGCACATTCTTGGGAGAGGACTTTATGTATTTTTTTTAGTTATCTCTTGGCATTGTATTGGCTATCTATAATGAGGAATTTTTTGCTAGGTTTTCTCCCCCATGAGGGTTTCCCAGGATAAATGGTGTGTCTCTTGTGATTGTGTATTTCTCAGTGATCCTATCTTATGCTATTTTTATCTAATGAAATTGAAAGAACTATAATAATAGCTTAAACCTTAACATGGTATCAGAGCTAAGCTAAAGAGAGCATCTTTCGAAAGAGAAAGTGAAAAATGTCTCTGTTGTCGTACATGCAAATTAGGGATTTTTATTGAAGAAGTATTTCAACCCCAAAACCATCTAGAAAATTGTGCCCTTCCTCAAAGATCACTTTGGCATCCTCAGCGTGACTTTTTAGTGGCTATATCTCTCAGAAAGTGAAACCATAGTTTTCACAAAGTAACAAAAAACTAGAAAATCGGATTACCAGAAGTACCAGAACTAATAGAGTACCAAAAGTACCAGAAAACCAGAAGCACCAGTCCAGAAATCTGTTGGTCAATTTTTAGGGGGTAAAAGTTGCATTTTCATAAATCTGACTGCACCAGATTACTTGCCTGAGCTCAGTGCATCTATCCCCTAGATCAGAATTTCAAAATTTGAAGTTTGAAAAATTAGGGTTTCCTCATAAAACTCTAGGTTACAGTTGTAGTTACAGTCTTAGAACCTATTGCAGTATCAATTGCATTTGCAGTATCAGTTGCAGTTGTAGCCGTAGTACCCGTTGTAGTCACCCTTGAAGTTATTAAGAGTTGGTGATCATTACCGTTGCTACCAGATGGTACCTCTACCTGCAAATGTCATCAGAGGTATGTACTCACACATGTTTAAACAATTAATCTTTAAAGGGTATTTGTAGGAGAAGGGATCTCTTGCCATAGATCCATAAGGACCTCAAGATCCAACACATTCAAAGGAATAATGCAACCTAGGTGTGATTATTTTGATATGCATCTATTTTTTATGACAGTATTTTGATCAGTGTTTCATGTTGAGTTATGACCATCATTCTAACCTTTGATCAAAATCTGATTCAAGGTATTAGATGGATTAAAAATTGAGATCATAGAGCTTATCCTCTAACTCAGCCTGCTATCAAGATAGTGTATTTTCTTAGTACTTAAGACAGGTTGAAGAAATCACTCATCATCTTGAGTGAAGGAGACTTGGAAGAAAAGAAAGCACACTCATTCTTGAGGACAAGGCTACAGGTTTGATCAATCAAGTTGATAAGATTCAAAAGTACACATGACAATTTGATGACTACCCCTTCACAAGTAACCACTATAATTGAGATAGCATTCTTTGTAAATCATTATACTTGATATCATGTGAGCATATAAAGGTAAATACTTAGTGTAATCATTTTCCTGATACAACTAACACCTCCTCTAGGAGAAACCTCATGTGTTAGTTCTAGGTTTCCATGGAGGAATGTTCGATCACAACACTATAAGAGTGTTGACCTCATTTTGTAGTGTATCTCTTAATTTTTATCGTTGTTTCGGACAAGACACGAGTGATAGCTCTAAAGGAGATACTGTGATGATTACTCATGCTATTTCTTTATCTACTATTATCAAAAGGATATTATTCTTTCTTTTTGTTTTGTTGACCTTGTTTCAGGTCACAATTGATAACCCGGAGAAAGCTATAGTGAAGGTTGCAGAAGGCAACATATTATATGAGACATGAAGTTGACTATGTACATGACCATATACACTCATGCACCAAAGAATATGAAGAAGAAACTATCTCTTGAGATTCAAAATATCTCATATGAAGATCGACTGAAAGGAGAAAAAGGCTCTAAAAATGACATAAACATTAGAACGGGAAGCAGATCTCATTTGAAGCCTAACTTTGTCCTCCGTATTTAGACTTGGTATGCAACATCAAGTATACCCTGTAAGAGATGATTAAGTCCTTGTAGACTGAGAATAAATTGAGAGTAAGCATGATCTCAGAAAGGATCATATGAAGAGACAACTTCCAAGACTGGAAGACATATGTCGTGAGAAGACTATATCGTAACTCCAGATACTTCTAGGAGATATGAAATCTCCAAGACGATTCACTTCTTTCAGTAACCAAGAAGGAAGCTAGTCATAAAGACTAGGATATGAATTCTTCCGTGAGAAGAGAAATCAATATTGACTTCCAATATTGATCTATACAGATCAAACGTGTTGCAGATGTACAAAGCGTGATGTATGTCTAGAGGATTCTCCTAGAAAAAAAGGGAGAAGATTATGACAAGAAACTTATTGAAGAAATAGTTCTAGTACTTGTGAAGACAACCAGAACAACCATGATTCATATATAGTATGATATACAGGGGGAGCAATCCCCATATTTAAAATTTGAGTGGCAGTTGGTGCAGTATAGTAGTTGGGTCATGAAGACATGACTATGATAGCATTACACCCATGAAAGAAGAAGATATATCCTCAGTATCATTTATTGAGGCACTCTTAATTTCAGAAGAAACTATTGTTGTGATAAAATAAGAGGAGTTACTCTCATATTTTAGCATCCACAGTGAGAATGAAGTAGTCATTCTTAGCCTCAGAGCAGTTACAAGTGCAGAATCCCAGATTCCAGAAGTAACAGTTGTAGATGGAGTAGAGGACATATTCCCAGACAGTGAGATAGATAGTGCCTTGCTGAAAGCACATAGAACTAGCACATGATTGTGCATATTGAGTTCCAGCTGAGAAAGTGTATAAGACCGGTACAATGCAATAAGAAAAATTGATTTGAATATTGAATATAGAAAGACTCATGTTGAAGAAGGATTTTTACATGTTGAAGAAAGCTCCTAGAGCTTGATATTGTAGAGGACAGACATTTTTCTGATGAGCTTGGGATTTACCAAGAGTAAAGTTGATTCTAACCTCTACTTCAAGGTTATGACTGATGAGCTGGTGACATTGTTGTTGTATGTGGATGACTTATTCTTAAATGGATAAGAAAAACTCATCATTGAATGTAAGAAGAAGATCACTTCATAATTTGAGATGAAGGACCTTGGCCTAATGCATTATTTCTTAGGTCTTGAGGTATGACAGAGCCCAGAGAGAATATTCTTTAACTAAAGGAAGTATGCAGTCGAAATCTTGAAGAGATTCGACATGTTGGAGTGCATGTCCATGAATACACCCATGGAAACAAAGTTGATTCTACTAGTTGACACTTCGTCGGAATTTATTGATGCCACACTGTATACACATATCATTAGATCGCTGATGTACCTGACAAACACCAGACCATATATTTGTTTTGTCGTGAACACCTTGAGTCAATTTCTGGTAGAAACCAGACATGTTGACCTAGTTGTTGCAAAACATGTGATGAGGTACCTTAAGGGTACATTAGATTGTGGTCTCAGCTATGATGGAGATCATGATTGCATACTAAGTGGGTACACTGATTTAGATTGGGATGAAAGTGTCTCTGACAGGAAGAGCACTTTAGAATGTTTAAGTTTGGGATCAACCATGATCTCATGGAAGAGTAGGAAGCAATCCAACATTGTTCTCAGTACAGCGGAAGAAGAATACATTGTTGCGTGTTCTGGAAGCTGGGAAGCTATATGGCTTCGAAAGTTGTTGACCGGTATATTTGACCTAGAGATGGAAGCAACCACGATCCTATGTGAAAACTAGACATGCATAAATATGATAGAGAGTCATGTATTTTATGACAAGTCGAAGAACATAGAGATCTGATATCATTACATCCATGACATGGTGCAAAGAGGAGCCATAAAGCTCTAATAAGTTAGCACGGATCAATAGGTTGTCGATGTGTTGACCAAGCCTCTATCTCGTGTAAAGTTTGAGCACTTTCTAGATAAGCTTGATATATTCCAAAAGGACATCCCTCGAAAGGGGGATTAGTGTTGTGCTGAGATTTTCCAACCTATTACTCCGCTTCCCACTTAATAGTTGTGACGTAAATCCAGTCTAGTATTGTGCTTCCAGCCTAATTGTTTTGTTGAGATTTTCCTGCCTAGTACTGTGCTTCTAGCTTAATTGTTGTGACGTAAAGCCAGTTTAGTACTGTGCTTCTAGCTTAATTGTTGTGTTGAGATATGGAAGCCTAGTACTGTGCTTCCAACTTAATTGTTGTGACGTAAAGCCAGTCTAGTATTGTGCTTCCAAATTAATTGTTGTAACGTAAAGCTAGTACAGTACTATGCTTCCCGCTTAATTGTTGTGATGAGATATGTCAGCCTAGTACTGTGCTTCCAGCTTAATTGTTGTGATGTAAAGACAATATAGTACCATACTTCCACCTTAATTATTGTGTTGATATAGGCCAGTCTAGCACTGTTCTTGCAGCTTAATTGTTTTGATGTAAAGCCAATCTAGTATTGTGCTTCCAACTTAATTGTTGTGTTGAGATTCCAGCTTAATTGTTGATGCCCGCTTAATTGTTGTGTTGTGATTCCAGCTTAATTTTTGTAATGATTTGACCAACCTTGTGTTGTGATGATGTGACTAGCCTCATGCTGTGATGATGTGACCAACCTCATTCTATGATGATGTGTTTCCAGCCTTCTGTTGTGTTTCCAGCCTTGTGATGTGATGATGTGTTGCTAGCCTTTGTGTTGTAATATTGTTTCTTTTGATGTTATATCATCATTGTGTTGTTACTGATGATGCATATTTATTAGTTTTATACTAATCCATGTCGATGCAGTTGATGATGATAATGCCACTTCAGCCTCTTGTTTAAAATAATGATGATGATGCCATTTCAGCCTCTTACTGAAGATGATGTTGATGCCACTTCAGCTCCTGATTCCTTATTGAAGATGATGATGATGATATTATTTCAAATTTAATGTTGAAGATGATGATGATGTTACCTTAGCCTGATACCGATGGGGATGATGATGCTACTCCAGCTCCATGCTGTGTTGATGATGCTCTAGCCTATGTCTTGTGTTGATGATGAGAAAAACTTGTGATGATTTATAGATACGCCAATCAGTGTTCCAAGATGATATTGCTGATGATATTGATGATATAGGACTTTCTGTATTTGTTTGAGTTATCTCTTGCCATTGTATTGGTTATCTATACTAAGGAAGTTTTTGTTGGGTTTTCTCCCCAATGAGGGTTTCCCAGGATAAATGATGTGTCTCTTGTGATTGTGTATTTCTCAATGATCCTATATTATGCTATTGTTATCTTGTGAAATTCAAATAACTCTAATAATAGCTTAAACCTTAACAAGCTTCCTTTAAATTCTACTTCATCTTAACCACCTAGTCTTCCATGTCCTTGAGCAACTTTGGCCCAATTACCACTCTGTCTACTGGGTTGTCCCAGCTCATTGGAGTATTTCATTTCCTGCCATACAAAGATTCATGTAGGGTCCTAATTTAAAAGAGCCTAAAAAAAATTGTAAATTTAAATTTTAAGATTATTCAGCATAAGCAATAAGTGATTTCAGTATTTGGCATATAAGTAGCAGAAATTTAAATTTATGAATAGCATGATAATAAATTTAAATAACCATCACATATTCATGAGAATGCATAAACAAAAATACCTCTGTCTGATGCTAATTTCCCAACCTCTGGTTGTCCTCTCTGTTGCTCTGCCTAGACTCTGCCCAAAGCCAAATCTTCCTCCCTGCCATCTAGGAACAAAGCCTGTTCATCTCCCTAGATATAGGATTCCATGAGGATTCCTAGACCCCGAGCCCAAAACTCCCAGCAACCTGATGCCCCCTGCAACAGATCACCCAATCTCCAAAACAGAAAATATCCTCTACAGAAAATACAGTCCCTGCTCTCCAATGCTCTCCTCTCCCCCAAATTCCCCCCAAAAGTGGCCTTTCCGAATGCCTCTCCCCTTCATATCCTTCCCCATTCACTGCCTCCTCCTTCATTTAATGCCACCCACCTTATCCCTCCATTTATTACCTTATCCCTCCATTTACTACCCTATCCCTCCATTCAATGCCCTTTCTCTTCATACACAAAGTTTTATAATAAATAAATTAAAGTTATTAATCCTTTAATTCTTTACCCAAACCTTAAGTGTGTTAATTAATCAACATATATTAAGCAATTAATCAATAATTAATTAATTAATTAATATTATTAATATATAATCGTTATTTAACTAATACACACTAAGAAAGTTAATTATTTAATTAACTATACTTGATAAACCCTATGCAACTATTTAACTAGGGTTGTTACATACACCCACCCTTCAGGAAACTTCATCCCGAAGTTAAAGTATTTTATGATACAAGGGTAAAGACACATATTTCAAACATTCATAACAATTAACTGACATTATTAGTAAGTAAGCCAAGAAAACTCATGCATACTAGTGTACATGTACAAGAAATGCATGTGTAGCTAGTACATACAAGTCTCGTGCATGTACTAATAATTAATAACTATCACCCTTATAGTAATTCATGTGTGCATCCAATCCAATCAACAAGACTGTTCTTTTATAGAAGACAATAAACCAATCAGATGTTTGCAAAATCCTTTAATTACAATTATCTAGTTCAACAATTTCATTTAGACAATTGTCATTTGGTTACGTAATTATGAATATTCATATATATACATTTTCTTTTCAGAAGGGAAAAACAATAAATTCAACCATAAGAAAAATCTCCATACTCTCTCAACAATTTCAACTCATCCTTCCTCCCTAACTTACTTCCATCTTGATTCCTATCCTTCCTCTGCTGGACTATCTTGGAGTTTCAACTATATTGACCTAACTCCAAATAGAACTGTAAGCGGAAGTGTCACTATCTTGACCAAGCTTTCCCAGCGGGCAACTGATAGTCATCATCACACATCTAGGGGAGCGTGAGCTAACACCATCCTCCCATGACTTCAGGTTTCGGAGGATATACGGTCAGAAATGCCTCCACCCCTCCTAATCATAACTAGGGTCCACACCCTACAATGGAATATACAGTGGCACCGTGTTGCTGGGAGTTTTGTCATCGTTTATTCAATTTTGGGCAGTTTCATCTCTTGAAATCCTACACTAGTCCACATATCATAAAAATGTATCTAAACCAATATAATTTCACATACAAGGATTCATACCATATTGTTTCTCGACTAGTGGTCATGTCATCCACTTTCATCATTATTATCCCTTGGCTATTTCATAGCCCATAACTTGCAGATTAGTCTGTAACACAAACTCATACATTTCTATGCATTATCATCATGTAATTGCATACAACCATCATTTCAATTCAGTATCCATGTACCAATAACTTAACATCAAAGTTTTCAAGTTAGAACCAGATCTCATAATATCCCATAATTCAATTTCGACACCCATTCATAAAATTATCATTTACGAAATAGATTGCATCATATCCAACATCATTCTAATAGAATTTAAACCTTCATAGGATTCTCATTCACACAATATATCACATCATATCCATCATCATCAATAATATTTAAAAATTCATAAAATTTACATTCACATAGTAGATCGCATCATATCCATCATCATCCATAATATTTAAACATTCATGAAAGTTCATACGTCTTAAAAGTTTAAGTGTATTATTTAATAGTTTCACTGTGAATAGAAAATAAAAGTGCAGGCCTTAGGTAATCCTGGTTGTCTAAGTCAAAAGGTGGTGTTGCATACACCCAACCTTTGAGAAACATATTCTCGAGGTGGTCAAAAAAAGTGAGGGATACTCTCATCGTAGTGTCTCGCCATCTTCCCAAGTAGCAGATCCTAGACTATACTTGTCCCACTGAACCTTAAATTGGTCTACCCGATGGTTCCTGAGTCATCAGACTCTACATTCCAATATGTGTAATGGTTCTACCATGAGAGTTCCCATGTCCGATACCTGCAATTCCTTCCAATTTAGTTTATGTGATTCATTAGCAACATAATGACGTAAAATAGATACCTTGAAAACATTAAGAGTTTATGCAAGTGGGGTGGCAGTATGAGACGATAGGAAACAGGTCCAATTTTCTCTTGGATTCTAAATAGTCCTATAAATCAAGGTGACAAATTTTTCCCCTTCTTGAACCAAATGGTACTCTTATTAGGCCTGATACAAATAAAAACCTGGTCTCCCACTTCATAACATCGGTCGGTCCTGTGTGCATCCGCATAACTTTTATACCTATCATGTGCTTCCTTTAGTCTCTGCCTAATCTGAATCACTTGTTCCTCCATCTCTTGAATCCATTCTAGCCCAACTGTTACTCGATCTTCTAATCTATCCCAACTCAACGGTGTTTTGCACGGCCTTCCATACAGAGCTTTGTAGGGTGGCATTTAGATGGAGCTATGAAAATTGTTATTGTAGGTAAACTCTACCAAAGGTAGTTACTTCTCCCTATGGGTTTGATTATCCATGATGTACATCCTAAGCATGTCTTCGATGACTTGATTTACTCTCTTAATTTTCCCATTTGTTTTAGCATGATAAGTTATGCTTAAGTTCAACTGGGTCCCCAATGCTGACTGCCACATCAGTGACATCAGTGACATGTGCCATGTGCCACATCAGTGACATCGTGAGTGTCTCTAACCGGAATAAAATGAGCACTCTTGGTTAACTTATCAACTATCACAAGAATGGAATTTTGTCTATGATATGTGAGTGGAAACCCCACAACAAAATCCATAGAGATGACTTCCCACTTGGACATAGGAACATCATGTGGTTGTAGGAGGCCTGTCGGGTGATGGTGGTCGGATTTCACTTGTTGACACTCTAGGCATTTGGAGATGAAATGGACTACATCGCGCTTCATGCCTACCTAGAAGAAGAGATTCCTCATGTCTGCGTACATCTTCTTCACACCTGGATGTGCACAATAAAGTGATCCATGGGCTTCCTTCAGTATGATGCTTCAAATATCCCCATCTTCAGGGATGTACATCCTTCCCAGATATCTCAATAGTCTATCTGCTTCCAGACTATATCCTTCATAATTTGGATCTAATTTCCTCCCACTCTGGATGTTTGAAGTAACCTCTAAATATGAACTGTCTCCTTGGAGTTGCGTCCACACACGTTCCCTCAGATTGACCTTTAAGGGTACCAAGGAGAAGACACATGGTCTCCTACTCAAGGCATCTGCGACCACATTCACTTTTCCTTTGATATATGAAATACCAAAATCGTACTCACTCATGAACTCACTCCATCACCTTTGCCTCGCATTCAGATCCCTTTGAGTGAAGAGATGTTTTAAACTTTGATGGTTCATTTTGAGCTCAAAGTTTTGCCCCACAAGATAGTTCCTCCAAAGGTTCAGAGATAGCATTACAGTTGCTAACTCTAAATCATGAGTCACGTATAGCTCTTCGTGATTCTTCAACTTCCTTGACACATAAGCTATCACTCCTCCATCCTGCATTAGCACAGCCCCCAACCCTTGCTTCGAGGCATCCATGCAGACCGTGAAGTCCTTTTCCATATCCGACACTCATAGAATTGGTGCACTAGTTAGTAACCTCTTAAGCTCAATGAATGCACTATCATACTCTTCTGTCCATTCATACCTGACCCTCTTGCGCTGCAAAGTGGTGATGGGTTTCTCTATGTTTGGGAATCCTTCCACAAATCTCTGATAATAACCTGCTAGCCCCATGAAGCTTCTTACCTCATGGGCATTTTTCGGCACTGGCCACTCCATAATGGCCTTTACCTTTTTCGGGTCTACAGAGATTCCTCCACTGAAATGATATGACCTAAATAGTGGATTTCTCTTTGAAAGAAAGAACACTTCAACAACTTCCCATATATTTTTTTCTCTCTAAGGCAGGACAACACCACTCACAAGTGTTCCTCATGTTCTCTTTCATTCTTGGAATAGATGAGGATGTCATCTAGAAAGACTTGTACAAAATGGTCTAAGTACTTCCAGAATACGTCGTTCATGAGGCTCATGAATACTGTTGGTGCATTGGTCAATCCGAAAGGTACTACAACAAAATCGTAATGTCCAAACCGAGTTTGAAAGGAAATTTTAGGAATATCACCTTCTTTAATCCTTAACTGATGATACCCTGATCGCAAATCATTCTTTGAGAGTACCACTGCTCCTTTCATCTGATTGAAGAGGTCATATATTCGCGGAATTGGGTACCTATTTTTCACTGTAGCACAGTTCAATTCCCTATAGTCTGTACACAATCGTAAGGAACCATCCTTTTACTTCACAAAAATTACTGGTGCGCCCCAAGGTGAGACACTTGGACTTATTATCCCTAAGTCTAATAACTCTTTCTACTGCATTTGCAACTCACAAAGTTTTGGCGCTATCATCCGATATGGAGTCTTGGAAATTGGTTCTACACCATGTTTTATCTCAATAGTAAGATCAAGCTCCCTCTCAGGAGGTAACCCTGGTAACTCGTTCGTAAAAACATCCTTAAATTCTGACAATACCAGGTACTGATCCAAGGAGGGTCCCTTCCTTTCATTCACCTCTTCTACTACATATAATTGACACCCTTTCCTCAAGCATCGCTTAACCTTCATAGTTGAGATAAAGTGTCATGACACCCTTCTATGTACACCCTGGATTTCCACTGGCCTTCCTTTGTTGTCTACACAGAGCACCATTTTTGCGAAACAATCCACCAAAGCTCAATGAGCTTCTAACCAATCCATTCCAATGATTAGGTTGTACACCCTGAGAGCAGTGATGTATACCTTCAACCTGGTAGTACACACTCCCAAGTCTACTATACGATTATCAACACTAGGTCCTACCGCTTGTTTTTCCCTCAAAGCCGTCTCGACTTGTTTAAAGTCATCGTGCTCGTTGGATGCCAACCCACTCTTTTCTAATGCAGATGGTGAATTGAAACTTTCTGTAGCACTAGAATCAAATAAAATCTTTACATTGATATGATTTAGTGTACCTGATGACTCCACCACAGTGGATTGATGTTCGGCCTGGCGATTATTAACTGCTGTGTAAATCTGATGGCTGCTACTTTCTCTTCCAATCGAGGCCTTTCCTTCTTCATGCACAAATTCTGATTGTAACTCTGGGTAGTCACACTTGTAATAGGGTCCTCCACATCCCCATCAAGTAACACAATATTGAACCTACGCATTGTTCTATGAATGTCTCTAAAACGATTTCCTTCCCCTCAAACCCCTGCCCCTACTAGCTGCTCCCTGAGATGGTCATGGACCTGCTTGCGTCATTGGTGATGAATGAGATGCTGCACTCACTGCCATTGAAAACCCCATGGATACTATCCTTGGTGCGACTATGTTACCATATGGAGGTGGCCTTGAGCCCCCTCCCCTATGAAATTTCCTAGGGGCCTTCCCTACGAATCTAGGACAATCTGGAAAGGTTAGTCTCATACCTCCGGTTAAGTTCATGTGTTCTTCTGCATAACATGCATTTTCCATAACTTCTGCTACTAAAGACGGTTTCCACATTCGTACCATATCCCTTATCTTAGGGTTCAACCCATAGAAAAAGCGTTATGCCTATCGTTGGTCATTATCCATATATGAAACATACTTGACCAATTCCATAAATCTAATCTCATATTCCTCTACGGTCCTGTTTCCATGTACTAGAGCATGAAATCCTCCTACCTGTTGTTCCTCATAGTAAGCTGGCAGATATTTCCTTTGGAACCTCTCCTCAAAAAGTTCCCAAGATACGGTGTCTAGGGTAAGATGCATTTTTCTTTCCAGGTTGCCCCACTAGTTCAAGGCACTATCTCTCAATTCAAAAATTGCTATCTTCACCTTTGAGGTGGATTCATAGTCTCTTAAGGCAAAACACCTTGTCATGCCTTCCAACCATGCTTCCACACATTCATTGGCGTGACCCCTGACAAACTCCAGAAGTTTGATCTTCTGCAGTTCTCTAGTGATGTATTTGGGTGGAGGTCCTCCTCAAGACTCCCTCGACACTTTTGGATTACCCAATCCAGATGGTGTGGGCTCCACTTCGATCCTTGTTGGTTTTTGCCCCTTTAAAGTCTCATTTATGGCCTCCAAAGAGCGCAGTATGAGAGCTAGTTTTGACGATGGTGGTGGCAGTGCTGGCGATGTTGGCGGTGCCTGTGACGATGCTCCTCTGCCTCGATTCCCTTGAGTCCTAACCATCCTGTATGATTTAACCTACATCAACCAAATTTGTCAGGGAGTTCAAGGACATTTCACATTTGCGCAACTTAAGCTAGAAAACATGGTTAGGCGTAAGTTTTTTTTGACTTGTCTGTAAACAGACATTACTCTCTTTAGGGGAAGTGGCTAGGTCAGGGTCGAAAGCCTCTAAGCTTGATGTTTTCTCCTAAGAAAACTATTGATTCCCTCACCCGGTAGCTATGCTAGCACTGTACCCCACTCACTAATTCCTCTAACTTACACTCTTAGTGTGCATGAAGCCCCCTCCCCCTAGGTCATGGTTTAAGTCCTTAAACTTTTTGTTTAAATTATTTAATGTGATTTTGAGCATAGTTTGGGAGTGGCAGAGGAGGATGGGGAGGAGAGGAAGCCCTAGGCGATCTCTTCTCCCCCATGGTTGTGGAAATCCTTGCAGTGGAGTTTCATAGCTATTCGATCAGAATATCGCTTCATGAGAACTCAGTACATCTGAGTACTTGTTGTACCTTCTCCTTCGAATTTTGTGTTGTTACTCCACTTGTTGTTACTCACTATTACTCTACTGCAACTCGCTATAATTAATTAAATCACTGTAATTAATTAATCCCTAAAATCATTAGTTGAATTAATTAATTGTTTTAATTAATTGAATTAGTTGAATTAATTAATTATAATTTAAACTTTACACTAAAATAAAAATAATTAATTATTATTAATATTATTTTATTTTTTAAGTATTTAATTAAATTTAATTTAGATTAACTTTACACTAAATTAAATACAACTAATTAAAACAATTAATTGAATTAGTTGAATTAATTAATTATTTTTAAAATAGTTAACTATAATTTACACTAAAATAAAAATTTAAATGAACACATTTTTTTTTTTTTAAATATATATATAATTTTTTTTTATAATAATAAAAAAATCAAAATAATTAAAAAAAATTGTGGGCACGCATGGATTCCATGTGCCTGCCTTGCATCCTCCAGCGCCCTCCTATCTAAACCCTAACCCTTATCGTCGTAACCCTAATTCCTCTTTTCCTCATCATTTCTTCTTGCGAGCTCTCTGGTTACACGGTCGGTTGCCATGGCCTTCTCTCATGGCTTCTCCTCCTCATGGTCTGGGTGTTTGGTTTCTGGCATTGGTTGGTGGCGCATTGAGCACATTATGCCCTTGTGGGTTCTTCCTCCTTGTGACTTGGTTTGGTTCTTGTGCGTTTGGCTCTCGTTCGTGACTTGTGTGTTGTAATGGTGTTTGGATGCTAACCCGTGTTGTATGTTGATGGCAGGTTCTCGCGCTGAGCTTGGCTCTTGCGGATTGGTAGGTGTGCTGGGAACTGGAGGCATAGTGCACATCGCCTTTCCCCCCTTGGGATACTCCTCTATGTGTATCGCGCATGGTTTGAGCGCTGGCATGGGTGCTTGTGTTTTGGATTGTTTGTTGAGGTCATGGTTCGATGCTAACTCGTGTTTGGCAATGGTCCATGGGCGCTGGTTTGTTTGGTCCTAGCGTCCATTAAAAAAGAAAAATTATTTATTTATTATTATCTATGCTGCAAGAATTTCACTGGTCTTCCTGGGATGGAGAGACTCCTCATATCTCTAAGAATTTTGTGTTCACCATCATCATGAAGAATCTGCTCCAGGCATCCATTAAGAAAATATCCCGTACCCGCTTTGAGGTCAAACCCTAAATTTCTATGAATGTCTATTTCGTATATGTTACAGGTAGGATAATGAATGAAGTGGTGACTGTTAGTTATTATATGTCGATGTAGTAATGCATGAAGATGTTAGACAGGTCACAGTGGGTTGAATAAAATCATACGTGCATTATTGCCAACACGTAAATCCTTCTTTTTTGTCGCTCAAATTTACAACACTAGGATATAATTTTATCGTTTCAGTGGATAGTAATCACAGTTTCCTTTTTTTGGAATTAATGGAAATGATTTAAAATATGCAATGCATAATATGCATATCTTGTTGGGTTTAGGTATTTAGCTAAAAACAATCCAGGGGTGACAATGGATCATGTGTTTGTTGGTCTCATTACAGTCCATTACAGTCCATTATCTTAGTGGGAGGAATGTGCTCTCATTACAGTCCATTACAGTCCATTATTTGAACCATTAAATTACTATAAAATGAGGGTTATAGATGTGTATAGACCTCTTGATTATATAAGATTTAAACATCATTTTTGTTCATACCATCGTTTATTACTTGTTTCATTTCCAAGTTACCGAAATGTTTGAAGTTCTTCTAGAAATGGTTTAGATTCCAATACCAGACAAAGAGAAAATAAACTATAATAGTTGGAGATGATTTAGTTGAGATTCCATTAAACACTCCAAATGTAAATCCTAATGGGTGAGTGATATTAAATATATATAATTTTTAATTATGTCATTTAGAAAAATTGTTTTTGGTGTAGCAAAGCTTGAGGCAATCGAGGCAGGGCAGTCATGGGGATCAATCCTTCTCCTGAATGCTTTGAAGGTAACTTTCGTTTGATCCAGTTAATGATTATATATATATATAATATGTTTACTTGAAATGTTTATTTATAAATTTGTTTATAAATTCCTGGTAGAATATGTATATATATATATATATATATATTCCTCTACATAGGTTTGTTTATTTGAAATAAGTGTTAAAATTTATTTAACACTTCAACTATGTAGAATATTATACTACCTTACTTTCAAATGGGCATATTATTTATATATAGATCTGTGTAACTAAAAAAAAAGTGTTTTTTGCTTGCAGGCTAGGTGGAGGTAGAGCTTGGAGCTCAGATTTTCATCTAATTAAAGGGTTTCAGGGCCATGGGTTGCTTTCAATATGGGTTGCTTTCAATATATATATATATATATATATATATATACCCTTTACAGATTATTTAGGTTTGTTTAAACTTCTAGGTGGGAAAATTTTCATTCCTAAATTGGGTAGGTGGGTAGGCCCTAGTCCAAGTTTTTAAACCAGGGCTCGGATACCATGTGTAGGGTCCTAATTTAACAAATCCTAAAAAAATTGTAAATTTAAATTTTAAGATTATTCAGCATAATCAATAAGCAATATCAATATTCGACATATAAGCAGTAGAAATTTAAATTTATGAACAACATGCTAATAAATTTAAATAACCATCACATATTCATGATAATGCATAAATAAAAATACCTATGTTTGATGCTAATTTCCCGACCTCTGGTTGTCCTCTCTACTAGTCGGCCCAGACTCTGCCCAAAACTGAATCTTCCTCCCTACCAGCTAGGAACAGAGCCTGTCCAGCTCCCTAGCTCCAAGATTCCGTGAGGATTCCTGGCCCCCGAGCCCAAAAATCCCAGCAACTTGGTGCCCCCTGCAACAGTTCACCCAATCTCCAAACCATAAAATATCCTCTGCATAAAATACTGTACCTTCTCTCCAATGCTCTCCTCTCCCCCAAATCCCCCCAAAAAGTGGCCTTTTTCGAATGCCTCTCCCCTTCATATCCTTCCCCATTCACTGCCTCCTCCTTCATTTAATGCCACCCACCTTATCCCTCCATTTATTACCTTTTCCCTCCATTTACTACCTTGTCCCTCCATTCAATGCCCTTTCCCTTCATACGTAAAGTTTTATAGTAAATAAATTAAAGTTATTAATCCTTTAATTCTTTACCCAAACCTTAAGTGTGTTAATTAATCAACATATATTAAACAATTAATAAATAATATTATTAATATATAATCGTTATTTCACTAATACACACTAGGAGAGTTAATTATTTAATTAACTATACTTGATAAACCCTATGCAACTATTTAACTAGGGTTGTTACACTTCAAATGGGCTCATTCTCAATGAAAGATGGTACCCATTGTTATATGGATCAAGAGTTATAAGGGTAATAATGACTAAGAGATAAGGGTTATATGAATTAGGCAATGTAATTATTATAGGGATTAAGTGTTATAAGGGTTAGTGGTTATAAGTGTTAGGGTTTGGAGTTATAAGGATTAAGATTGTAAGGGTTCTAGGGTAATGTTAGATGTTAGTTATGTGTGGTATGGGTTTGGTGAAAGGTTTATAATGGTTAGTGGTTATTGGTTATTGGTATATGAGATAAGGTTATTAGGGTTTCAAAGTTAGGGTGTTAGGGTTTATGGGTTATACAGATTAAGTGCTAGGTGTTATAGAGGTATCATGGGTTAAGGTTATAGGTGATAGAGGTTTGTACTTATAAGGTTTCTAGGAAAATTATAGGTGTTAGTGGTCTTAACATTAAGAGGTAGGGGTGATTGGGTTGAGTAGGTTTGTAGGTTAAGGGTGATAATTATTAATATCATTATAAATTTTATGGTTAATGGTAAGGGTTTATTTTTTCTATTGTTAGGAGTTAGGTGTTAATGTTTTAGTGGCTATATTGCAATTATAATTATTGAGGTTAAGGGTTATAGGATGCATGGCTTAGTGGTTATAGGGTTTAAGGATTAAAAGTTATATAGGATAATAGTTGGGGGTAATAATGATTATAAAAATTAGAGTTTAATTAATTTATGGGTTAAAGTTATTAAGGGTCAAATAGACTAAGATTTATATGATTAGGTATTGGAAAATATAAAGTTTTAAGAAATAGGAAAATAAGGGATGAGGGTGGCACTGATTATAAGTGATATGCATCATAAAGTTTATGGTTTAGGACTTATACGTTCAAATATTTGGGTTATATAAATTACACTCACTAACGGTCATACGGGTTATAAAGATTGAGGTATAAATAGGTTAGTTAGGGTTTACACTCTTTAGGTTTTATATTAATTAATAACTAAAGGTGATAGTAGTTTAACAGTTATAAGGGTTAGGGGTCTTAGATTTTACAAGGTTTAATTATTATAAGGGTGAAATATTATTGGTTAGGTTAAATGGGTTTTGGGTTAGATGTTATGCTGAGGTTAGGGATGATATGGGTTATATAAGTTCAAGGTTATATAGTTTAAAGGAATTTTGTTTGATATGGGTTAAAATAATTTGGTGTGGTAGTGACTACATGAGTTAAAGGTTAAGGGTTAGGGATAATAGGGGTTAAGGGTTATAAGGTCATGAGTTAGAGGTTAAAATTTATGGGAATTATGATTCATAGGGGTTAAACATTACAATGGTTATGGTTTATTGGGATTACAAAGGTTAAGGTGTTAAGGGATTTGATACCATAGAAACATAGTTATGGTCAACAAATTTTGTTATAAATATAATGGTATTTGAATCCAACCTTTTTTATTGATATTGTGTCTAAATATCTTTTGTATCTCTCTTTATATTTAATAGAGTGTAAGATAAGATATTTATTGATCCCTCTCTATACTTAAGAGATTGAAATTTAAAAAACATTTGTACTAATATATTCCAAGTTTTTGATCATTTTCTATATTTCATAAATCCGAAATTAAAATTTGTTTTTACTATAAATTTTAAATTATTTTCAAATTATAAATTTCAAATTATTGATCTTTTTTTTTTTTTAAGTAAGAAATATATTATATTAAGATCCTTCCAGAGGAAAAAGAGAGTTCCAAAAGATAGTGTTAGGTCTGCTGAAATTACTGGGCTACCCCAACAGAGGGGAAACCAACCCAATCAACACCTTAGTCAGCCTAAGCATAGTAATAAACCATAAAGAGTAATGTCTGAAACAAAGTGGACCTCCATAGAAAACAACAACCAGTTGACATGACTACTAAACAAACAGAGCCTAGACACCTGACATGTAACCTGGCCAGGTGGCGTTGAGATCGCCTATCCAAGGTTCCTCTTCGACAACTGTCGTCCCGTCCCCCCACTAATTCTCGACCTCCTCCTTCGTCTCAGTTCCACGGTCGTGCCTCACAGTTTCTTTCTTAGCCATGCTTGCGCTCCCAGTTCATTCCAAATACGGCTCTACTACACACTGCATTACCACATCTCCAGTTGTGGTAGCTGCCCCATGTCCCTGTGTCGAAGTCGTGCTCTCCTTGGCCTCTCTGTCGGCGGTGTCTACGTAGGGTGCTTGCCTGAAGGTTTCTTCTTTTGGGGTTGAGAGGAAGGTCTCATGCAGTGAGGAAAGGAGCTGGAGGAAGAGCACCACCTTGTCATTTGAAAGTTGCAGTCGAAACTGCAGGTCCTCGACTCCCTAGCGAAGCTCGAATACTAGGATGTAGAGAATAGCCAATTTGTCTTTTACCTACTCGCCCGTGGTGGCATCAAAGGGTGGGAACCCAGAACTCCCAGGCCTCCACATTGAAGGTGGTGGCTCTTTGCCTAAGGCTTGTGGGAAAGCTGAGCGCTGAGTGTGGTGCGGTTCATTCCCGGGTGGAGCGAGGAGTAAATGCAGAGAAGAGAATGGCGACCGAGGAATAACTTCTAGGCAATTGATGCTTGCAGTCGGTGGAGCGGGAGGGGTGTTGTTGGGTTGCGCATCCTAGAGGTGAAGGGAGGGTCCAGAGGGAGGCATAGCAAGAGAGAAAAAAGAGGGTCATTGAGGCCTCCAGGGAGAACCCCGACGTGGTTTCCCTCTCAGACGCCGCTTGTGCTTAGGCATCGATTGCATGCAGCAAAGGTCGCAAGGTTGGGTGTGGTAAGGAGCCTCCAGGGATCAGTAGGCACATTCATACGTCGGCCATAGAAACGAGGGAGAAATCCCTTCCAGCCACCAGCAAAAATAATGAACGGAGAATAGCACTAGCGCCATAACAAAATGCGGAGGCCGAGTGCAATAACGACCTCTCCTATCGCCATAAGAGTGCATTAATACCGCAGGAGGGTGGCGGACGGAGGCATGAGCCCATCACGTGGATCTGTGCCCCATTGGAGAATGCCATGCTCCTGCATTCGCCAGTTGGCACCCACTAACACCCCATCCGGGGAAATTATTGATCTTTTTAAACTTAAATAAATCTATAATATTATATTCAAAATTATATATTTTTAATATATATTAATTTTTTTCCTGTTTATTAATAACTTCTCTCTACATGTAATTCCAATGTAAATAGGTGGTCTCAACTCTCATTTCCTAACCACAAACAAAAACCTAATTGGAAACACTAATGTGGCTAGAGAATATTGAGTTGATAAGTAGATACAATATTGAGTTGATAAGTAGATATACTTAATTTTTGTATTTCAAAATTTATTTTGTTTATATTGAGTTGAGACCATATTTAGTTGATAGGTATATATAGTTATAAATTTATTTTGTTAATATGAGATGATATGGAAGAGAAGAAAATATTTTTTTTAAATAATAGTAATTTGGATCTTTTAAATTGAATCCTTGGGTTAAGTGGAAAATTTCCATAATTTTTTAAAAGATGGACCTGATTTATTAATTTAATAGATTTTTCTTATAAAATCATTTTAAGTTGAGATATTTGTTTAAATAATTATTAATAGGGTTTAAAAATAAATAAATTAAATTTTAGTTTATATAAAATATATATTTCAAATTAATATTTTTAGATGAAATTTTAGTTGATATAAAATCTGTATTTCAAATTATTAATCTCTTTTTAATAAATATCACATTAATTTTTTTAATAATTTCAAAATTTTTGATTTCTAAGATCATTTCTCGTGTATGCGTCGAGGTTAGGGGTTAGGTCATAGGGTTATATAGATGTTATAAATATAGGGTGAAGGAGAGATAGGTATTAAGGGTTGTATTGATTACACGATAAATAATGGTTATAATATATAAGGATAATAGGGGTTAGGGTTTATGTATGGGGTTTTAGGTATTAAGAATTAGAAGATTTAGTTAGGGATTATGGGGGTTTTAGGGGTTAGGGCCTATGTAGGGGGTTTTAGGTAGTAAGACTTAGAATATTTAGTTAGGGATTATGGGGGGGGGTTAGGTATTAAGAATTACAAGATTTAGTTAGGGATTATATTAATTATTGTTGTAATTTACAAATTAGTTCAAGTTGTGGGTTGTATTTTTTTATGGGTTATATAAGATATAAGGAGTAGGGATTTGGGTTAATAAAGGTTTTAGGGTTACATGTTTAAGGGGATTTATAGATTATAGGGATCAAGGGCTCTTTAAAACAAGGCTATAAAGTACCATATACCTGTCGTTATGCAAGAATTGAGAATTGTTAAATGGCAAAGGATGAATGACAACACATAGTCATTCAACCTTTGTCATTTAGCCATTCTCAATATCTACATAGAAGCATGTATATGCATTATGTGGTCTTATTTTATGTTGTATCGACTCATATATTGGGTAGTAGTAACAACTTGAGTTAATGGTCTATGATACTTTATATTTTAAAGATTTGGACTTGCATGGATAGAAATTGGTTTTCTATGTTTGTTGTACCTTCTTTGAAGGTACCTCAACCTATCGTTTGATAAAATTCAAGAGAAGACTCTCTATTTGAGATCAACTTTATTTATTTCTATTTGAAGAGGGATAGACTATAAATATGCTATGTCGTTCAATGGTTGATTGCAGTCATGCCCCCCGTCTCTTCATTGTTCTTTGTTTTGCAAGTGGCAGAGTTACCTAGGTATGACAAATTTTAATTATGTGAGATAAAATGGTGACTATGTGACATCATATGGTGGATTACAACTTTATGCTTGTTTATTGTTCATTATATATGATAATTTGCTTTAGACAAATTATCATTTGCTTTAGACAAATTTCTCTATTTTCTTTGTCAACTTTGCTGAAATAATTTCATCATCGATGTTTTCACAAACGATATAAAAATCTTCCCCCAAAAATGATGTCCCTCATACAAGTTGACATACTTTATATTAATAATTGTTCAGTAAATACAAAATATCACTTGAATGTGTTGATTGTCGCTATTGATAATTGATTTATAACACTTTCATTTTCTATGTCAAAGGTTGTTTTAGGATTTAGTATTATCACGGTGGGTGTGAACGAGGACCTATGTTCTTTGGTTCTCCTTTTCCTATCCTAGATTTACTCTCCCTTGAATAATCTCATGGAAGTTATAGAACATGTTTCTATTTTCCATCATTTGGCAACAACAACAACAATTGGTTGATATACATCAGAAATGTTGTTTTTTCCATGATAAATCTCATGTTGCTATGTTCGTGTCATTTTTATCTCTCTAGCATTTTATTTCCTAAGAACAAATACAAAGTGATAAAGGATGAGATTTTGTATAGAGGGGTGCAATGAGATTTGGTAATTGTAATTAGTTATTTTGAATGTTGGGTAGAGACCTGATTTGACCCAACTAACTATTTGACTATGACACTTGTATGGAAACAAAATATTTTATATTGATTGTAGGAGGACAAATGGAACAACCATGTTAAATTTAGCTGACCATGACTCCATGAGTGGGGAACATGTTGGAACTACCTCTGGGATGATTATTACAAGTGAAAAATCAGTGATTTGGCCATTGGCAGCCCTTGAAAGTTAAGGATTTAGAAAGATGTGAAAATTCCCAAGGGAGGGAAAAGACTTGGGCAAATGATAAATAGCATATGATAGGAGGTAGGATGCTGCCAAGTATGCTGAGAAAGGAGACTTATGATTTACTTGTTGTTATGAACACTGCTTGAGTGTGAGGCAAGGGAAAAAATGTTGGAGTTGTAGGACATATATGAAGAGAAGCTTTTCCAAGTTCATCCTCATGGATTCATGGTCAGGCTAGGGGGTGAATCGGGCAAGTAGTTTGGCTGCCCTGTTCTACGGTTGGGAGGAACGTGGCTATTCCCTTTGTCTTTCAGCGTATTATTTCAGATATGTTATTTATGTCCCTTCTTTGGCTGAATGTTAAATGGTTACATACTTGATAGAGTGTATCTGTTAGAAATAATATTAAGGACGAAATATCGAATGCATCCTATTGCAAACTTAGGAATTGCTAGAATGTCTCTCTACTAGTTTGGAATGGATTTTCTTTGCTCCATCTCATTATTTTTATGAGTACTAGTTCCCGAAAGTATACTAGCTGGAAGGATATGACTAGTCAATTCTCAAAGAAGATTTGTGTTTTGGTTTGAATTACTACTATAGTAAGATAAAGCGTCGTAGTTGAAAACCCCACAAGTAAATTGTGATGCAGAGTTGAGTTTACCTACATATTGAATGGAAATGGAAAACTACATAGTGCATATATATATATATATATATATATATATATATATATATGTATGTATGTATGTATGTATGTATGTATGTATGTATGTATGTATGGAAATTTCTGATATATAGAGGCACACACCGCAGTAAAGTAATTAACTAAGATTTCTTCCATGTACCAGCTGAACAATCATGACTTGTTTTTAGGAGATAGACCTAATTGCAAGTATCTAAGATATATATATATGTATATTTAAAAAACGGAAGTGACCTTGTGAATACCAAGAATTATTATAGACCATCTACAACATTTACACATCTTTATATCAACCAGTATTTAATGAAAAGTTATAGGTTGAAACGTTGGAAAATTATTGGAGTGAATCGAATTAACACAGTTTAATTACCAGAACTAATCACAAGAGGCGCGAAGGCCCAAGGAAGAAGGGACATCCCAAAACTTAAAACATACCCTTGAGTAAATTCCTAACTGTGTAAATAACAACACAATCACCTAAAAGTTCAAAAGGAAAGTCTTTAACACATGTACAACAAGTGAAAATTGAATTCATATACCATCATGCGATCTGGAGTTAACTATAAACAAGATACACATATAGCCGGCAATAGCCGAGTATTTTTTCCTTTCTCAAAATCCTTTCGAGGAAGTAGCCAATATGGCACTAGTATA
The DNA here is from genome assembly GCA_009831015.1 of Picea engelmannii. Taxonomy (NCBI): domain Eukaryota; kingdom Viridiplantae; phylum Streptophyta; class Pinopsida; order Pinales; family Pinaceae; genus Picea; species Picea engelmannii. The sequence continues at coordinate 1,231,629 of ML776578.1, read as the reverse complement.
TTAAACCAATAAAATAGTCTGTATGCCATTACAAGTAGGTGGAATGGAAACCCTGTAATTCTTTTAAAGCTAGTATTACATATCTCATTCGGAATTGAAACAAACAAAAATCCCATGCGGTGTTTTACTTCCAATGATAGATTTTTCCATCACAAAACGGGTTACAATTAATCAACGGTACCGAAACCATGACTTAATCGCCATTTTGGAGTTTCAGATACCGCAAGTTGGAGGTGTCAAGGACACTCACGACAAGAATGATAAAATCGTGAAATGCGAAACCATGACTTAATCATCATTTCAGATTTTCAGATACTCGGAGTTCAAGGTGTCAAGGACACTCACGACAAGAATGATAAAATCGTGAAATGTGAAACCACGACTTAATCGCCATTTCGGATTTTTGGATATCAGGAGTTGGAGGTGTCAAGGACACTCACGAAAAGAATGATGAAATCATGAAATGTGAAAGATCAAAGCATGTCAAAGACTCCATTTTAGAGTTTCGCAGAATGGGAAATTAAAGATCAAAGGAAATTTAACCTTTGAAGTAGTGAACCTTAAAATCCTGAAACAGACACATCAACCAACCACGTCATCTAAGGACACATGGCACAATCAGGCAATGACAAGTGTCAAGATGATCCAACATTTCAGGCACATGTAAGTCACGAATCAGAGTGACATGTGGCATCTATTCAACACGTGTCAATCCATGTGTGACGTCAGCAGGTTTATGTCACAACGAAACTTTCTATTTCGGGGTTTTACATAGCAAGAAGAAACTCCACCATCATGAAGTCTCGAACTCCGAAATGATGAAAGGGACTATTGTGAGTCTTGAAAACCCGAAAGGCAAAACTCTGAAATCCTGTCAACTATCCATCTCAGTGGGTTATGTGAACCATCCTATCACTTCGAAGATTTTATGAACATGAATTTTATAATGTTGGAGTCGCAATGACTCGAAGGGAAAAACATCGAAATCCCGTCCGTCCTTCGATTAAGAAAAGAATGGATCAGATTATGAAGTTTTATGAACCATTGATCTGGCTCCATTTCGGGGATTGCCACCTGCTGAAATGCTGAAATGCCAAAATGTGAAAGGAATTTTGATTAGGCCCGTGGTCACAGCCAGTGGGCATATGGAATAAGCGCGAGACCCAGTACTTGTAATCCAATGGTGCACGTGAATTTCAATATGATCGGAGGATTATAAAATATTTGTACTCTATGTTTAATTGGAAGTCCTTACCTAACCACTATCCTGTATCTAGATATTTAAAAAAAAAAAACTATAGGGGTTTGTTTATATTTAAACTTTTCACAAAGGAGTATAGACTAATACTCTACTTTTACCTATGTTTGTTTGGTCGTTTTCATCGTGTGATTATGTGTATGGACTAACACATGAGGCCTAGGCCATCAACCCCCAAATTCATTTGTATTGTAAACATATGGTAATGGGTTTAGGGTCTAACGCGTAAGGATTTGGCCAAAAAGTCCCAAACTCATTTATGTTGTTAAGACTGTGGTAATGGTTATAGGTACAAATAGGTAGGAAAGTAATTATAATTACAGGAATTGAAATAAAGTTTGAAATTAGGACTAAACACTTATCGTCGATCATAAAACTTTAACTTGAATGGTAATGACAGTCGACGACAGTAAGGACTCTTGCAAACTTTCATACTCAAGCTTTATAACAGAAAGCTTACTTGCTTGAATCCTGAACTATTCAAGGATATTTATACAAACAATTTTTATTTTTTTTCAGACAGTTTTTGAGGTATATTACATATGGTATCAGAGAAAAAGATACAACACTAGGCATGAAAAGGACCACATTAGCTGCTTAGTATTTATTTCGATTTATGTAAAACTAATAAATATTATGGTTACAAACATAAAGCCCTTTCTGTTTTTGTAAATTATGGCAGCTCAAAAGGGTGCAGAAATCAGGATGGAATGAAATCTGTAGCAAGGACCTCCTGGAGATCCAAGACATAACAGTGATGGAAGCTCACCCATAGAGGTGTTGGAAACAATGAGGAATCTTATTGTTGCACTATAGGTTTTCAAGGTCGACAATGAAAAATTGAAGAAAGCACATCATGAACAACAAGGGATAAATGAAGTCATGTTGTGTAGTATAGTAACCAAGAAAAGCCAAAAAGGCGATAACCATGACGAAGAAGTTAGCAAAAGGGCCTCCAAGAATTCTGGACTAGAAACAGAAAAATGAGACAATTCGTTTGAGGGGACACCTTCAGTTGAAGAAAAACCTATAGCAGACAGAAAAAGAAAACAAGTAGACCACCTTCAAGGAGAGTTTAAAAAGATTAAACCATCTACCTTTGATGGAGAATCTAGGACAAGAGAAGAAGTTGAGGCATGGTTGTTGGACATCAAAAAATACTTCCAGATCTACAACTATTCTAGCAACATGAAGGTCAGAATGGCCATCTACAATCTGAAGGGGAAGGCTAGCATTTAGTGGTAGGACCTAAAATTGGCCAAGGGCCTAAAGGAGAAACAGTTGGAATGGTCCGACTTTAAGAAGTATTTCAAGAAAAAATACCTTTTTGAAATCTATTATGAAAGGAAGACGAAAGAATTTTATGAGTTATGACTCAGGCAGATTACAATGGAGGACCTTATAAATAAATTTCTGGAACTAATAAGGTTTGTACCATACATCCGGGAGGATAAGGTAAAAATCCAACGATTATTAAGTTGTTTACCAGAGTCCTACCGAGACAGAATTGATTTTGACAACCCCTAATCCTTGAGTGAGGTATTCAGGAAAGCACAAATGTGCTATGACCAGTATAAACCACGGGTCGAGTTTCCCAAGACCTGGAAGATAAAATCAAGATAGAATGAACCTGCAGAAGAAGGGATGCCAGCCAACTCCTTATCGGAATGTAGAAAAAAGTTTCCCAAGGAAGGATTTTCACTCCAATCATTCAAATACACAAGGTAGTGGTAAACAAATAAACCTGGGAATGAAGAAGTTTGGGGACAACTCCCGCGAGCCATTAAAGTGTTGGGAGTGTGGAGAGCCTCATCTAAGGAGGAACTGTCCACGTTTAACTTCAGTAAACATAATTGTTGCTCATAATCTGTAGGAAGCCTTGATAGTGGGAGACGTGGGAAGAAGCTTGCATTGGATAAATGTAGCCATAGATGGTCGACAAGATGACCACCAATCCTTGGTGGTAGAAATTGAAGGCAAAATCAATGATACTCGAATTTATGTTTTAATTGACCTTGGAGCTATGTTAAGTTATATTAATCCTAATATAGTAGATCTGAATAAAATTAAGAAACTGAAGCACATTAAATCATGGCTGATACAACTAGAAACAAGTACTAAAAGGAAAGTAGTTGACTTTATTTCTGATTTTGAGTTCAACTTAGGTGGTCAAAAGATAAGGACCACTCTGAACATCTTACCACTAGGATGTCATGATATGATTATCGATATGGATTGGTTGGAACAACATAAAGCAATACTAGACTGTTATACAAAGATACTTAGCTATAAAGATGATTTTTGCACTGTTAGAACAACCCAAGGCATACCAAAACATGTATCAGTCAGACAAGTTTCAGCGATGCAACTCAATAAATGTATTATAAATGGATGTCAAGTTTATTCCATCCAAGTGACGAATCTATTAAAAAAAGAAGATAAGCCAAAGTTAGAAGACTTTGTTGTCTTACGTGAATTCAGAGACATGTTTGTGGATGAGATACCAAAATTACCTTCTAGAAGGGAAATAGACTTCTCCATAGACCTACTACTCGGTTCAGTCCCTATCTAAAAATCACCTTACCGAATGAGTCTACCGGAACTGATAGAATTAAAAATCCAATTACAGGAATTGTTGGACGAAGAGTATATCAGATCGAGTGTTTCACCATGGGGGGCACCAGTCCTCTTTGTGAAAAATAAATATGGTACTCTGAGACTATGTATTGATCATAGACAATGGAAAAAAATTACCATTAATAACAAATACCCCTTACCAAGGATAAATGATCTATTCGATCAAGTTGGTGGGGCCAAGATCTTTTCAAAATTGGATTTATGATCCGGTTATCATCAAGTTAGGATAAAGGATGAGGAAATAAACAAAACATATTTTCGAACAAGATATGGACAGTATGAGTTTGTAGTCATACCTTTTGGACTCACTAATGCACCAACCACATTTATGTGCTTGATGAACAACATTTTTAGTCATTACTTAGACAAGTCCGTAGTAGTATTTATCGACAATATTCTGGTCTATTCTAAAATGGAGGAACATGATGAACACTTAAGAATAGTTCTACAAACATTAAGGAAACACAAACTATACACACAATTTGACAAATGTGACTTTTATAAAAAATAAATACAATATTTAGGACATGTCATTTCCTTAGAAGGTATTGTCATAGACCCAGAAAAGATAAAATCCATTATGGAATGGCCAGTACCTAAGGATCTGGCATATATCTGGTCATTCATGGGAATCACCAGATACTATCGTAGATTTATAGAAGGGTTTTCCAAGATAGCCTACCCTATCATGTCACTACAAAAGAAAGGAACAAGTTTAATTGGTTGCAAAAGTGTCAAGACAACTTCAACAAACTAAAAGAATTATTGACATCAGCACCCATTTTGAAGGTAGCAGACCCAGATAAAGACTTCACAGTTTGTGTTGATGCAAGTAAAGAGGGACTAGGTGGTGTCCTAACTTAGGAAGTGCATGTGATTTGTTATGAGTCCCGAAAATTAAAAGAACATGAGCGAAATTATGTCACTCATGACTTAGAATTGGCAGTAGTAATACATGCCTTTAAAATGTGGTGACACTATATAATGGGCAAAAAATTCCTACTATTGATGGATAATAGTGGGGTCAAATATATTTTTAACCAACCAGATCTTAATGCAAGACAAGCAAGGTGGCTAGCCTTCTTGTGCGAATTTGAATTTGAGGTCAGACATATCAAGGGTAAGGAAAATAAAGTAGCAGATTCTTTAAGAAGAAGAGTCCATGGGTTATTTGAGATAAACATCAGCAGGGAAGAAAGTGATCTGGAGCAAATAATAAGGATGACAAGTATTAACGATGGAAATTACACTAAGATAATGACATAATTACAAAAAAGTACCACCAACTCTGACGAACCAGATCTAAGCATCGACAAGAAAGGACTATTACGACTTAAAAATATACGTTACATACTAGATTCAGCAGAATTGAAATCAACAATTTTTGATGAAGTGCATAAGAAACCATATTCTGTCCATCCAGGTTACCAGAAAACAATAAAAACACTTAGAAAACTATTTTTCTGGCCTAGTATGAAGGGTGAAACAACATAATACTTAGCTAGGTGCCAAGATTGTCAGCAGGTTAAGGCCGAGGACTAGAATCCAACTGGCCTATTACAACCATTACCAGTACCAGAATGGAAATGGGAGACTATATCACTGGACTTTATAACAAGTTTTCCTAAAACTCAGAAACATAATGATTCTATCATGGTTGTAATCGATAAAATCAGTAAGTCTGCACACTTTATTCCTGTAAAGTCTACTTTTAAATCTATAAACATTGTTGAAATATTCATGAAATAAATTTTTAGATTGCATGGTATTCCTAAAATGATGATTTCAGATAGAGACGTAAAATTTACATCCACTTTTTGGAAGGAATTGTTTGCAGGGCTAAACACTAACTTGAATTTCAGTACAAGCTATCATCCACAAATGGATGGACAGACTGAAAGGAGAAACCAAATCATAGAGGATAGGCTTCACATGTGCGTAAGAACAAAACCAAGCAAGTGGGAAGACTGCCTGCACTTGGTAGAATTTGCATATAACAATGGGTACCAAACTTCGGCTAAGTTGAGCCCTTTCGAAATACTATATGGCAGAAAGCGTACGACTCCAATTAGCTAGGATAACCCGGCTAACAGACTCATGATTGGACTAGAGATGCTCCAAGAAATGGACAACATGGTCATAAAGGTACAACATAACTTGAAAGGAGCACAGGACAGACATAAGAGCTATGCAGATCAGAAAAGAAGACACTTGGAATTTCAAGTAGGAGACCATGTTTATTTGAAGGTCAAAGCTCAAAAGAGCTCGTTTAGGTTAGGGAATTGTGCCAAGATGGAACCCAAGTTTTGTGGGCCCTTCGAGATACTAGCCAGAATTGGACCCATAGCATATCAACTTGCACTTCCAACTAATCTAAGAATTCATAATGTATTTCATGTTTCGTTGCTGAAAAAGTATATTCATGACCCTACTCATAGGATTGATTAGAACTTGGTGCAAGTGGAACTCGAAGGCGAGTTCCAGGTGGAACCCCTGGGCATTCTAAACCGGAGAGAAATAGCACTTCGGAACAGAGCCATCGCTCAGGTAAAGGTGCAATGGAAGCACTTTAGTCCTGAGGAGGCCACTTGAGAGTTGCAGGGAGATTTGCGGAAATCTCATCCAATCCTGTTCCAGGAAAGTAGAGAACATTGAGGACAGTGTTTTACTGAAGGGGGAAAGGATGTGACATCCCCAAAAATAAAATATTTTTGAAATTTAAAATTGCTGGAAATTTATTCTGTTTTTAGTAAATTCGAATTTGGAAAACTTTTGCCATTTATGGCAATTCTGAATTTAAAATTTGGTAATTGTAATTAATTATTTTGATTGTTGGGCAAAGGCCTGATTTGACCCAACTAGATATTTGACTATGAAACTTGTATGGAAACAGAATATTTTATATTGATTGCAGGAGGACAAATGGAACAACCATGTTAAATTTAGTTGACTATGACTCCATGAGTGGGGAACATGTTGGAACTACCTCTGGGATGATTATTACAAGTGGAAAATCAGTGATTATGCCATTGGCAGCCCCTGAAAATCAGGGTTTTAGAAAGCTGCAATAATTCCCAAGGGAGGCAAAAGACCTGGGCAAATGATAAATAGCATATGAGAGGAGGCAAGATGCTGCCAAGTATGCTGGGAAAGGAGACTTTTGATTTACTTGTTGTTATGAACACTACTTGAGTGTGAGGCAAGGGAAAAACTATTGGAGTTGTAGGACATATATGAAGAGAAGCTTTATGATGCAGGAGCATCCGAATTACATCGTGCGAGCCAGCGCGTGGAGGAAAAGGAACAGCTGGAAAGCGCCAGCATCCAATATTTTGAACCATTGTAATATATGGCTGCGCCAAGCATTAATGTTTTGATGTGATGAAGCRTACTTATAGATTGTAACGGAMCTTGAGCRGATAAGCTCTCGTCCTTAGGTAGCTGAGGCATTTACTTAGATTTAGTGYAGGTAGATAGGATAATTAACTGTAGATTAGACAGTCAYCGTTTGAGAGGGAAAACRGAGTATAGACACCCTCCCTTGTATCTTTGTAGAGGATTCTCATTCATATATTCAGAGAGAAGAGGAGAGCAGAGSAGAGAGCTTGTGAARAACCCTCCATGTAYAGKTATTGAATTAATAGGAAGAGCCYTGATTCAATTCCATGGACGCGTTTGACCTCTGTGTGTTGCTGATATTATGCTTGTGCATGTTTGCTTCTTTCTATGTTTATTTGTTATATGCTGCTTATGTGATCGCATATCAGGTTAGGAACCTGAGAGAATGAGTTTCAATTGTTTCTCTGCTTGAGCCAGGAGATTCCTGCATAGAATGCAGTTGAATTCCTATGCATAGAGTGCGTCGAGGAGGCCAAGTAGCTGAACTTTTGTTCTTGTTTGCCCAGAGTAAGTTGGGATTGTTCAAGCCGTGCAGGAGAGTGCAGGTTGGATAGGAGTCTCAGTAGCAAGCCTGAGAAGAAAAGGTTCGAGACTGTTGCAGAGTGAATGCACAGGAGCCGGAGGACTTCAACACTTTCAGGGGTGATTGAAGATCGAGCACGAGGAGTGTGTTCGAAGAGCCTCTTGAAAGAGTTCGAGTTGGAGAAAGCTTTGGAAGGATAGCGCTTTTGGTTCTGGTGTACAGGACGAAGGTGGCAATAGAGGATTCTCTCAAGGAAGAGAAGCGACGACTTGAATTCGTCTCGGAGAATCGCGAAGTCCCGAGGATCGTTGGATCTGGGAGGAGGAGCGAGGAGTTTAACCTCAAGCACAAGAAGGGCCATTGGCCATAGCGTATCGGAAAATCGGAGTTGGCGAGTGCAAAGGTTTCATGCACGTAGGAATCGCGAAGCGCGATCCTCCGACTTGATCGGAGCCGTTGATTTCGGAGAGACAAGTGGCACAAATCCGAAACATCAGAGTTTCGGCATTCGGGGTTTCCAGCAGCAGGAAACTTGGAGTCGCAGACCCGCGAGCCGCGAGATCCCGACGTGACGTGGCAGTATGGGACCCGGAGGCATAGACGGGGTACAGGTGGCGTTGTAGCGAAGGTTCGGCACCACGACATTCAGGGGTTGGAGAGTCAAGTGACTGGCATCGCCAGTGGCGATATCTTGATAGGCAAAAGCCCGATACCCGAGGGTTGACCATTGACTATTGGAGATCGGGGATCGACGTTTAAAGAGGTAGAAGAACGTTGTGGTGAGCCTCGCGAGATCGCGAGGTCCGATCTTCCGAGTCCCGAAGGGAGGATCGCGCGGAAGTATCTCTGTGGGTAAAACATTCCTGAGGGGAATAGAAAGGGCTTGGACCCTTCGGGCCTAAGAGTGAGAAGGTCCTGGTTCAGCGACTGTGCCGTCAAGGGAGGCAGGTTGGCGTCACTTTTCCAAGTTCACCTTCATGGATTCATGGTCAGGCTAGTGGGTGAATCGGGCAAGTAGTTTGGCTACCCTATTCTACGGTTGGGAGGAACATGATTGTTCCCTTTGTCTTTCAGCGTATTATTTCAGATATGTTATTTTTGTCCCTTTTCTGGCTGAATTTTAAATGGTTACATACTTGATAGAATGCATATGTTAGAAATAATATTAAGGATGAAAGATCAAATGCATCCTATTGCAAACTTAGGAATTGCTCTCTACTAGTTCAGAATGGATTATCTTTGCTGCATCTGATTACTGTTATGAATACTAGTTCCCGAAAGTATAGTAGCTGGAAGGATATGACTATTCAATTCTTAAAGAAGATTTGTGTTGTGGTTTGGATTACTACTGTAGTAAGATAAAGTGTCGTAGTTGAAAAACCCACAAGTAAATTGTGATGCAGATTTGAGTTTACCTACATATTGAATGCAAATGGAAAACTGCATGGTGTATATATATATATATATGTATGGACATTTCTGATATATAAAGGCACGCATTGCAGTAGAGTAATTAACTAAGATTTATTCCATGTACTAGTTGAACAATCATGATTTTTTTTTAGGAGATATCCCTAATCGCAAGTGTCTAATATATATATGTATATTTAAAGTACGAAAGTGACCTTGCGAATACCAAGAATTATTATAGACCATCTACAACATTAACACATATTTATATCAACTGGTGTTTAATGAAAATTTATAGGTTGAAATGTTGTAAAATTATTGGAGTGAATCGAATTAACATAGTTTGATTACCAGAACTAATCACGAGAGGCGCAAAGGCCCAAGGAAGAAGGGACATCATGAAAATTAAAACATACCCCTGAGTAAATTCCTAACTGTGTAAATAACAACACAATCACCTAAAAGTTCAAAGGGAAAGTCTTTAACACAAGTACAATAAGTGAAAATTGAATTCATATACCATCATGCGATCTGGAGTCAACTATAAACAAGATACACATATAGCCGACAATATCCGATTATCTTTTCCTTTTTCAAAATCCTTTCGAGGAAGTAGCCAATATGACGCTAGTATATTAAACCAATAAAATAACCAGCATGACATTACAAGTAGGCGGAAGGGAAACCCTATAATTCTTTTAAAACTAGTATTACATATCTCATTTAGAATTGAAACAAATGAACATCCCATGCAGTGTTTTACTTCCAACGATAGATTTTTCCATCACAAAATGGGTTACCCTTAATCAATGGTACCGAAACCATGACTTAATCACCATTTCGAAGTTTCATATACCGGGAGTTGGAGGTGTCAAGGAAACTCACAAAAAGAATGATAAAATCGTGAAATATGAAACCATGACTTAATCACCATTTCGGAGTTTCAGATACCAGGAGTTGGAGGTGTCAAGGACACTCACGACAAGAATTATAAAATCGTGAAATGAAAAACCATGACTTAATCACCATTTCAGAGTTTCAGATAACGGGAGTTGGAGGTGTCAAGGACACTCACGACAAGAATGATAAAATCGTGAAAAGTGAAACCACGACTTAATCACCATTTCCGAGTTTTGGGTACCGTGAGTTGGAGGTGTCAAGGACACTCACGACATGAATGATGAAATCGTGAAATGAAAAAGATGAGAGCATGTCAAAGACTCCATTTCAGAGTTTCATAGACTGGGAAATCAAAGATCAAAGGAACTTTAACCTGTGAAGTAGTGAACCTCGAAATATTGAAACAGACACATCAACCAACCACTTCAGCTAAGGACACATGGCACAATCAGGCAATGACAAGTGTCAAGCTGATCCAACATTTCAGGAACATGTAAGTCATGGATCAGAGTGACACGTGGTATTTATTCGACACATGTCAATCCATGTGTGAAATCAGCAGGTTTACATCACATCAAAACTTTCTATTTTGGGGTTTTAAATAGCAAGAAGAAACTCCACCATCATGAAGTCTCGAACTCTAAATGTCGAAAGGGACTATTGTGAGTCTCGAAAACCTGAAAGACAAAACTCCAAAATCCCATCAACCGTCCATCTCAGTGGGTTATGTGAACCATCTGATCACTTCGAAGATTTTGTGATCATGAATTTTATAATGTTGGAGTCACGATGACTCGAAGCGAAAAACGTCGAAATCCCGTTAGTCGTTCAATTAAGAAAAGTAGAAATCAGATTATGAAGTTTTGTGAAACATTGATCTGGCTCCATTTTGGGGATTGTGACTTACTGAAATGCCAAAATGCTGAAATGTGAAAGGCATTTTGATTAGGCCCGTGGTCACAGCCAGTGGGCATATGGAATAAGCACGAGACCCAGTACTTGTAATCCAATGGTGCAGGTGAATTTGAATATGATCGGAGGATTATGAAATATTTGTACTTTGAGTTTAACTGGAAGGCCTTACCTAACCACTATCCTATATCTGGATATTTAAAAAAAAAAAACTATAGGGGTCTGTTTATATTTAAACTTTTCATAGAGGAGTATAGACTAATACTCTACTTTTACCTAAGTTTGTTTGGTCATTTTCATCGTGTGATTATGTGTATGGACTAATGCATGAGGCCTAGGCCATCAACCCCCAAAGTCGTTTGTATTGTAAACATATGGTAATGGGTTATTTGTAGGTTCTAACGTGTAAGGATTTGGCCATAAAGTCCCAAAGTCGTTTGTTTTGTTAAGACTATGGTAATGGTTATAGGTACAAACAGATAGGAAAGTAATTATAATTACAGGAATTGAAATAAACTTTGAAATGAGGAGTAAACACTTATCGTTGATCAGAAAACTTTATGTTGAATGGTAATGACAGTCGATGATAGTAAGGACTCTTGCAAACTTTCAGACTCAAGCTTTATAACAGAAAGCTTACTTGCTTGAATCCCGAACTATTCAAGGATATTTATACAAACACAATTTTTTTTTCCAATAGTTTTTGAGGTATATTACAATTGACTTGTAAAGTTGGCACTAATGTAATATTGATATTAAACAGTAAAAATATGTTTTGGATATAGTGTAACTATGAGAAATGAAAATTAATGAGAATTAACTTCTAGAAGAATCTACATCTCATTGAATGTGGGTAGTAAAATCATGATTGACATTAAAGATTAAATATTGTTGAAATACAATGAAGGTCAACATGATGCAGTAACTATGGCCAAGGTGATTGTCCATGGACTATATCATGTTGACAAATCCACTCTTACCAGTAAAATTATCAACAATATAAAACTTGAAAATAAGATAATTGTGTAGTAAATAGATTATGTTATTTAATGATTTTTTTTATATAAACATTGCAATATTTTTAATAGAATTTTGGATTTATTAATTTAGATTACTAAAAAAATAATATAATGTTACTTCAATAAAAACAAGAATAAAAATCAAAACAAAAACAAAATTTAGAGTTTATTTGCTTGTCCTCTCATTACTATATTCATAAATGTTCATAAAATGAATAAAAAATGTTAAAACCAAGGTAAGAAAATAAGCATGTTCATTTAAAAGCATAATTGTAACATTACCCATTAACTATAATAATGAAACCTTCCTACATTTCATTCCTTTGCCAAGGAGGTTTCTAGCCAACATCGCGCAACATCTACACTACAAAAAATATTTTCATGATCTTGTTCAAATTCTAATAATTTAAATGGTTTTTTCATTCCTTTATTATCACACTACGAAGACCATAGTTGCCAATAATGGCTAATAACTATATAAATGAAAGTAATATTTATTTTGGACATATATGTTGGTATCATTACCAGCATCCTAAGATGTTTGAGTCCATAATGTCATTTACAAGAAAATAAGTGTGTTAGTGTTAAATGTATAATCTGAGTTTCCATTAATTAATTGTGAACAATTAAAATAACTTTCATTTTTTATATATAAGAATACACCTATAAGGATTTACATGCCGTGAGTTTTTGTATACAAGACTGTCAATCTAAATCACATTACAACATGAGGATGCGGAGAAGCCCGTCAATCTAGGACACATTACAACACGATGATGCAGATAAGATGGACTCCGTACCAAATTTAAGATCTCTTTAGATTTTTCGTCTCTGAAATTTGTTGTATCTACCCAGAATATAGAAAAAGATGATTACAATGCCGACACTTGTGCAATAATACTTCGAATTCATCCACCAATCATACAAGACATAAATTCATTTTAAAATGGTATAAAAATAAAAAAATAATAATTTAATAATGTTAAACTTTTGAAATAAGATGAAATTGTTTTGGTCAAAGACCAATAATATGCAGTCAAAAGAGAACTCATTGCTATATACCTCCTCATGGAAGGTATAATAAGGTTAGGTGTTAGAGAATATATATGTTAAGGATTATAATTGTTAGGTAATATGGGTTATAAGGTTGGGGTTAAGAATGATATGATTAGTTGTTTTAGGAATTATGGGTCGCAAGTGTTGTGTATGGAGGGGGTTATGGGGGTTATATTTTATAGAGTTAATAGGAGTTATATTTTATAGGTGTTAGAGTTATAAGTGTGGCAATAGTTAGGGGTTGGAGTGATTAGGATGATTGGTTTTAGAGATTAAGTGTGATGAGAGTAAAATTGTGAGGAAATAGGGGTTAATGATTAGGGTAGTTTATAATGTTTAGGGTTAGGATTTAGTTGTGTGGTTGTTATAAAGGTTTTTGATTATACAAGATAAGGGTTATAGGTTACATCACTTAATTATTATAGGTTTCAAAGGTTAAAGGCTATAAAAGTTAAGTGTTTAGGATGATAATTATTATAATAGTTAGGTTTTGTTAAATTTATAGCTTGGAAGGTCTCTCAGCAAAAGCCTAAGTGTCCACGCATGTTGAAGGACATTTAATTAATACCCAGATCAACAATTTTATTTTTACCCTAAGGTTAACTTAGGAAAAGCATAAAATTATCGTTTAATTTTTATTGGCTTTATTTGCTCTGATTTCCTAAGTTTCTCACTTAAGGAGATGATATTTTACTTAAAGTGAATTGTCCATATTCTTTTATAAATTTCACGAGAGGGGGAAATAGAGTAAAGTGAAAATATAAAAAGGAGGCCAAGGGTGAGGACACACACACATTGAGTTGAAGATCAAGATAGGGTTATTTGGCTGAGGAAGAGGGGCAAAGTTGAGATGGGAACATAGGGAAGCGAGGATGTCAATGCAAACCATACCAAGTAGCCAATAATATCCCATATGGTATGTCATATCAGTAACAAAGAAGGTCAAGTTTGAGGGTCGTACAATAAGAAAACCTTGGGTAGTATTGTTGCAGTATCACATGACAAATTTAGGGGATCCTACAAGCCATACTAGCATGTTGTACACATTGTACCAACTGGGTTGTACAAGATGATTTGAGACAAGTTTGTACATGTTGATTTATGTTGGGTCATACAACCAGGAAGAAGGAAAAAATTCTCTAAAAAATTTCTGAGTTTATTGTTACTGCGATATTTTCCTCTGAACCCATAATAAAGCATATCTTTGCTAGTTTTCCCACACTGGGGTTTCAAGGGTAAAATTTATGGTTTCTATATTTTATGTGCTTTGTTTCATGAGTTTTATGTTGTGAATTTAAGTTAAAATATGTTAATCATTTGGGTTGGTTTTCATTGATGTCAACCCTTGAAGAAAGTTTGGTAGAGAATTCTAGTAGCAAAAAGGTTTGGGTAATGAACCCAATTTTATTTTATGTATAATGGCATGAGTTTTAATATATTTGGAGATAATATTATTCTATATGGATATTACAAGTTGTTTCATTTCCGTTGGTATTTAGAACGTTGCATAACTCCTCACGGTCAGAGAGTTATGGCCATGTGGAGTTTGAAAACCCTAATGAGTCATCTAGAAGCCCCAAAAGGTCAAAGTAGTCAAAGTGGTTGCAAAGAAAAAATTATTAAATAATAAAGTGAAGTGATGAGTGTACTATAATTCAAAGTGGATACAAAATAAATTATTTAAATAATAAAATTAATGGAGAAATTACTAAGTGGACAAGTGGTTAGAAGTGGGTTAGCCATAAAATAAGGAAAGTGGTTTAAGATATTTTAGAAGGTAAATAAAAAAGTGAAATGATGAGTGTACTATAAGTCAAAGTTGATACAAAATAAATTATTTAAATAATAAATTTAATGGATAAATTACTAAGTGTACAAGTGGTTAGAAGTGGGCTAGCCCTAAAATAAGGAAAGTGGTTTAAGATGGTTAGAAGGTACCCCCTTGAGGAAGCTACATAAAAGTATAAATACGAGACAAGGGTCTCTCATTTTAATCACACTTGAGCATATTGAATATCTACAAGTGATTGAGGTAACCAAAGGATATCTAAGATGAATTTCAGAGGGAAGGTAAAGTCAATAAGGCCAAAATTCAAGGGAGGATAAATTATTTTGATGATGCTTTCTAAGGTATGTTATTTACAGGTCATCTTACCATTTTCCCAATACTTTTTTTTCTAGAATGATTCACACCATGAAATTGGGAGGTCGTTGAGCAAAAATATCCAATTAGTTGTGATAAACATTTCATCTTGTGTGTCATTGTATTTTTGGAGTTACACTCCATGGAAAATAGGGTTTGTGGCTAGTCCTAAAACTAGTCTAAAACGGGTGTTTCGAGTAAAAACGTCATAAATTCTTAATAACAGATCCAAATTTAGTAAGAAAAAGTGTATTGGTTAGAGTAAAATCTTTAGTATGTTGTGTAAAACTTTCATATCTATACAAAAAATATTCTGTGCAGGGCATTCTCTACAAGTTCGATCTATAGAATAAGCCAGAAGTCAACAAGGTATGTCATTTTTTCTATAACTCTTTTTCTTAGAGATTCCAAGTAGTGAAATATGGAGGAATTTCATAAAATACACTTAGGAAAATTTTGTACCATTTTCATATATTTATTCATTAAAAGCACATAGTTATGATTATTGCAAGTTAGGGTTGTTGACTAATCCAAAATTAGTCATGCGAGACTAAAGTAAAGTTTGATAAAATGCTAGTCTTTTGTTGTTAAAGTTAAGGAAGGTTTGAAGGTATGTGCTCATATACACAAGGTCTATTATAGAGTTAAAAATCATATTTGAATGATGAAATTTATGAGGGATTTTGGTTAAGGTTGAGGTACAGGTTGGTGCATGATTCACTTGTTTATGGTATAGGTTGATTAAAGGTTTCTTGGTACAGGTTGGTGCATGGTTGATGCACTTGTTTATGGTACAAGTTGATTACATGTTGATTCATATAGGTTTAGAACAATATATCTCATAGTGATAGTGTGACAGTGGTTCCATCATTCTACTTTTATTTCAGGGCAATTGGATGAGGCAAGGACAGGTGGTTGTAGCCACCTTCCGGTTGTATCTGGAGAACATAGGGGGTTGTAGCATCCTTTTGGTTGTAGCCAGAGAATTGGGAAGTTGGATCTTCCCTCGGGTTGCATCTTGAGAAACTAGGGGGTTGGATCCTCCTTCCAGTTTTAGCTAGAAAACAAAGGAATTTTGTGCTTCCAATGAATGTAATTCTTAAATACATATAAGAAAAAAAAATTATGTGGTTTTATCCCGCTTTGGGTTTCCACGTAAAAACAACGGTGTAATGTGTATGTATATGATTGCTCATTTGTTTGTTGTTTATTTACTCTACAACTATTGGATGATAATGCTACATTGACATAACACTTGCATTTTGTGGTTAAAAAGGTTTCAATTTATCTATTACTGATTCACCCCCCCTCTCAGTAATCCAACAATTCATATTAGAGTCAGTTCCTTCAAAATTCAGTTTAACCACTGAAAGGTAGATCATGAAGAGCAATAACATGTATAAAAATGGAATACCACAATTTGATGGACAAAAGTATGCATTTTGGTGCATAAGGATGAAAACGTATATACAGGCACAAGGATTTGAAATTTGACAATCGTTTGTAGATGGCTACAAAGAACCAACAGTTTCGTCGACAGATCAAAGAACAATAAAATTTGGTCAAAATAATTCCAAAGCCACAAATGCACTTTCGAATGGTCTTTATGAATCAATATACACCAAAGTTATATATTGTAAATCTGCTAAATAGATTTGGGACAAGCTTCAAAATATTTATGAAGGAGATTCAAAATTCAAAACAACAAAGCTTCAAACTTACAGAGGTGAGTTCGAGCAACTAAATATGAAGGAATATGAGAATATTGTAGCTTACTTATTATGAGTCAATGAAATAGTAAATGCAATCATAGGATTGGGAGAAGAAATTAAAGAATTTGTAATTCTTCAAAAGCTATTAAGATCTTTTCCTATGAGATTTGATCCTAAGATATCATCACTAGAAGAAAGAGCAGATCTAGACTCAATAAGCATGGACGAACTACATGGAAGCTTCACATCATATGAAATGAGAACTAAACATGAAAATCCAGATATAAAATAAGCATCTTTTGTAACGACCCTTGATTATTAAGTATAATTAATTTAATAATATAATCCTAAAATATTAGCTAAACTATATTTATGTCTTAAAATAACATTTCTAAATGATTATTATTAAAGAGTTGTTCAATGATGGTTAATGATTAATTTAATTATTAATTAATTCATTAATTAATAAAGTATTAAATTAATGGTCGATAATAAGATATAATATTTAAAATAGGTTATGTATCCTACAAGGGATAAAATATTAAATATATGAGGATAAGTAATAAAGGAGGGATAAGGGTATTAACGGTGGGAGGAGAAGGGGTAATAAAGGAGTTAGGTAGGGAGTTAATGGAGGAGGAGAGTCAGTGAAGGAGAGATAAGGAAGGAAAGGATTTGGGGGGAAGGATCATTCTACGGGAGTGGAGAAGGATTTTGGGAGCTCTGAGTATTGGAGGGAGAGTGGGATTTTGAGAGTTTGGAGTGTAGTAGTGCACTGGGGTTGATGGGGGTTTTGGGCACGGAGGGCTAGGATGTCCGTTGATATCCTAGGGCTAGGAGATAACTAGTCGGCAGGGAGGTCGGTTTTGGGTAGTGCTCTAAGGAAGCGGGAAGGAAGCAAGCTGCGGACAACAGGAAGGAATTTTTAGAATCAGAGTTAAGGTATTTGATTCCAGTTTATCCATTGTTTAATTAGATTTATTATTCATTGATAAATTTTTCATGCGTAAGTGTTAAGAAAATTTGGAATTCTTCTTCTTTATAAACCTAGTAGGAATTACTGTACATTTGGTAGAATTTTTAAATGTTAATTGAAACCGGGTCCTTACATATGGTATCAGAGCCGTAGTTGAAACACTGGAGCCTTAAGGTCCAAAGTCCCTCCCGCCTAACCTGCAAACCAAACCAAACACATTATTAAGTGATAATATATATATATATATATATATATATATAAAGGCAACAAGAATGGAAAATGTAAAAACAAATTTACTTATTTGGGTTTGGCTGGAATTAGATTGAATTATTCTAGGAATATGAGAGAAATATGGGTTTTCATTTTACATTTAATTATTGCTTATTCTTCCATTGTTTATTTTTAGAATTACAAACTAATTCTAGTTTACTTTTAGAATTACAAAGAATTGCAAACTATTGCAAACTAGAATTACAAACAATTGCAAACAATTTATTGTGTGTTCGTTCATGTTGTGTTTGTGAGGAGCTATGAAAAAAAAAAAGTAATCATAGAATAGGAGGAATCAATTTGGTATCCCCATGGTCGGTCGTAGTTTTAATCTATCCATTTCCTTGTCCCCACATTTTTTTGCATCACGAGTTCTACTGGCCCTCAATTCTTTCTCAGGCCTGGCATGGTAACCGATCTTCTCAGCAATATACCTACACACACAACAAAAAACAACAAAGCAACAGTCATTGATTAGTCTCCTATTCTAGATCCTACAGTAATATCAGATACTACAGAGCCATAACCCCCACCAGCAAGTGATCCAGCTCGGGCGAGTGTGTACGACGACTTATCTAGGCAGACCATGAAAAGAAGAGGCAATTTATTTCCATTAGTATACAAAAAAATTACGGACATAATTATTTCCATAGTTTACAAAGAATTATACACAGTTTACAAGGTTTGTTGATGGCAGACAAGCCATAAAGACTTTTATTAAATATCAGAGATTTTTGTATAAGCAACTGAGGCCAACATGGAATTAATCAAGAACAGTCTTTTGGAACCTATAATTTGCATAATTGGCTATATTTGAATAGAGAGAGAGGGATTTGACATGATAATTAATGATCTTGAAGTAAAATCCTTATGGATAGAAGCCTTCACTTGAGAAAAAGAGAATAAAAACAG
Source organism: Picea engelmannii (assembly GCA_009831015.1). Classification (NCBI taxonomy): domain Eukaryota; kingdom Viridiplantae; phylum Streptophyta; class Pinopsida; order Pinales; family Pinaceae; genus Picea; species Picea engelmannii. The sequence continues at coordinate 1,212,502 of ML776578.1, read as the reverse complement.
AAGGGTGAGAGCCGATGTATCCAAGCTTTAAAGAAGTCCAAACTACCCAGCATACAGGGAAATATCCAGGTCAGTGACAACCCAAATGTTCTAGGCATGAACATCCAAAATGAATTTCATCATTTTAGGAAAGAAAAATAACTCTTTACTGTAAATATAGGCTTGAAACCAAATGTCATTGAGCATTGAGAAACAAAACTTACAAGGGTGAATATTATCCAAAACATGACTCGTGCAACTCAAAGTATCCTTTCGTGCTAAATCTCATCATCGCCCTCTAACTGAGATACAGAGGGAACTTGCATCCCCCTTTCATGCTAAATCTCATCACTGCCCTGTCGACAGCATCATCATCGCCCTCTAGAAGTATGCCCGTGTCGACAACATCATCATCGCCCTATAGAAGTGCAATAACAGATGATGACATAAGCCTATAAATAACAATGAAGAAAAGGATGAGATAATACACAAGCTTAATCATGCGGTATTTCTTCTCATCATTGAGTGAGTTGAATATTTCTGTTACATCAACCAAATGTTTCCTCCTCGCATACAATTGTGCGTGATAGTATACAAGCGGTGCAGTGATTAGATACATGAACCAACACCCAGTAAGGAGAAAGAGCAGACAAAGGACACCTTGAATCATGAACTCCGGAATTACAAGCCTATTTATTCTAGATGTTGAATCATAAGGATTGATGTAGTCAAATTCCAAGTCTGATAAGCATATCAGCTGGTATACCACGAATCTGAGGAGCACAATGATGAATATGAAGGAAAGTAGCCATAATAACACCTCCCAGGCCATGTATAACCCAATCAATCAAACTTCAAATATTTTTCGTAATATCAATTAAAGGCTTCTAGACATTGTGTTTATTGATAATAATGCCTCCCAATAAAACACAAAATATACATACACAAGAATACCGAGTTTTAAACTCCGATTTCACTTAGGGAAGGAGTATAACATTTACAGACCATATCCTCCTCCTGATGGATCGATTGAAGTTCCACTGTATTAGTAAATAACGCAGGCTCTTCTGTCCACTCACCAGCAACACAACGCGTCATTGTGGAACAGATCTGAATAAGTGGAAACCCCAACCTGGTGGCTTTGTTTTGCAAAAAAAAAAAAATGAAGAATTATTGAAAACCGGAAATAAGGATTTTAGGGTTTTTGAAACTTACACTCCTGACCGCCATGACAACACTTTATTCTTATAACAAGCTATTTCAAAATGCAGTCCATGTTTCTTCAAGCGAACTACAACCACACTCGTTAATCTCTTTTGCCCAACGGGATGCAGTATTAACTTTGACATTTCCAATGGCCCGCGTGCACAAAATTATATGGCTTCCTCCAATCTCTTCTGTTTATGGGAGCGTGGCTCACCTGAAACAATCGCTAAAGAAAATTTCACCGCAGAGAGGCGGAATGAGAGAATGTGAATGGGAGTCTCCAACCTTCATCTTTTTTCCTCGGAGCTTATCCTCTCTTGCTCAGACTTGCCTCCCCCATCTTATTCCTTCTTTTGTTTAATCTGATTGTTTCTCTGGAGGCTCCTGAAAGGCTACTTCAGCGGCGCTTGCTTAGTCGAGTCTCGCTTCTTTCCCGGGACTGTTATTGGAACATGCTTCCCACTCAGATTTTTCAGACATGGCGAAGGTTTCCAAAGCAAGGTTTCCCACCAGCGCACACGAGGCTGAAGAGAAGTCTAGAGGGAGATGAGCACCTGGAGGAGGGGGCACGTGGGCCTCATGCGAGGACCCACGATGCATTCCTGTACGTATAAGTAGTTTATCTTATTTTATTTTATTTTTTGTTGATTATTTTCTTATTACAATTTTAAATGGTAATAAATTAATTGTTTTATTTTTTAATTTTTTTTTATTTTTATTATTTGTTTTAGTTATAATTATTTAATAAATAAAAAAAAGGGGGTTTCAAAATAATTATTTATTTATTTATTTTATTTAAATTTTAAATTAAATTAAGATAAATTAATTACATTAAATTAAGTTAAATTAGTTAAATTAAATTAAGTAAAAATAATTAAACTATTAAACTAATTAACTAAGTTAAGTTAAGTTAAGTTAATTAATTTAATAAGATATTAGTTAAGTTGAATAATATGGGGCTAAGAAAAAAAAAATTATGGAGTCCATGGGAATTGAACCCCAAACCTCCTTCCACCGGTCGAGCTTTGACAATGGCCGCCCTACCAATGCACCATGCGTTGTTTCTTTTACAATAATTTCACAAATAAATACTTTAACTGTCATACCCAAGATCACATGCCAAGCTATCAAGCACCTTTTAGAGCCATACAGGTCACATGCCAAGCTATCAAGCGCCAAAGACATAAATGGAGGAGCCCACAAAGGGACGTATATGCTCAACGCGACGTCTTACGAAGAACACTAACGTCGAAAGGTACATAGCGTGGGTGAATGCATATTGGCATAAATTAATAAACATAAGGATGGGAGTCAATTTTAATCAAGTTGCAAGCGTAAATTAAAAGGGCTGAGACTAGGAAAAGCAGGAAGGAGGCAGCATATTCATTAGGAGCGTAAGCCTAGGAAGTGGTGAGTAAGGCGCAAAACTAGCGTAGCCACAGAGCAAAGGAACCAATAGTTATTTTCGTAGGGGCAAAGAAACGAAGCTTAGATGCTTAAACCTAACCCTAACCTAGCCAATCCCCTAATGGAGTAACGTCTGTTTACAGACAAGTAAAGAAAACTTATGCCTAACCCTGTTTCTAGTTTGAGTAGCACCAATTTAAAAACATCCTGGAACTCACCCTGACAACTTTGGTTGATGCAGGTCAAGGCACATAGGATGGTCAGGACTCGAGGGAGTCGAGGCAGGGGAGCGTCGTCACAAGCACCTCCAACACCACCAGCACCACCACCACCATCACTCAAAATAGCCCTCACACTGCGCTCGTTGGAAGCCATCAACGAGACTTTAAAGGGGCGACAACCGGTAGGGACTGAAGTGGAACCCCCACTGTCTGGAACGGGTAATCCAGAAGTGTCAAGGGATTCAGGAGGAGGACCTCCACTTGAAGACATCACGCAAGAGTTGCAAAAGATCAAACTTTCAGAGTTTGCCGGAGGTCGTGCCAGTGAATGCACAGAAGCATGGTTGGAAGGCATGACCAGGTGTTTTGCCTTAAGGGAATATGCGTCCAACTCAAAGGTGAAGATCACCATTTTTCAGTTAAGGGACAGTGCCTTGAACTGGTGGGGTAACCTGGAAAGACAATTGCACCTTACCCCAGACATAGTATCTTGGGAACTTTTCGAGGGAAGGTTCAGGAGGAAATATCTACCGGCGTACTACGAGGAACAACATGTTGGGGCATTTCATGCCTTAGTACAGGGAAACAAAATGGTAGAAGAATATGAGATCAGGTTTATGGAATTGGTCAAATATGTGTCGTATATGGATAGTGACCAACAACAGGCAGAGTGCTTCATCTATGGATTGAACCCTAGGATAAGAGGTATGGTGAGGATGTGGAAGCCGTCTTCAGTAGCAGAGGCGGTGGAAAGTGTGCGTTACATGGAAGAACATATGAACTTGACTGGGGGTGCAAGATCGACATTTCCGCATCGCTCGGGATTCGTAGGAAAGGCCCCGAGGACATTTCCTAGGGGAGGGGGCTCAAGGCCACCGCCATATGGTAACAGATTTGTGCCAAGGACAGAAGCTATAGGGATTTCAATGATAGCGAGCGCAGCACCTCGATCATCGCCAGCAACGCAGACAGGTCCAGTGGGACAAGTATAGTCCAGGATCCGTTACTTGGGAAGACGTCGAGACACTACGGCGAGACTATCCCTCACTATTTTGACCACCTTGAGAACATGTTTCTCGAAGGTGGGGTGTATGTAACACCACCTTTTGACTTAGACAACCAGGATTACCTGAGGCCTATACACTTTATTTACTAAGTCACAATGAAACTATTAAGTGATACTCTTAAACTTTAAAATTTATGAACTTTTATGAATGTTTAAATGTTATTGATGATGATGTATATGACGCGATCTACTACGTGCATGAAAATTTTATGAATGTTTAAATGTTATTTAATGATGATGTATGTAATGTGATCTATTATGTGAATGTAAACTTTACAAATGTTTAAATGTTATTGATGATGATGTATATGCTGTGACACATTGTGAGAATGTGAATTAAATGAATGTTTAAATTCTATTTGGATAATGTTAGATATGATGCAATCTATTTTGGGTAAATGATAATCTTGTGAATGGGTGCCGAAATTGAATTATGGGATATTATGAGATCTATTTCTAATTGGAAAAATTGATGTTAACTTATCGGTACAGGGATACCAAAGTGAAATGATGCTAGTATGCAATTACATGATGATAATGCATAGAAATGTATGATTTTGTGTTATAGACTAATCTGCAGGTTATGGGCTATGAAATAGCCAAGGGATATTGATGATGAAAGTGGATATCAGGACCACTAACCGAGAAACATTATGGTATGAATATTGTAATTGGAAATTTATACTGGTTTGGATGCATTGCTATGATATGTGGATCAATGCATGATTTCAGGTAACGACACTACCCAAAACCAAATAAACGATGACAAAACCTCCAGCAACACGGTGCCACTGTATATTCCATTGTACGGTGTTGACCCTGGTTCTGTTAGGAGGGGTGGAGGCATTTCCCACCGTGTATCCTCCATTGTAGGGTGGGCCATCATAGGGGTGTAACCTAGATCTGATTAGGAGGGGTGGAGGCATTTCCCACCATGTATCCTCCGAAACCTGAAGTCATGGGAGAACGGTGCTAGTCACACTCCCCAGGTCGTGTAATGATGACTATCAGTTGCCTGCTAGGGAAGCTTGGTCGAGATAGCGACACTTCCACTTACGGGTTCTATTTGGAGTTAGGTAAGTATAGCTGACGCTCCAAGATAGTCTAGCAGAGGACGGATAGGAATGGAGTTGGAAGTAGGTTAGGGAGGAAGGATGAGTAGAATAGTTGAGACTATATGGAGATCTGTCTTGTAGCAGGATTTGATGAAGAAAATGTGTATAAATGAATATTCATTATTATGTAACTAAACCATAGTTGTTTAAAATAAATTATTGAACCAGCTAATTGTAATTAAAGGATTTCTCACACAATTAATTGATTGTTGTCTTTTATAAAAGACTAGTCTTGCTGATTGGATTGAATGCATACATAAATTACTAAAGGATGATAGTTTTGATTATTAGTACATGTACGAGAATTGTATGTACTAGCTACACATACATTTCTTATACATATACACTAGTATGTATGAAATTTCCTTGACTTACTTACTAATAATGTCGGTTACTTGTTATGAATGTGTGAACCATGTTTCTTATCCTTTGTACCCTAAGATACCTTAACTTCGGGACGAAGTTTCCTGAAGGGTTGGTGTATGTAACGACCCTTGATTATTAAGTATAATTAATTTAATAATATAATCCTAAAAGATTATCTAAACTATATTTATGTCTTAAAATAACATTTCTAATTGATTATTATTAAAGAGTTGTTCAATGATGGTTAATGATTAATTTAAATATTAATTAATTCATTAATTAATAAAGTATTAAATTAATGGTGGATAATAAGATATAATATTTAAAATAGGTTGCGTATCCCACAAGGGATAAAATATTAAATATATGAGGATAAGTAATAAAGGAGGGATAAGGTTATTAACGGTGGGAGGAGAAGGGGTAATAAAGGATTTAGGTAGGGAGTTAATGGAGGAGGAGTGTCGGTGAAGGAGGTATAAGGAAGGAAAGGAGTTGGGGGGAAGGATCATTCTATGGGAGTGGAGAAGGATTTTGGGAGCTCTGAGTATTGGAGGGAGAGTGGGATTTTGAGAGTTTGGAGTGTAACAGTGCACCGGGGTTGCTGGGGGTTTTGGGCACAGAGGGCTAGGATGTTCGTTTATATCCTAGGGCTAGGAGCTAACTAGTCGGCAGGGAGGTCGGTTTTGGGTAGTTCTCTAAGGAAGTGGGAAGGAAGCAAGCTGCGGACAACAGGAAGGAATTTTTAGCATCAGAGTTAAGGTATTTGATTCCAATTTATCCATTGTTTAATTAGATTTATTATTCATTGATAAAGTTTTCATGCGTAAGTGTTAAGAAAATTTGGAATTATTCTTCTTTATAAACCTAGTAGGAATTACTGTACATTTGGTAGAATTTTTAAATGTTAATTGAAACCGGCTCTTTACATCTTTCAAAGCATTCAAAATTTGAAAGAAAAAGGGAAAGAAAAAGGAAAAATAACATAGCAACAACAATGACATCTCGGAAGATGATGAAGAAGTGGCCAACTTTGTCAAAAGATTGAACAGGGGAACCAACTACAAATATAAAGGTAAGATTCCATTGATTTGTTTTAATTCTTATGGTATTATTCATTTTTCTAACAAATGTCATACCAAATAAATAAGAGGAATGATAAAGATTACTCAAATAGCAAACAAACATATAAAGGAAAAAGAACCATAAAGAACGATTTCAAGAAAATCTTATGCACCAAAGAAGACATCTCCTCATCAGATGAAGATGAGGATAGTGAAAGTGAGACAGAAAGAGTTCTATTCATGGAATTAGAAGAATCTGATAAATACGACATTGAAGAAGAATATGAAGAGTTAGAAGTTGACTATCGAGAAGAATTTTTGACTGTCATAGAAGTTACAAGAAGAAAAAAGAAGAAAAACAAGAAGCTACAAGATGAACTAGACATGGAATAAGACACTCAGGAACTAGAACAAATGATCACAAATTTGAAGGTTCAAATAGAAGAAGATAAAATAATTGAAGAAGCACTCAAAGAACATCTAGAAGAAAGAGACATTATCATTGGAAATTTGGAAGCAGAGATTGTCACATTAAGAAAGGATCTACAAAACAAAAATGTGCAGAACAACTCAAAAGTTTTGGATGACATTATCAACAGTCAAAAGATTCATCATGACAAGTTCAGACTTGGATACAATAAAAAAGAAAAGGGATCAAGCTCCAAAAGAAAAGAACAAGAAACATATCCAAAAATATATGCAGAAACAATCAAAGGGGATAGAAACACCTACAAGGAAGATTACAGGGAGACTCCTCCACCGAGAAGATTCATATTTCAGAATCAAAGACCCAAAAAAAAAATAGGCCTCAGAAAGAAGAAGGATTCATAAGAGTAACTCCCTTTATAAGATATTCAAATCCCAGGTATCAAACTATATTTTTTGATTTATGTTATGCATGTAATAATTTTGGACATAAAGCTAAGAATTGTAGAGATAACAACAAGAACATAAACGACTCTAAAATTCATGCACAAAAGGGTTATCAAAGAAGGCCTAGTGAAACACAGAGAAGAAGTTACAATAGGTTTGAATCATTGAAAACTGAAGTGGAATGCTACAAGTGTAACAGCTTTGGACACATGGCCAAAGATTGCAGATTGATAGTCCCTCCTAGAGAACTACAATACAACAACAACAATCATAGACAGGAAATTCATAAGTGAACATGGATAAGAAAGCATAATTGATATAGCAATGAAGAATGCACACTCTCTCTACAAGATAAGTGATGCAGGAGCATCTCAAGCAAGCCAGTGTGGAGGCCAAAGACAGCTGGACAAGTGCCCAACTCAAATTTTGAAATTATCTTGAAGTTAATGCCCCAATCTTAAATGAGATAATCAAGAAGGAGCGCACTTGTAAAATGTAAAAGGACCTTGAGCTATCCACTCTCTTCCTTAGTAGGCAGAAGGAATTTATAGTAGTTAATGAAGGTAGATAGAATTGAATGTTAGATTAGACAGTTTTGGAGTGCAAGAGGGAAACGGGATATAGACACCTTCATTGTGTATTGTAACATTAGAGCATGAAGAGAAGAGCATGAAGATTATTCCAATTGAGAGCATAAAAGAGAAGCAGAGAAATGTAGTGAGAATTCCATGTACAGAAGTTCTGGATTAATACAAAGAAGGTTTTGATTCAGACTCATGGTGTTCAAATATTCTATGTGTAAGCATCTTTGAATGTTACGCTCAAGGTTATTTTACTCTTTTTATTGTACATTTGCTTTTATGTTATGTATGAATGATTTCTTGTTGAATGTTTGAAATTTGAGAGAGGGAGAGAGTAAGGGAAATGAGTTTCAATTGTTTCTCTATCTGAGTAAGAGTTCCTGCAAGGAGTGCAGTCGAATTGTCCATAAGAAGTGTGTTGACAAAGGGTTAAGAGGGTTGTCTCTGAAAGATCAAGATAGATAGCTTTTGTTCTCATTTCCATAGAAGTGTAGTCAGGCACAGGAGCCGTGCAAGGAGTGTGTAGGACAAGTTAAGTCTCAGAGTTGCAAACCTGAGTGAAGTATTAAGAGACTGTTGCTACAGGTGTGCACAGAGTTGAAGGATTTCAACACTTGGAAGTGTTTGAAGGTCTACCACAAGGAGTTCAAGCAGGAGTTTTCTGAAAGACTCGAAGTCATGGGAAAGCTCAGAAGGATTTGAACCTTTGAAGGAGTCGAAGGAAGGCACAAGTCCAAGCACCTTGAAAATTTGAAGGAAGGCGTAGAAACGTCGGACTGCAGGAGGACGAGTTCTCAAGGAAAGAGACAGACGGTCGGAATTCTCTATGGAGAATCCACGAAGTCCTATGAGCCATCATATCTCATGAAGGAGCAGGGGAGTTACCGTGATTATTCTTAAAGGTTCTAAGCTTAGGAGGAGTATAACTGTAGATCCAAGCCGCAGGAGCCGTTGGATTTACCCGTGGACTTCTATTTCAGGTTTTCGGCAGTGGAAGTCCCGTAATCTTTGCAACGGGAATCGCGAAATCATGAAACGCGAAGTCCTGAAGGGACAAAAGGATCATGTTGTCCACAAGAATCAGTAGTGTGGACAGGTGGCACATTCTCGACAAGGGAGTCAATTCTGTTGACCATTCAGGGTTTCGTCGAGTGAAGTTTTGAATTCCTTGCATTAGGATTCATGATATCACGAATCCGAAGTCTCGACGGACTGAAAGGCCATTGAAAGGTCAAAGCTTGTGAGCACATTGGAGTTTCGACAAATTAGATTTCGGGAGTCAAGGAGATGAGTTGCTCGACATCGCAACCGCCGAAATCACAATAAGTAGAAATCTTAAACAGGGAGAGAAAGGATCAGCATTGACTATTTTTGGGTTTTTAGAGATTGAGAGACAAGGCACTTGACTACCGGATTCATGAAAGTGCGAAGTCCAATTTCCTGAAGTATAAGAGGGAATTACTCAAAGTAAATTGTATGTGCAGATTTCTCGAAAGGGAAATAGAGGATTCATTTCCAAGGAATCTTTGGGCTTGTGGAAGGAGAAAGATCCTGTGTACGTAACCTTCTAACCCGTGGGTTGAGGAGGGGTTGCATCATCATTGGTATCAGAGCCCAGAAAATTTTCTTTGCTTTCTTTAGCGGGGAAAAAGAGAATTCACCATGCCGTTGAGGAGAAGGGAAAGACAAACACTCGATCCACCAGAGGACAAGGAAATACCGAGAAGAAGGGGTAGACATATGACTGATCCAGCCATGGAGAGAGAGATGAGTGATCTACGCACCAGACTCGAAGACATGGAGACAACACAGAGACGCACAATCAGTGTTGGGGATCTTAGTGATTCTGAAAGTGAAATTGAGGATGAACATGAAGAAGAAGAATTTGCAGCTGAAGATGCAACAAATGAACGTTTGATTAGAGCTATTGTAAGAATGGGTGCAAGAGAGAAAATGGACATTCCAGTTTATGAGGGAAATCTTGATGTAGAGGAGATTTTAGACTGGATTAGAGCCCTGGACACATACTTTGACTATGAAGATGTCGAAGAGAACAAGAAGGTCAAGCATGTTGTCACAAGATTGAATGGACATGCAACATTGTGGTGGGATGAACTACGAGCTGACAGACGCTGCAAGGGCAAGCATAAGACCAAAATCTGGGACAGAATGATTGCAAAGATGAAGGCAAAATTCATCCCTAGGGATTATCAAATTACTCTATTCAGGATAATGTAGAACCTGAGACAGAAGCTGATGACAGTGAAAGAATACACTGAATAATTCTACAGACTGAACATCAGGGCAGGTCATCAGGAGAGCGATGATGAAAATGTTGCCAGATACATGAATGGCCTCAGATACGACATCCAGGATGCGATGAGCATGGTAACCATTCGAACGGTGGAAGATGCTCATCAAATGGCTCTAAAAGCATAAGAGAAGTTGAACTGAAAGAAGGGTCAGAGAGGCCGAGGAAGAAGTCAGCCCAGGGGAAAATCAGTTGCCCAAGATAAAAATCAGAAACCCAAGGAGGACTGGAAGAAACCTCAGACTCGAACTGAGAGAGGTGGAACCTCACAACAAGGGAAGCATACCGAACAGAGAGGGGAGTATGCTGATAATAATATTATTCCTCATACCAGAGGTAGGGGAAGAAGAAGAGGTGGAGTAATAACATGCTTCACATGCAGGAAGACTGGGCACAAGTCTTACGAGTGTGCAGACAAAAAGAAAGAAGGTGGAGAGACTCACATTGCCAAATCACAGAGGCAGAGTATGTTGAAGGTGAAAGATCGTTGATGATGCGAAAATCTCTTTTGACACCAGAGAAGGAGGTGGAGAGTTCATTCCAAAGAAACAAAATTTCCAGACTACTTGCAAGACCAAGGATAGAGTATGAAAGGTCACTGTGAATAGTGGTAGCACAAATAATCTCTATTCTACATAGATGGGAGAAAAGATGGAGCTGGAGACTATTGATCATCCAAGCCCATATGGAGTTTCATGGCTACAAAAAGGACATCAGGTAACGGTCACTAAACAGTGTTTAGTTGAATTTAAGATAGGGGGATATAATGATAAGATACTTTGAGATGTTATTCCTATGGATGTTTGTCATCTATTGATGGGTAGACCATGGAAATATGACAGGAATGTGATTCATGATGGGAGAATGAACACATACACCCTAGAGAAGAATGGGAGAACTCACATGTTGCTTCCAATCAAGGATAAGGAGGTGAAACCTGAAGTAAGAAACACATTACTTCTCATGAGTGGGAAGAAACTTCTTACATAGGTTAAGAAGAAGGAGGAACCACAATTTATTGTTGTTAGGAAATCGAAGATTGTTTTGACCAACACAAGAGTAGATGATTTACCAGAAGAGATTCAGGAACCACTGGAACAATTCGCTGACATAGTAGTGGACGAACTACCTCGTTCCTTGCCACCGATTAGAAGTGTGAGTCATCATATTGATCTCATACCAGAAGCCAGTTTTCCAAACAAATACACGTACAGATTGATGCCGCAAGAGAATGAGGAGGTCAAAAGACAAGTCCAGGATTTATTGGACAAAGGTTTGGTTAGAGAAAGCTTGAGTCTGTGTGTTGTTCCAACAGTACTCAGTCCAAAGAAAGATAGAGGCTGGAGGATGTGTACTGACTCGAGGGAGATCAACAAGATAACCATCAGGTACAGATTTCCATTGCCAAGGATGGATGATCTAATGGATTTCTTGAGTGGATAAAAATTCTTTTCAAAGATTGATTTGAAAAGCGGTTATCATCAAATCCGCATGAGAGAAGGTGATGTGTGGAAGACAGCATTCAAAACCAATGAAGAGTTGTATGAATGACTTGTTATGCCATTTGGCTTAACAAATGCGTCAATTACCTTCATGAGGTTGATGAACAAAGTCCTAAGGGAGTTCATCGGAAAAAATTTCATTGTGTATCTAGATGACATACTAATATTCAGTAAAATAGTGGCAGAGTATCTGAAACATTTGGCTACAGTGATGCAGAGGCTACAGCAGGAGAAGTTGTTGATAAATATGAAGAAATCCTCATTCATGAAGACAAAGCTCATTTATCTGGGGTTTGTTATTTCTGCAGATAAATTGAGGATGAATCCAGATAAAGTGCAAGTGATTAAGAATTGGCCATCACTGAAGAATACCTTTGAGCTGAGAATTTTTCACGGATTGGCTAGCTTCTACTAAAAGTTCATCAGAAATTTCAATGGAATTAGTGCACCGATTATGGACACAGTGAAGAAGAGACATTAATATTTTCACTAGATAGAAGAAGCCGAGAATATTTTTAATCTGTTGAAGAGGAAGATCATGGAACAACCGATTCTGGTGTTGCTGGATTTCCAAAAGACATTTCAGGTGAAATGCGATGCAAGTGGATTTGAAATAGGGGCAGTCTTGAGTCAAGAAGATAGGCTGATAGCGTACTTCAGTGAGAAGCTGAATGAAGTGAAGTTGAAGTACTCCACATATGACAAGGAGTTCTATGCTATTATTCAGGCATTGAAAAAATGGAGAAATTACTTAATCCCGAAGGAGTTTATCTTATACAATGACAATCATGCATTACAGTTTGTGACTCAACAGGAGAAGTTGAATCAGAGACATGTAAAATGGGTTGAATATATGCAAAATTTTACTTTTGTGATCAAACATATTTCTGGTACTACTAACAAAGTTGTTGATGATTTGAGTAGGAAGTGTTTTCTATTGCAGTAGTTCAGAGTCAAAATGTTGGGTTTTGATGATCTCAGGGACATGTACAGAAATGACCCAGATTTTAAAGAGGTATATGAAGCAACTGAGAATCCAATTCTTAGAGATAGAAGCCAATGGACAGAATACATGATCCAGGAAGGATTATTGTTTAAAGGTAATCAATTGTGTATTCCAAAATGCTCCATGAGGGAGAATCTGTTGAAGGAGAAACACAGTGGAGGATTGGTCGAACACTTTGGTGACGACAAGACATTCACAAAGTTGAATGAGTGATATTTTTGGTCAAGATTGCGAGCAGACGTTAAGAGATTCGTGGATAGATGCAAAATTTGTCAACATTCGAAGGGAAAGAGGCAGAATGCAGGATTTTATCAACCATTGCCCATACCTGAGAAGCCGTGGGATGAAATCAGCATGGATTTCATATTGGGGTTGCCAAGAACACAAAGAGGATTTGACTCAATCTTTGTGGTAGTGGCTAGATTTTCCAAGATGGCACACTTCATTCCATGTTAGAAAACCAGTGATGCAACTCACATTATGAATCTGTTTTTCAAAGAAGTCATTCAACTTCATGGCTTACCAAGGAGCATAGTTTCAGATCGAGACACTAAGTTCATAGGACACTTCTAGAGGACCTTATGGAAGAAGCTGGGAACTAACTTATCGTTCAGTTCAGCTTATCATCCTTAGACGGATGGACAGACAAAAGTGGTGAACAAAAGTATGGGAGACTTGTTGAGAAGCTTGGTGACAGAACACCACAACTAGTGGGACAACATATTACCACAGGTGGAATTTGCTTATAATGACTCAATTAACAGAAGCACAGGATAAATTCCATTTCAGATTGTCTATGGCATGCATCCGAAAGGAATTTATGAATTGAGATATTCAAAACAGATTGCGACTAGCAACGCTAGTGCAGAAGATTTTGTAGAGGCGATGAAGGAACTTCATAGCCAGGTGAAGGAGAAATTGTAGAGTTTGAGCCAGGAGTATAAGTGCAGAGTAGATCAACACAGGAGACAACTTCAATTTGAGGTTAGTGACTTGATTCTGGCACATTTGAGAAAGGAAAGGTTCCCAAGAGGAACATATAATAAACTGAAGATGAAGAAAATCGTGCCATGTAAGGTCTTGAAGAAATTTGGGGCAAATGCTTGCGAGATTGAATTACCCGATGGGATCAGAATTTGTCCGATATTCAATATCTCAGATTTGTACCCATATAAAGTTGAGGAAGCAAGAACATGAAATGAACAGCCAGAGGTCCAGTGGAAAAAACAGATGCCAATTGCAGATAAGCCACAAATGGAGGGCATACTGGACAAAAGAGTGAGCAAAAAGACTAGGCGGAAACAATAATTTGAATATTTGATCAAGTGGAAGGGCCATCCAATTGAAGATGCCAACTGAGAGAATGAATCAGAGATCCAGAGGCATGTACAGATAGTTCATGAGCTCATGGATAGGAGCCCATGAAAATTTTAAAGCAAGGGAGTATGATGCATGAGCATCTTAAGCGAGCCAGCGTGGAGGCCAAAGACAGTTGGACAAGCGCCCAACTCAAATTTTGAAATTATCTTGAAGTTAATGTGCCAATCTTAAATGATATTATTAAGAAGGAGCACACTTGTAAAATGTAAAAGGACCTTGAGCGATCCTATCTCGCCCTTAGTAGGCAGAAATAATTCATAGTAGTTAATGAGGGTAGATAGAATTGAATGTTAGATTAGATAGTTTTGGAGTGCAAGAGGGAAACGAGATATAGACACCCTCATTGTGTACTGTAACATTAGAGTGTGAAGAGAAGAGCATGAAGATTATGCCAATTGAGAGCATAAAAGTGAAACAGAGAACTGTAGTGAGAATTCCATGTACAAAAGTTCTGGATTAATACAAAGAAGGTTTTGATTCAGACTCATAGTGTTCAAATATTCTCTGTGTATGCATATTTGAATGTTATGCTCATGGTTAGTTTGCTCTTTCTATTGTACATTTTATTTTATGCTATGTATGAATGATTTCTTATTGAATCTCTAAAATCTGAGAGAGGGAGAGAGTAAGGGAAATGAGTTTCAATTCTTTCTCTATCTGAGTAAGAGTTATTGCAAGGAGTGCAGTCGAATTGTCCGCAAGGAGTGCGTTGACAAAGGGTTCAGAGGGTTGTCTCTGAAATATCAGGATAGATATCTTTTGTTCTCATTTCCACATAAGTGCAATCAGGCACAGGAGCCATGCAAGGAGTGCGCAGGCTGAGTTAAGTCTCAGAGTTGCGAACTCGAGGGAAGTATTGAAAGACTGTTGTTGTAGGTGTTCACAGAGTTGAAGGATTTCAACACTTGGAAGTGTTTGAAGGTCTACCACAAGGAGTGCGAGCATGAGTTTTATGAAAGACTCGAAGTTATGGGAAATCTCAAAAGGATTTGAACCTTCGAAGGAGTCGAAGGAAGGCACGCTGCCAAGCACCTTGAAAATTTGAAGGAAGGCGTAGCAATGTCGAACTGCAGGAGGACGAGTTCTCAAGGAAAGAGATAGACGATCGGAATTCTCTGTGGAGAATCCACGAAGTCCCATGAGCCGTCAGATCTCATGAAGGAGCGGGGGAGTTACCATGAGTATTCCTAAAGTTTCTAAGCTTAGGAGGAGAAGAACCATAGATACAAGTCACAGGAGCCATTGGATTTACCTATGGACTTCTATTTCAGGTTTTCGCGAGTGGAAGTCCCTTAATCTTTGCAACAGGAATCGCGAAATCATGAAACATGAAGTCCTTAAGCAACAAAAGGATCGTGTGGGCCACAAGAATCAGTAGGGTGGACAGGTGGCACATTCTCAACAAGGGAGTTAATTCCGTTGACCATTCAGGGTTTCGTGGAGTAAAGTTTTGAATTCCTTGCATTAGTATTGGTGATATCGCGAAGTCCAAAGTTGCGATGGAGTGAAAGTTCATTGAAAGGTCAAAGCTTGCGAGCGCATCGGAGTTTTGGCAAATCAAATTTCGGGAGTCGAGGAGATGAGTTGCTCGACATCGCGACCATCAAAATCGCGATAAGGAGAAATCCGAAAAAGGGAGAGAAAGGGTCAGCGTTGACTATTTTTGGGTTTTCGGAGATTGAGAGACAAGGCGCTTTACCACTAGATTCGCGAAAGTGCGAATTCTGATTTCCCGAAGTATAACGGGGAATTACTCGAACTAAATTGTGGGTGCAGATTTCACGAAAGGGAAATAGAGGAGTCATTTCCAAGGACTTTTTTGGCTAGTGGAAGGAAAAATATCTTGTGTACGTAACCTTCTGACCCGCGGGTTGAGGAGTGGTTGTGTCATCATTGGTATTAGAGACCAAAAAATTTTCTTGGCTTTCTGTAGTAGGGAAAAGGAGAATTCACCATACCACCGAGGAGAAGGGACAGGCAAACACTCGATCCACCAGAGGACAGGGAAATACCAAGAAGAAGGGGTAGACAGATGACTGATCTAGCCATGGAGAGAGAGATGCGTGATCTACACGCCAGACTCGAATACATGGAGACATCACAGAGACACATAGTCGGTGTTGGGGATCTTAGTGATTCCAAAAGTGAAATTGAGGCTGAACATGAAGAAGAAGAAGTTGCATCCAAAGATGCAGCAAACGAACGTTTGATTAGAGCTATTGCAAGAATGGGTGCAAGAGAGAAAATGGAGATTCCAGTTTATGAGGGAAATCTGGATGCAGAGGAGCTTCTAGACTGGATGAGAGCCCTGGACACATACTTTGACTATGAAGATGTCCAAGAGGACAAGAAGGTCAAGCATGCTGTCACAAGATTGAAGGGACATGCAGCATTCTGGTGGGATGAACTACAAGCTGACAGACGCTGCAAGGGAAAGCATAAAATCAAAAGCTGGGACATAATGATTGCGAAGATGAAGGTGAAATTCATCCCCAGGGATTATCAAATTACTCTTCTCAGGAGAATGCAGAACCCGAGGCAGAATTTGATGACAGTGAAAGAATACACTAAATAATTCTACAGACTGTACATCAGGGCAGGTCATCAGGAGAGCAATGATGAAAAGGTTGCCAGATACATGAATGGCCTGAGATACGACATCCAGGATGAGATGAGCATGGTAACCATCTAAACGGTGGAAGATCCTTATCAAATGGCTCTAAAAGATGAAGAGAAGCTGAGTCGAAAGTAGGGTCAGAGAGGCTAAGGTAGAAGTCAGTGCAGGGGAAAATCAGTTGCCCAAGATAAAAATCAGAAACCCAAGGAGGACTGGAAGAAACCTTAGACTCGAACTGAGAGAGGTGGAACCTCACAATGAGGGAAGCATACCGAATAGAGAGGGGAGTATGTTGATAATAATATTTTTCCTCGTACCAGAGGTAGGGGAAGAGGAAGAGGTGGAGTAATAACATGCTTCACATGCAAGAAGAATGGGCACAAGTCTTACGAGTGTCCAGACAAAAAGAAAGAAGGTGGAGAGACTCACGTTGCCGAAGCATAGAGGTGGGATGTTGACACAGAAGATGTTGAAGGCAAAAGATCACTGATGATGCGAAAAGCTCTTTTGACACCAGAGAAGGAGGTGGAGAGTTCAGTCCAAAGAAACAAACTTTTCTGGACTGCTTGCAAGACCAGGGATAGAGTATGAAAGGTCATTGTGGATAGTGGTAGCACAAACAATCTCGTTTCTATAGAGATGGTAGAAAAGATGGAGCTGGAGACGATTGATCATCCAAGCCCATATAGAGTTTCGTGGCTACAAAAAGAACATCAGGTAACGGTCACTAAACAATGTTCATTTGAATTTAAGATAGGAGGATATAATGATAAGATACTTTGTGATGTTATTCCTATGGATGTTTGTCATCTATTGTTGGTTAGACTGTGGAAATATGACAAGAATGTTATCCATGATGGGAGAATGAACACATACACCCTAGAGAAGAATGGGAGAACTCACATCTTTCTTTCAATCAAGGATAAGGAGGTGAAACTTGAAGTAAGAAACATTGTACTTCTCATGACTGGGAAGGAACTTCTTACAGAGGTTAAGAACAAGGAGGAACTCCAATTTATTGTGGTCAGGAAACTGAAGATTGTTTTGACCAGCACAAGAGTAGATGATTTACCAAAAGAGATTCAGGAACTGCTGGAAGAATTTTCTGACATAGTAGTGGACGAACTACCTCATTCGTTGCCACCGATCAGAAGTGTGAGTCATCATATTGATCTCATACTAGGAGCCTGTTTTCCAAACAAATCCATGTACAGATTGATGCCACAGGAGAATGAGGAGGTCAAAAGACAAGTCCAGGATTTATTGGACAAAGGTTTGGTTAGAGAAAGCTTGTGTCCATGTGTTGTTCCAATAGTACTCAGTCCAAAGAAAGACAGAGGCTGGAGGATGTGTACTGACTCGAGGGTGATCAACAAGACAACCATCAGGTACAAATTCCCATTTCCAAGGATGGATGATCTGATGGATTTCTTGAGTGGAGAAAAATTATTTTCAAAGATTGATTTGAAAAGCGGTTATCATCAAATCCGCATGAGAGAAGGTGATGAGTGGAAGACAACATTCAAAACCAATGAAGGGTTGTATGAATGGATTTTTATGTCGTTTGGATTAACAAATGCACCGAGTACCTTCTTGAGGTTGATGAAAGAAGTCCTAAGGGATTTCATCAAAAATGTTTTCATTGTGTACCTAGATGACATACTGATTTTCAATAAAACAATTGCAGAGCATCTGAAACATTTGGCTACAGTGATGCAGAGGCTACAACAGGAGAAGCTATTGATAAATATGAAGAAATCCTCATTCATGAAGACGGAGCTCGTTTATTTGGGGTTTTTTATTTCTGCAAATAAATTGAGGATGGATCCAGATAAAGTGGAAGTGATTAAGAATTGGCCATCACCGAAGAATACCTTTGAGGTGAGAAGTTTTCACGGATTGGCTAGTTTCTACCGAAAGTTCATAAAAAAATTCAGTGGAATTAGTGCACCGATTATGGACATAGTGAAGAAGAGACATAAATATTTCCACTGGACAGAAGAAGCCAAGAAGAGTTTTAATCTGTTGAAGAGGAAGATCACGGAACAACCAATTCTGGTGTTGTCGAATTTCCAAAAGAAATTTCAAGTGAAATGCAATGCAAGTGGATTTGCAATAGGGGCAGTCTTGAGTCAAGAATACAGGCCGATAGCGTACTTCAGCGAGATGCTAAATGAAGTGAAGGTGAAGTACTCCACATATGACAAGGAGTTCTATGCTATTATTCAAGCATTGAAAAAATGGAGACATTACTTAATCCCGAAGGAGTTTCTCTTATACAGTGACAATCATGCATTGCAGTTTGTGAGTCAACAGGAGAAGTTGAATCAGAGACATGTAAAATGGGTTGAATATATGAAAAAATTTAATTTTGTGATCAAACATATTTCTGATACTACTAACAAAGTTGTTGATTCTTTGAGTAGGAAGTGTTTTCTTTTGTAGGAGTTCAGACCCAAAACGTTGGGTTTTGATGATCTCAGGGACATGTACAGAAATGATCCAGATTTTAAAGAAGTATATGAAGAAAATGAGAATCCAATTCTCAGAGATAGAAGCCAATGGAAAAAATACATGATCCAGGAAGCATTATTGTTTAAAGGTAATCAGTTGTGTATTCCGAAATGCTCCATGAGGGAGAATCTGCTGAAGGAGAAACACAGTGGAGGATTGGCCAGGCACTTTGGTCATGACAAGATGTTTGAAAAGTTGAATAAATCATATTTTCGGCTGGGATTGCGAGAAGACGTCAAGATATTTGTGGACAGATGCAGAATTTGTCAACATTCGAAGGGAAAGAGGTAGAATGCAGGATTTTATCAACCATTTCCCATACCTGAGAAGCCGCGGGATGCAATCAACATGGATTTCATATTGCGGTTGCCAAGAACACAAAGAGGATTTGACTCAATCTTTGTGGTAGTGGATAGATTTTCCAAGATGGCACACTTCATTCCATGTTAGAAAACGAGTGATGCAACTCACATTGTGAATCTGTTTTTCAAAGAAGTCATTCGACTTCATGGCTTACCAAGGAGCATAGTTTCGGATCGAGACACTAAGTTCACAGGACACTTGTGGAGGACCTTATGGAAGAAGCTAGGAACTAAATTATCATTCAATTCAACTTATCATCCTCAGACGGATGGACAGACAGAAGTGGTGAATAGAAGTCTGGGAGACTTGATGAGAAGCCTGGTGACAAAACACCACAGCCAGTGGGACAACATATTACCACAAGCAAAATTTGCTTATAACGACTCAGTTAACAGAAGAACAGGACAAAGTCCATTTTAGATTGCCTTTGGCATGCAACCGAGAGGAATTTATGAATTGAGAGATTCAGAAGAGATTGGGACTAGGAGTGCTAGTGCAAAAGATTTCGCAGAGGCGATGAAGGAACTTCACAGCCATGTGAAGGAGCGATTGCAGAGTTCAAGCCAGGAGTATAAGTGCAGAGTAGATCAACACAGGAGACAACTTCAATTTGAGTTTGGTGACTTGATTCTGGCACATTTGAGAAAGGAAAGGTTCCCAAGAGGAACATATAATAAACTGAAGATGAAGAAAATCGGGCCATGTAAGGTCTTGAAGAAATTTGGGGCAAATGCTTACGAGATTGAATTACCTGATGGGATCGAAATTTCTTCGATATTCAATATATCATATTTGTACCCATATAAAGCTAAGGAAGCAAGAACAAGAAATGAACAGCCATAGTTCTAGTGGACAAAATAGATGCCAGTTGCAGATAAGTCACAAATGGAGTGCATACTGGACAAAAGAGTGAGAAAAAAGACTAGGCGGAAACAATACTTTAAATTTTTGATCAAGTGGAAGGGCCATCCAATTGAAGATGCCAGCTGGGAGAACAAAGCATAGATCCATAGGCATGGATAGACAGTGCATGAGCTCATGAATAGGAGCCCATGAAAATTTTCAAGCAAGGGAGTATGATGTAGGAGCATCTCAAGCGAGCCAGCGCGGAGGCCAAAGATAGTTGGACAATCACCTAGCTCAAATTTTGAAATTATCTTGAAGTTAATGCACCAATCTTAAATAAGATAATTAAGAAGGAGTGCACTTGTAAAATGTAAAAGGACCTTGAGCAATCCTCTCTCATCCTTAGTAGGCAGAAGGCATTTATAGTAGTTAATGAAGGTAGATAGAATTGAATGTTAGATTAGATAGTTTTGGAGCGCAAGAGGGAAACGGGATATAGACACCCTCATTGTGTATTGTAACATTAGAGCATGAAGAGAAGAGCATGAAGATTATGCCAATTGAGAGCATAAAAGAGAAGCAGAGAAATGTAGTGAGAATTCCATGTACAAAAGTTCTGGATTAATACAAAGAAGGTTTTGATTTAGACTCATGGTGTTCAAATATTCTTTGTGTATGCATCTTTGAATGTTATGCTCATGGTTATTTTACTCTTTCTATTGTACATTTGTTTTTATGCTATGTATGAATGATTTCTTGTTGAATGTTTGAAATCTGAGAGAGGGAGAGAGTAAGGGAAATGATTTTCAATTGTTTCTCTATCTGAGTAAGAGTTCCTGCAAGGAGTGCAGTCAAATTGTCTGCAAGGAGTGCGTTGACAAAGGGTTCCGAGGGTTGTCTCTGAAAGGTTAGGATAGATATATTTTGTTCTCATTTTCATAGAAGTGCAGTCAGGCACAGGAGCGGTGCAAGGAGTGCACACGCTGAGTTAAGTCTCATAGTTGCAAACCTGAGCGAAGTATTGAGAGATTGCTGCTGCAGGTGTGCACAAAGTCGAAGGATTTCAACACTTGGAAGTGTTTGAAGGTCTGCCGCAAGGAGTGTGAGAAAGAGTTTTCTAAAAGACTTGAAGTCGTGGGAAAGCTCAGAAGGATTTGAACCTTCGAAGGATTCGAAGGAAGGCATGAGACCAAGCACCTTGAAAATTTGAAGGAAGGCATAGCGACGTCGGACTGCAGGAGGACGCGTTCTCAAAGAAAGAGACGAATGGTTGGAATTCTCTGTGGAGAATCCGCGAAGTCCTGTGAGGCGTCATATCTCACGAAGGAGCAGGGAAGTTACTGCGAGTATTCCTAAAGGTTCTAATCTCAGGAGGAGTAGAACCGTAGATCCAAGCCACAGGAGCCGTTGGATTTACCCGTGGACTTCTATTTCGGGTTTTCACGAGTGGAAGTCCTGTAATCTTTGCAACGAGAATCGCGAAATCACAAAACGTGAAGTCCCGAAGGGACAAAAGGATCGTGTGGGCCACAATAATTAGCAAGGTGGATAGGTGGTGCATTATCGACAAGGGACTCAATTCCATTGACCATTCGGGGTTTCGTGGAGTGAAGTTCCAAATTCCTTGCATTAGGATTTGCGATATCGCGAAGTCTGAAGTCCCGATGGAGTGAAAGGTCATTGGAAGGTCAAAGCTTGCGAGTGCATTGGAGTTTTAGAAAATTGGATTTCGGGAGTCGAGGAGATGAGTTTCTCGACATCGCGACCGCCGAAATCATGATAATGATAAATCTGAAACAGGGAGAGAAAAGGTCAGCGTTGACTATTTTTGGGTTTTTGAAGATTGAGATACAAGGCACTTGACCACCAAATTCGTGAAAGTGCGAAGTCTGATTTCACGAAGTATAAGGGGGAATTACTCAAAGTAAATTGTGGGTGCAGATTTCCTGAAAGGGAAATAGAGGAGTCATTTCCAAGGACTCTTCGGGCCAGTGGAAGGAGAAAGATCCTGTGTATGTAACCTTTCGACCCGCGGGTTGAGGAGGGGTTACGTCATCAATAAGCAGAAGAAACATGGTTGGTATGTTGACATTGGTTGTTAAAAACACATGATAGCTGATAAAGAAATTTTTCTTAAATTAATAAAGGAAAGGTATCGATCAGTCTCCTTCGTAAATGATGATTAAACTAAAATCATTGGAAAATGCATAATCAGAATTGGAAACAAGAATACCAAGGAATAAAATGTTCTACTAGTAGAAGATATGAAACATAATCTTCTAAGTGTCAGTCAAATGTGCGACCATGTTCATAAAATTACTTTCGATTCACAAAAGTGCGAGATAAGAAAAGAAGGTTCAGGAAAATTGATTGCAACAAATACAAGAACTTCAAGCAACATATATGTATTAAGTGAAATTGGAAATGAAAAGTGTTGTATAGGAAAGGAATATGAAGGTTGGATATGACACAGAAGAATGGGTCACATACACTTTGATGACCTTGTCAAAGTCAACAAAAAGGAAGTAGTTAGAGAAATTCCCCAGATCACGAAACCAACCAAAAATTTATGCAAACAGTGTTAACAAGGAAACCAAACTAAGACCAGGTTCAAATCAAAGGAATATTCAATGACAAGACCACTGGAAATTTGTCATACTGATCTAGTTGGACCAAATACAACAAAGGGTTTAAAAGGTAAGAAAAACTTTATGTTATTTTTTGACAATTATACAAGAATGATTGCAGTTTTATTTCTCAAGAATAAATCAGAATCCTTTGAAAACTTCAAGGTCTACAAGGAAATGGTTGAAAATGAAATGATTCAAAAATGAAATGTTTGATATATGATAATGGAGGAGAGTTCACCTCAAAGGAATTTATGGACTACTACATCAGGCATGGAATAAAAAGGGAATTCTTCATTGCTAGAACACCTCAACAGAATGAAATTGTTGAAAGAAAGGACAGTACAGTACAGGAAATGGGTCGAATAATGCTAAAGGATTCCAAATTGAAAGATATTTTTTGGACACATGCAGTGCATATAAAAGTTCACATTCAAAATAGAGTAATGCTTAGAAACAACACTGAAAAAACTCCCTACGAGCTATGGAAAGGAAGACTAGAAAATGTGCAGCACTTCAAAGTATTTGGAAGCAAATACTACATCAAAAGAGAAGATGGAAAAATGGGAAAGTTTCACTATCGTGTGGACAAATGAGCACTTGTTGGTTATTCAATGATGTAGGAGCATCGCCAACACATCAAGCGAGCCAGCGCATAAGCGAAGGACAGCTAGACCAGCCAGCACAAATTTTGAAATCATCTTGGAGTTGTTGCACGAACATTAATGTGGAAATTTAAAGAAGAGTACTTGTATAATGTAATGGACCTTGAGCGGATTGCTCTCATCCTTAGTAGGTAGATGACATTTAAGATAATTAATGCAAGTAAATAGAAATTTAATTCTAGATTAGACTGTTTGAGAACGCAAGAGGGAAACGAGATATAGAAACCCTCATTGTGCATTGTAACATTATCAAGGAAGAAAGAGCAAGAGCATGCAAAGAGCTGTGTGAAGAACACCCATGTATAGATATTTGAATTAATAGAAGAAAGCTTTGATTCAAATTCATGGTTTATGTTATTCTCTGTGTATTGATGTTGATATGCTCATGAACGTTTACCTCCTATCATACATTTTCTTTTATATGCTGTGTATATGATTTCATGGTTGAGTTGAAGTCTGAGAGGAAGAAGGAATGATTTTCAATTGTTTCTCTATTTGAGCCAGAGAATTCCTGCAAGAAGTGCAGTCGAAGTTGTCCACAAGGAGTGCGTTGAAAGAGGGTTCAATAGAGATAACTTTTTTTCTCATTCATCCAGAAGGTGCAGTGGGGCATAGGAGCCATGCAAGGAGTGCGCAGGCCGGATAAAAGCATCAGGGTTGTGAACTTGAGAAAGGAGTTGAAGGACTACTGCTGCAGGTGGGTGTAGAGTCAAGAAACTTTAGCACTTAGACGTTGTTGAAGGTTTGCCGCAAGGAGTGCATGAAAGAAGTTTTCCTAAAGGACTTGAAGTCATGGGAAAATCTCAGGAGAGATAGGCCTTTGAATTTATTGGAGGACAGTGCAGAGAAAGTGTGCCTTGAAGGTTCAAGCAGGCATCTCACAGTTAGATGAATTCTGTGGAAGAACATTTAGTCGTTTCGCAGATTTCTCAAAGGAGGAACGGACGATTGGTGTTCTCCGAGTAGAATTCACGATAATTCGAGAGTCATTAGATCTTGTGGAGGTGCGATGGAGATACTGCAGGTATTCCCAAAAGGTGAAAATCTCAGGAGGAGCAGGCCATTGATCTAAGCCACAAGGACTGTTGGATCTACACATATATCCTGTATCGGGGTTTCGTAGGTTGACGCCCACAAATTTGGATTCACGACTTGCAAAATTGTGATTTGCGATTTCCCAAAAGTTAAAGGATAGAGTGGTCCATAGTGGAGTTAGTGGAGCACAGGTGGCAAGAGCCATCGGAGTTTCATGGCGAGAAGTCCCGAACTCATCGCATTAGAATTTGTGATACTGCGAACTCTGAAGTGCCAATGAAGTGAAGCGGCGATTGAATAGTCCATTTGCACGTGTGTTAGGTAATCTGCATATCGAAAGTTGGGAGTCAGTAAAGCAAAGTGTTCTATATCGTGAGTAGAGAAATTGTGATTGAGTAAAAGTCCCAATAGGAGAAGTGCGATGTCAGTGTTGACTGAGGTATCGGGTCTCGGTGATCCGAGAGTTCAGCGTTTGACCTTTGAATTCATGAAGCCGCGAGTTCCAATCCTCCGATAAGTAAAGGGAGGGGAATTGCGAGAAGATTTTTGTGGGTGTAGATTTCTTGATAGGGAAATAGAATAACCTTGGTGTTCTTCGGGCCGAGGAAAGAGGAGATCCTGTGAGCGGGCGTGCCAGCGGGTGCGTCTGCATCAAAAGTGGTATCAGAGCTTTGATTCTTACTTGTATATTTCAGGAAGGAAGAGGTAGGAAGGGATAAAGAGCACTCTGATACAAACGTCAAGTGGTATCAGAGCACAGAAGGGTTATTTTCTTTCTGTAGCAGAGAATAATAATTCACCATGCCGCCGAGGAGAGAAATGCAGTCACCCGATCCAGAGGATAGGGAAGTGCAGAGAATAATAATTCACCATGCCGCCGAGGAGAGAAATGCAGTCACCCGATCCAGAGGATAGGGAAGTGCAGAGAAGAAGAGGCAGGCAGATGGAAAATCTAGAAATGGAGAGGCAAATGCGTGATCTCCGAGCTAGAATCAAAGACATGGAGACAGTGCCAAGATGCACAGCTAGTGCAGGGGATCTAAGTGATTCCAAAAGTGAAGTCTAGGCTGAACGAGAGGAGGAAGTTGCAGTCGAAGATGCATCAAATGAACGTTTGATCAAAGCTATTTCCAGGATGGGCACAAAAGAAAAGATGGACATTCCAGTTTACGAGGGAAACTTGGATGCAGAGGAGCTTCTAGAATGGATTAGATCTTTGGATACTTACTTCGACTACGAAGATGTCGAAGAAGATAAGAAAGTCAAGCATACTTTTACACGCCTGAAAGGACATGCATCATTGTGGTGGGATGAACTACAAGATGACAGACGCTGCAAGGACAAGCAAAATATCAAGAGCTAGGATAGGATGATCGGGAAGATGAAGGAGAAATTCATCCCCAGGGATTATCAAATTACTCTATTCATGAGAATGCAGAACCTGAGACAGAAGCTGATGACAGTGAAAGAATACACTAAGGAATTCTACAGACTGAACATCAGGGTAGGTCATCGGGAGAGTGATGATGAGAAAGTTGTCAGATATATCAATGGCGTGAGATATGATATCCAGGATGAGATGAGCATGGTAACCATATGAATGGTGGAATATGCTTATCATATGGCTCTGAAAGCAGAGGAGAAGCTGAGCCGAAAGCAAGGTCAAAGGGGCCAAGGTAGAAGTCATCCCAGAGGCAAGGCAGTTGCCCAGGAAAAATTCTAGAAGCCCAGAGAGGAATGGAAGAAACCTCAGACTCATATAAAGAGAGGTGAAACCTCACAGCGTGGGAAATATGTTGAACAATGAGGGTAACATAATGAGCAGAGAGGAGATTATGCTCAAAACAACACTTTTCCTCGTACCAGAGGTAGAGGAAGAGGAAGAGGTGGAGTAATTACATGCTTCAAATGTGGAAAGAATGGGCACAAGTCTTATGAGTGTCCAGAGAAAAAGAAGGACATTGGAGAAGCTCACATCACCAAAGCGCAGAGGCAGGATGTTGAGGCCAAAGACGTAGAAGGTGGAAGTTCGTTGATGATGCGAAAAGTCCTTTTGACACCCGAGAAGGAGGTGGATAGTTCATTCCAAAGGACCAGACTTTTCAGGACTGCTTGCAAGACCAAGGATAGAGTATGAAAGGTCATTGTAGACAGTGGTAGCATGGATAATATCATATCTATAGAGATGGTAGAGAAGCTAGCACTAGGTACGACTGATCATCCAAGCCCATACAGAGTTTCGTGGCTACAGAAAGGACACTAGGTAACTGTTACTAAACAATGCTTGGTTGAATTCAAGATAGGTGGATATAATGATAAGATTTTATGTGATGTCATTCCTATGGATTTTTGTCATCTATTGTTGGGTAGACCATGGAAATATTATAGAAATGTGATTCATGATGGGCGAATGAACACATACACCCTGGAGAAGAATGGGAGAACACACATGTTGGTTTCGATAAAGGATAAGGAGGTGAAACCAGAGGTAAGCAACACAATACTTCTCATGAGTGGGAAGGAACTCCTTAATGAGGTGAATAAGAAGGAGGATCCACAATTCTTTGTGGTCAGAAAGCCAAAGATTGTTCTGACTAACACAAGAGTGGATGATTTACCCAAGGAAATTCAGGAACTGCTGGAAGAGTTCGTTGATATTATAGTGGATGAATTACCTCGTTCGTTGCCACCAATGAGAAGTGTGAGTCATCATATTGACCTCATACCAGGAGCCAGTTTGTCAAATAAAGTTGCGTACAGATTGACGCTGCAAGAGAATGAAGAGGTTAAAAGGCAAGTCCAGGATTTTTTGGACAAAGGTTTGGTCAGGGAAAGCTTGAGTCTGTGTGTTGTTCCAACAGTACTCAATCCGAAGAAAGACGAAGGCTGGAGGATGTGTACTGACTCAAGGGTGATCAACAAGATAACCATCAGGTATAGATTTCCATTTCCGATGATGGATGATCTGATGGATTTCTTGAGTGGAGAAAAATTATTTTCAAAGATTGATTTGAAAAGAGGATATCACCAGATTCGCATGAGAGAAGGTGATGAATGGAAGACAGCATTCAAAACCAATGAAGGGTTGTATGAATGGCTTGTTATGCCGTTTGGCTTAACAAATGCGCCAAGTACCTTTATGAGGTTGATGAATGAAGTCCTGAGGGAGTTCATAAAAAAAAATTTCATTGTGTATTTGGATGACATACTGGTTTACAGTAAGATAGCCGCGGAGCATCTGAAGCATTTGGCTACAGTGATGCAGAGACTACAGCAGGAGAAGTTGTTGATAAATATGAAGAAGTCCTCATTTATGAAGATAGAGCTCATTTATTTGGGGTTTGTTATTTCGATGAATGAGTTGAGGATGGATCCAGATAAGGTGGAAGGGATCAAGAATTGGCCATCACCGAAGAATATCTTTGAGGTGAGAATCTTTCATGGATTGGCTAGTTTCTCCAAAAATTCATTAGGAATTTCAGTGGAATTAGCATAGCGATGATGGACACAGTGAAGAAGTGGCATAAATCTTTTCACTAGATAGATGAAGATGAGAAAAGTTTTAATCTGTTGAAGAGGAAAATTACTGAACAACCAGTTTTGGTGTTGCTGGATTTCCTGAAGACATTTCAGGTGAAATGTGGTGCAAGCGGATTTGCAATTTGGGCGGTCTTGAGTCAGGAAGACAGTTCGAGAGCATATTTTAGTGAGAATATGAATGAGGTGAAATTGAAGTACTCCACGTATGATAAGGAGTTTTATGCTATCATGCAGGCATTGAAGAAATGGAGGCATTACTTGATCCCGAGAGAGTTTGTATTGTATAGTGACAATCATGCACTGCAGTTTGTGACTCAACAGGAAAAGTTGAATCAGAAACATGTCAAATGGGTTGAGTATATGCAGAATTTCACTTTTGTGATTAATCATATTTCTGGTACTGCAAACAAAGTGGTTGATGCTTTGAGCAGGAAGTGTTTGTTGTTGCAGGAGTTTCGAGTGAAAACGTCAGGTTTTGATGATCTCAGGGACATGTATGCAGATGATTCGGATTTCAAAGAGGTGTATGAAGCAGTTGAGAATCCAGTTCTCAGAGAAAAAAGCCTGTTGATAGAATACATGATCCAGGAAGGATTTTTGTTTAGAGGCAATCAACTATGTATTCCAAAATGCTCCATGAGGGAGAACTTATTAAAGGAGAAACACAGTGGAGGATTGGCAGGACATTTCGGTCATGAAAAAACATTCGCGAAGCTGAATGAGTCATATTTTTGGCTGGGAATGCGAGCATATGTCAAGAGATTCGTGGATAGATGTAGAATTTTCCAGCAATCAAAGGGAAGGGAGCATAATGCGGGATTCTGTCAACCATTTCCCATACCAGAGAGGTCGTGGGATGCGATAAGCATGGATTTTGTATTAGGGTTGCTAAGAACACAAAGAGGTGTTGATTCAATCTTTGTGGTAGTGAATAGATTTTCCAAATTGGCACACTTCATTCCATGTCAGAAGACCATTGATGCAACTCACATTGCCAATCTAATCTTCAAAGAGGTCATTCGATTCATGGGTTGCTGAGAAGTATAGTTTCTGATAGAGATAAAAAAATCATAGGGCATTTTTGGAGGACTTTATGGAAGAAGATGGGAACTAACTTGGCATTTAGTTCTGCATATCATCCTCAGATGGATGGACAGACATAAGTGGTCAACAGAATTCTGAGAGACTTACTGAGAATCTTGGTGACAGAGAACCATAGCCAGTGGGATAGCATATTACCACAGGCAGAATTTGCATATAACGATTCAGTGAATCGGAGCATAGGGAAAAGTCCATTTCAGATTGTCTATGGCATGCAGCCGAGAGGAGTTTCTGAACTGATGGATTCATAATAGACTACAACCAGGAGTGCTAGTGTAGAAGGACTCACAGAGGCGATGAAAGAACTTCACAGCCAGGTGAAGCAGCGACTGCTGAAATCAAGCCAAGAATATAAACGTAGAGCAGATCAGCATAGAAAAAAACTTTAGTTTGAGGTTGGCGATCTGGTTCTGGCACATTTGAGAAAAGAAAGGTTCCCGAGGGGAACATACAATAAATTAAAGATGAATAAAATTGGGCCATGCAAGGTCTTGAGAAAATTTGGGGACAATGCTTACGAGATTGAATTACCCATTGGGATCAGAATATCTTCGATATTTAATGTCTAAGATTTGTACCCATATAGAGCTGGAGAAGCAGGAACTGGAGCTAAGCAGCCAGAGATCCAGTGGGTGAAGCAGATTCCATTTGCAGATAAACCACAGATGGAAAGCATATTGGACAAGAGAGTGGGAAAGAAGACCAGGCGAAAGCAGTACTTCGAGTATTTGGTCAAATGGAAGAATCATCCAGTTGAATATGCCAGTTGGGAGACTGAAATAGAGATACAGAAGCATGGACAGACCATGCAAGAGCTCATGGATAGGAGCCCATGAAATTTTTCAAGTGAGGGATTATGATGCAGGAGCATCGCCAACACATCAAGCGAGCCAGCACGGAAGTGAAGGACAGCTGGACCATCCAGCACAAATTTTGAAATCATCTTGGAACTGTTGCGCGAACATTAATGTGGAAATTTAATGAAGCACACTTGTATAATGTAATGGACCTTGAGCGGATTGCTCTCGTCCTTAGTAGGTAGACGACATTTAAGATAATTAATGCAAGTAGATAGAAATTTAATTCTAGATTAAACTGTTTGACAACGCAAGAGGGAAACGGGATATAGACACCCTCATTGTGCATTGTAACATTATCAAGGAAGAAAGAGCAAGAGCATGCAGAGAGCTGTGTGAAGAACACCCATGTACAAATATTTGAATTAATAGAAGAAAGCTTTGATTCAAATTCATGGTTGGTGTTATTCTTTGTGTATTGATGTTGATATGCTCATGAACGTTTACTTCCTATCATACTTTTGTTTTTATATGTTGTGTATGTCATTTCATGGTTGAATTGAATTCTGAGAAGAAGAAGGAATGAGTTTCAATTGTTTCTCTATTTCAGCGAGAGAATTCCTATAAGGAGTGCAGTCGAAGTTGTCCGTAAGGAGTGTGTTGACAGAGGGTTCAATAGAGATAAATTTTGTTCTCATTCATCCATAAGGTGTAGTGGGGCATAGGAGCCATGCAAGGAGTGCACATGCCGGATAAAAGCCTCAGGGTTGCGAACCAGAGAAAGGATTTGAAGGACTGCTGCTGTAGGTGGGTGCAGAGTTGAGAAACTTCAACACTTAGACGTTTTTGAAGGTTTTCCACAAGGAGTGCATGCAAGAAGTTTTCCTGAAGGACTTGAAGTAGTGGGAAAATATCAAGAGAGATAGGCCTTTGAATTTGTTGGAGGACAGTGTAGAGAAAGTGTGACTTGAAGGTTCAAGCAGGCATCACACAGTTAGACAAATTATGCAGAAGAACACTTAGTCATTTCACAGATTTCTCAAAGGAGGAACGAATGGTTGGTGTTCTCCGAGGAGAATTTGAAATAATCTGAGAGTCATTAGATCTTGTGGAGGTGTGAGGGAGATACTGCAGGTATTCCCAAAAGGTGAAAAGCTCAGGAGGGGCAGGCCGTTGATCCAAGTGACAAGGACCATTGGATCTACGCATATATCGTGTATCAGGATTTTGTAGGTTGAAGCCCACAAATTTGGATTCAGGACTTGCAAAATTGCGATTTGCGATTTCCCGACAGTTAAAGGATAGCGTGGGCCACAATGGAGTTAGTGGAGCACAGGTGGCAAGATCCATCAGAGTTTCGTAGCGAGAAGTCCCGAACTCACTGCATTAGAATTCGTGATACCACGAACTCCAAAGTGTTGATGGAGTGAAGCGATGATTGAATAGTCCATTCGCACGTGTGTCGGGTAATCGGCATATAGGAAGTCAGGAGTCAGTAAAGAAAAGTGTTCGATATCAAGAGTAGAAAAATTGCGATCGAGTAAAAGTCCCGATAGGAGAAGTGCGAGGTCAGCATTGACTGAGGTATCGGGTCTCGGTGATCCGAGAGTATAGCGTTCGACCTTTGAGTTCGTGAAGCCCCGAGTTCCAATCCTCCAATAAGTAAAGGGAGGGGAATCGTGAGAAGAGTTTTGTGGGTGTAGATTTCCCAATAGGGAAATAGAAGAACCTTGGTGTTCTTCGGGCCGAGGAAAGAGGAGATCCTGTGAGCAGGCGTGCCTGCGGGTGCGGCTGCATCATTCAAGTACAAGGAAATCATACAAGTGTTACAATATGAGATTGAACAAATTTGTGGAAAGCATCAATGTAACAATTGATGAAACAAGTGGACGAGAATTAAAGAAAGATGAAAATCAATCAATGGAACAAATTTATGAAGAAGAAGAAGAAGGTGAAGAAGAAGTATAAGGGGAAGATGAAGAATATCAGACAGAAGTAGAAGAGAAATTTCAGCAAGTGCCTCCAAAGACATCTATGAAACGAGTACAAAAGAATCATCCTTTAGATCAATTATCGGAAACAAAGATGCAGGAGTTGAGACTAGAAGAATAATAGGTTCACCAAAACAAATTCACCTAGCACTCTCATCTACGATTGAACCAAACAGTTTTGAGGAGGCCAACAAGGATGAATTTTGGAATAAGGCCATGGATCAAGAATTAGGTCAAATAGAGATCAATGGCACTAGGGATTTGGTTCCAAGATTAAAGAATAAGAATGTGATTAGAAAAAAGTGGGTATTCAGAAATAAATTGAAAGAGGATGAACATGTTACAAGGAACAAAGCTAGATTGGTATGTAAAGGATACACACAGGTTGAATGAATTGACTTCAAAGAGACATTTTCCCCAGTTTCCAGAATGGAAGAAACTTGATTTCTTTTAGCTTATGCATGTTCCAAGAATATTAAATTGTATCATATGGACGTGAAATCATATTTTCTGAATGGGGAACTTGAAGAAGAAGTCTACATTGAGCAACCAGAAGGATTTCAGTTCTTAGAGAAAGTAGATTGTGTGTAAATTCAAGAAGGCCTTGTATGGTCTAAAACAAACTCCTAGAGCATGGTACTCTAGACTGGATAAACATCTACAGAAGGAAGGGTTCGGAAAAGGAAGTGCAGACAACAACCTATACATCAAGGTAACTCAAGATAGTATTTTATTAATTGAATTTTATGTTGATGATATTATTTTTGGAAGCAATGATGACAGGTTAAGACAAAAAATTGCAAAGAATATGCAGAATGAATTTGAAATGTCATTACTCGGAGAACTATCCTTCTTTCTGGGTCTTCAGATACATGAAAGAAACCAAGGAATTTTTATTTTTCAAACTAAGTATATCAAAGAAATGCTAAAGAGGTTTAGAATGGAATATTGAAAACTAGTTACCACTCCTATGCAAACCAGTTGAAAGATGAGCAAAGGTGATGACTCAAAGTCTACATACTAGAGAAAATACAGGTCAATGCTTAATATATGTGACAAAATCCATACCAAATGTAATGGAAGAAGTTGGATAGGTGGCACGATTTCAAGCAGCACCAAAGGAATCACATGTATTAGTAGTGAAGAAGATTTTCAGATATCTCAAAGGAACATAAGATTTTGGATTATGGTATCCAAAAGGAAAGGATCTATCACTTATTTCCTACATAGATACAGATTGGTCAGGTTGCATTGATGACTGAGGAAGAACTAGTAGAGTAATGTTCTACTTGGGTGAGTGTTTAGTATCATGGATAAGAAAGAAACAATCATCAATATCCTTATCTACAGCTAAGGAAGAGTATATTGCAATAGTAACATGTTGTACATAGGTTATATGGATGAAACAAACTCTGACAGATATACAGGTTGAGTATGATGAGCCCATTCCAATATATTGTGATAATAAAAGTACCATCAATATCTCAAAGAACCTAGTTATGCACTCCAAGTCGAAGCACATTCCAATCAAGTATCACTTTCTATGGGAACAGGTTGCATAGAAGAATATTAGAGTTGAATATGTGGGCACAAAAAACAAGTGGCAGACATATTTACAAAACCGCTTCCAAGAGAAGCCTTTGAGTATCTGTTATCGCTCTGTAAATTCCTAGAGGTTGTTAGGAAAGAAGAAATCTACGAGAGGTAACTTCATCCAACCATTTTGAAACTGGAATCTATCCCTACCATCTTCAAAGAGGGATCTCTCTGTATGATTTAGATATGTTTTGAACTTAAGATATTAGGCTAGTTAAATAAATAAGATTGAAAAGGTTTGTTGTCTTTGTTGAGTTGGATGAAAGGGATTTACGCATCCATTGGGATATGGGGTCTATGTTATAGAGATGAAAATCTAAACCAAAAAGAAAAGATTATTTTCACAGGGCGGGATAATGGACTCGTTGGATTCTTTTAGAAGTAAAATGATGAAAAGCAGAAAAGATGAGAATATCAATTAAAGTAAAGAAGCAGTTAAGAATTTCTTCACTGTAATATCAGAAGATAAACATTCAGATCTTTCAAAGTCTGAAACAGGGTATACAAAGATAAATCCTACGACATGCGTTACTTTTAAAGATTTAGATTAGAAAACAATATGGCAACTAAGCAAGAAAACATTAAACATATAAAAGAAAACATCACCAATGAATAACACGCAAGAATCCTGTGAAAATGCCTCTTTGTATTAATGGAAGATCTCTTGAAAAAGATTACAGTCTTGTAGCTTGTCGGGTGTAAAGATCAACCCTCAATACTTCAAAGTGTGAACTATTTATAATCAAATTACATACGATCCTGTCATTAAAGATTAGGATGTGGCTAATCTAAATTTAGCTAACTAACTTAACAAGATACAAAAATTTTAGGAAACTGCTTGATGACGTGTTGAACTTCATGCTGATTTCTTGGGGTGAACCGTTGGTGAGGCCTCTTCACAACCTTGTCTGACTGGATAGATGACTAGGCTTGAAAACCTCATCGAATACTCAATCATATTGCAAATCTCTTCCCATCGAAGGTGACTAGGCACGCTGACTTTGAGAAACCTTCGGTATACTTCATCCATCTCTGTGTATTTGGAAAAAGTTGGCTCGATGATGAATATGTACCGGATCTCATGTTGTATGCTGATGTCGAACTGTAAAGCATTTAGGAACTCCTTGCCTATGATACTACCTTGTATTACCGATAATTTTGAGCTATCCTTATCCACAATGGCTAGTTTCTTTTTGTAATCGGCAAGAGTCATTAACTTGTCATTTATAACTCTCATACTAGGAAGGCCTTTCTTTTGCAAAGCTTCAATATTGCTGAAAAATATTTGTACTCCTGCATCCATGGTTTGGACCTTTTCCTGTAGCTGTAGAATTAGTCCTGTCTTGGTCAGGACCCTCTTGACCTCGAGGATGGTCTCTGTCCTATCTTCAATCTTCAACTCCTCTAGCTCTTCTCTAGTTTTGGAAGTTAGAAATTTGATGATCTCAGTAGCTTCTGTGGGCATCTCTCCCAGTTTCGCTCTTATCTTCTCGATGACCTGCTGACTTCTTTGCACCAACTCGTTTTGCTCGAACATGATTTGTATCATTGGCTATATTTCATTCATGGACTTGGTGATGTCCATCCAGACACTTTCTTTGACCTCAGCCAGTGTTTTGCCTGCCACTGTTTTCTTTTGAAGCTATTGCAATTCCTGTTTAATCTTGTCTAAAGTTTTTTTCTCCTTGGTGTAGCTGGTTTGGAAGGAACATTTGAGTTCATGAAGGTTCTCAATCTCCTTTTTAAGCCTGCTAATCTTTGTTTCTTGCAAATTCATGTGTTCCATGGATTTAGTTAGCTCGACTGTTTTCTCCATAGCTGTCAGTGGATTTTCCGAGGGGATTTCTTCTATAGACACTGTGCTCACTCTTGTGTGTGGAAATGCGCTAAGTGGAAGGACCTCCATGGGATTTGACTGCCCCTTCTCTTTTACTAGCTTTTCCAATTCTTCTTTCATTTCTTTCAACTATGCATTATGCTCCATGATGAGCTTGAGCATCTCATCCTTCTCCCCTTCTGTCTCCGCTATTTCCTTTTCCTGTGAATCTTATGTTGGAGGTCAATTGTTTCCTCAAAGATGCTATATCGACATTTTTCTTTTTGATCATCTCTTCGACTTCTTTCACGTTGGAGGGATGATATCCGATCTTGAGGACCAGTTCCTCCAATGTCTTAATCCTGTTATCCTTGGAAAAGGAGGATATTTTTTCTAACTTCAGCCGCGTCTGGACATTATTCAGAGATACTTGTAACTTGGAGGCAGAAGTGGAAACATGTGCCAATGTGGAGAAAACAATTTCTCTAGTTTTCCTTTGCAGATCCATTTGATCAGCTGGATGCACATCTTTAGTCTGAAATTCAAAAATTTCCCTTTTGTAATCGATGATTACCTTCGGGTCTGGAACCTGTGCTTGCAGAAACACTATGTGCATTCTACCCTTCTTAGTATCGAATGCAAACAACAGTCATTGTTTTGCAGTGGATGTTTTCTTCCAGAACTGAGCATACGTGCTTCTAGTCAGCGTCTGATTTTTCTTTTTGATCAGATCATACTTCTCAAAAATACTCAATTTTGGTCCTATTCTTCTCGGCTAGCTGGCTGGTGGAGTATCAGTAGAATTTTTAGGAAACACTGTAGTTGTGATTTGTTTGCTACTTGTACTAAGGAGCGACCGATCAACCACCAAAGTGGTAGTAGATTGCATTCCCTTTTCACCAGCCGTGTTAGGTGCCTAACTAGTTTTTGGCTTCTTGGTATGTAGTTTAAATTCTTTGGATGATACTTCAGTGATGGAAGGTGAAACATCTTGCCTAGGCCTTTTCTCCTTGGGAGCTTGTGGTGTAGTCGTCTATGAGATAGTGACCGAAAGGTCATGTTGTTCTGTCTCAACTAGGGTGTTTGGTTCCCATTCTGTTTGGTTGGTGAATTTTTCTATCTCGGGCCTGGATCAGTGGACGTATGGGATGTTCTTATTCTTAACTCTCATCTCTGAAATTATTCTGTAGGGTTGATAGTGCCATATGAAGCTAGCAGAAAACTTCGTTTCTTTTAGTAGTTTGTCTTCTTCCTCCCCAGTGCCTCGGCTATTGCAAATGAATGATCCTATTTTCCCTTTGATCTTAAGCTATTACTTCTTTTTTAGAGACACAAAATGAATTTCATCTGAATTGATCATCTACCTTATGTACTCCAGGGAAAAAATCCTCACGGGCAGATATTTGGGTAACTTGTATGGGGCAATTCTCACCCATACACTCTGATCTCTGTGTGATCCTGGTACAGGTACCAGTCTCCCATTTTTGCAAGATCCGAGAGGTGTAGGATCCTCTGAATTTCCTCGTTTATTCTAGGTTCAGGTCTGTCGTTGAGCATACTCACCAGTGGGTGGTAGAACTGCTCAATGAACTGCTTGAAACTGAATTCTGTAGAGTTATGTCTGAGCAGCGAAGTCCACGTTGTCACTACCTATGGTCTCCCATCTTTATCCATATTTTTCATTGAAAAGGAAAATTTGTCCACTTGAAAGAAAACAAACAGGTAAGCTAGTATTGAAGAATACCGAAACATGCCTTTTGTGGTGAACTTAATGAATTGTTCATGAATGTTGTCCACCAGGAACGTACTGTATTTGAACTGAGTAGTGGGTCTCTCATAGGTGGAAAAAATGGACATAAATACCAAGATGGGTTCATCCACCCATTGATCCGAAAAGTATCCAAGCAAGGCATATAGTGACGTGATGACCTAGTTTACCTTTAGTGATAACAGGGAGGAAGAATAAGGGGGGTTTTTAGAGGGGAGATGAGTGGATTGTGGGAGGAAAAGCTCAAAAATCTGAGCTCTTTGAGGAAAAGACAACTTCTGGTAGAGCTCCATAATGATTTAGAGGTTGAAAGGTGAGGCAGATTCGGCTCTAGGTATCTGCATCATTTGGTCAATGGTTTCTGGTGTGATGAGGAAAAGAATTTCCCCGGATGAAGACATAATGGATCTTTGTTCAGGGATATAATGGGACTGGAATTTGAGGGCGAATTCGAGAAAATGGTGAATCTGGGGGAAGAGATACAGGGGAAGATTTGACTCCCAGAGCCCAATTTCGTCGCTCTGGTCAAGGAAAACCTCTTTGAGCCATGACTGCAAGTCCACAAAGTCAAATTCAGATCTGGTGTCTTTGATTAAATGGTCTTTATCTGCCAGGGGGATACTGTCGAGGTTGATAAGCGGTAGGATGAAAGGATTTTCCTCGGCTTCTGTCCTCTTTGATTTTTGTGCCATCACTGTAAAAATACCAGCAAATCAAACAGTCGTTAGTGGGGATGATGGTGGGTTAGGATGTTTGACTGAAATGGAGAGAAAATGGGGAAAAATTCTCTGGTGTGACAGGAAAGGTATTTTCTAGTGAGACGACACACTAAGTAATGGAAGAAAGAAGGGAGACGGTGGTTTTGAATGAACGGATATTCGTTGGGTGCGGGGGATAGGTCAACAGGCTAACGGATAAGTTAGCTAGTAATAAATTGCCAACGGATCATTTGGAGTGTGAGATGGCAGGTAATAATGAATGAAGAATATGACCAGACAACATGGCGAGAGCTGATTGGGGAGTGACCTTGGTGAGAGGACCTGTAAAGGGCGGACAAGGGGAAAGGGACTCACAGAGTAATGAGATGTGACCTCTAGGAAAAACATGGACGATGACATCATGGGGTGATGGTGTTAATATTATGGTAGCTGCGGGAGGTATTTACCCCCATGTGTGAACCTGAAGAGAATAGAAGACTTAGGAAAGTAAGGGAAACTCTAATGAGTTGGCTAATAACCCTAGAAGGCTTGTCATCTCAAGAAAAATTTTTATATTAGGCTATTAGCCTCCAAGAGAAGAAGTCGGCCAGAATTAATAATAATATACTGAACAGACACATACCCAGAAGGAGAAGTCGACCCCAACAAACTGGCAGGATTACTATAAATACAGGGTGCCAGTTGTCATTTGTAGCATCTCAGGATTGCATTTTTCCCAGTTGGTGCGCACTGCAGTTGCAGTCTGGTGCACAGGTTTGGAGGAGGGTTGCAACTGTAGCTGTAGCAACAGCTAGTTTTAGTATTGGCTTGGATATCTCTTGGCTAGGGTTTGGAACATCTGATCAGTCTTTTGTGATGCACTATCCTTGGGGATTGATGCGTTGCTCTTTGTTTGGCTATCTAGCCTAGGGTTTGCTTCTGGAGGAATTCTCAGGTCAAGGTTAAGTTGCTCGGAGGGAGGCTTCGGCCTGTGGTTGGGTGACGAGGGTATCGTCAATGGTAAAATGAACACACCATATTCTATATTCTAGCAGGTTATGGGCCCACACCCCTTCAATTAGCCTAAAACGCTGGAAGGAAACATAGCTGCTAGACATTGAGCTCGTTGAGGAACTTCCACTAGGGTTACTAGCAAGAGAAGCTTCCAAAAGCACTACAGCTAGGGTTACCAGCAGAAGCAGTTGTAGAAACCCTAAACCTCTTGTCGAGGCACCTTAAGTGACGAGATTGACCTAATCTCTGGATAGATCAGTGAACCCTAGCCCAGTGTATCTCCTGGTACTCTCAGAAGTCCAAGACGTGAAGTTTGGATTTCTGATCAAATATAGGGTTTGACCAAGTAAAGCAAGCCATAGCGAACTCTATGAAGTCTGAGAACAAGTTAGATGGAGCTTCTAACTTCAGAGCATGGAAGACAAGGATTGACCTCATCCTTGCTAGGAATAAAGTGTTGGACATTGTGAAAGGAAATATCGTGAAGCCAGAGTTTACAGAAGGAGAAGAGAAGGAACCACAAAACGTTGCAGCTATGGAGAAGTTCAAAGATGTTGACATCAATGCCATGAGTATCATAGTGGATTCCATAAAATACCACTTGATACCCTACATCTCCCATCTTGACTCATCAAAGAAGATGTATGATGCCCTAACAAATCTCTTCTCAGTTAGAAACATTGGACAAGTTATGAGTCTGAAGAATGAGCTCTGTGACATGAAGATGAATAATGACGACAGCATAACATCATACTTTGTAAGGATCTCCCAGCTAAGATATCAACTACAATCTATTGAAGAGATCACTTCAGAAAAGGAATTGGTGAACATAGTACTCAATGGTCTTCCCAAGGCATGGGATGCATTTGCCGCAAGCATGAACACAAGGAAGGAGTACCCGACATTTGAAGAACTTTGGACTTGCTGTGCTCAAGAATAATCAAGGATCAATGCAAAAGAGAAACCTCAAAATAAGTAGGATGATCAAGCCTTCACAGCAAGATTCAAGAACTTCAGAAACAAAAGGAAGTTTGGTTCAAGGAGGAAGCCAAATCAAGAGAAAGACATTTCAGAAATACAATTCTTCAACTGTCAGAAGTACGGTCACTACAGGAATCAGTGTCCCGAGCTAAACAAAAGGAAGGAGAAACACGAAGCATCGATTGCCGAAGAAAAGGAACCTGCAAAGAAGACTAAGAAAGATGGAAGAGACTTCTTCTACTAAAAGGTAACAACACTCTTCTTATTTTCTTGTGCATATCTTGCTTGCATCATCTTTGTACATATATTGTATATCTATCTCTTGGAAGACAATGTGTTCCAAGAAGAACTATACCTATGGAAGAACAACAAGATAAGAATGAATATCATTAGATATTACACATGAAAGAAGGAAAYATATCATGTGAAAGATACTACAATCAGAAGAGACTTGGAAAAAGCAAAGACAGAAAGAAGTCAACAATCGAGAGGAAACTAGAAAAAGAATTATGACATTCTGTAGAAGACAACAAGACAGAAGCGTGGACTCTATCATATATTGCAAAAGACAATAAGGATACAAATGGAAGCATGGACTCTATCATACGGAGGGAGCCGATTATATGCACTCTTACATGAAGCAAAGATTAGGAGGGAGCTAATCCTATGATCCATTGAAGATGACGAAATGTATATATCCATGGCAGCAGCCATGAAAAAGACAATACATGTTCAGCTCAACCGCAGAAGAAGACCTCTTCAAAGAGAAGCCTTAAAGTATTCCTGGTTGTCCATCCAGATCCGTGAACCAATGATGAAGGTAAGAAGTGGAATCTCTAGAACATGGAATCTACAAGAAACTCCATGGACCCAAGAGATAATGAAAAACATGAAGAAGAAAGGGATAATGAAAAACATGAATATTCCAAGAAAGAAAGAAGAATCAAAACAACCATTCATTCTATCAAGAATCACAAGATTACCAGCCTGATATGAACTCACTAAAAGAAATCAAGCAGAAGAACTGAAAGTCGTGATGAAAAACAATGTACGAAAGACTTATGAATGAAAGCATTGTAAAATCCAGAACCAAAGGTTCTCTCAGATGGAGGGAGGATACTATGATGATTGATTGTTCTAGTACACAATACTTATCTCTATATAAGTCATTATATTATCCACAACATCCATGAGTCAGAATTCTACATCAGATGAATGCAAAGAATGTTCTCCAGAAGAAATTGAGTAAAGCGCGCATGCAGAGCAATCTCAAGACTTTGAGGCATACCAAAAAGATACTCCTGTATGCAGATAAGAAGAAGACAACTTGGTGGAGAACCTCCATTGCACAAAAGAAGAGTGGTGAAGATTTCCTATAACATCAAGATGACTACTCAGAAGATTAGATCTCATGATGACAGAGGAAGTGCCACACGGATATGTTCCAGTTCTCCAACTATGCCATACTCTACTATTCAAATCTACATGAAGCCTTCACAGTGTTGCAGACTACAATACAAGCATTACATTATTCATGATAAAGTCCAGAAGGGAGAAAATGATTTCTCCAATACATATCTCCACAGATGAGCAGATAAGCATACATTTTGGTAAAAGCCTATATTCAAGATGAAAGGACTTGCATACTCAAGCCAGAGCTTGTGGAAATAACTCTATTAATCGGAAGAGAAGACTATCCAAACTAGAAGAAGGTATGCAAACATTTATTTTTGTGATTGAAATAACTCTCCAGTTAGGAGGGAGCATTTATCTTTGTAAAAGTCTAGATTGGACAGATGTTTTCCTGTTCGGAAAGTGGATAGAGATTTCTGACGGATAGTGGCTTCCCATTGTAGTTAACATGGGAGGCAGACTGATTGTTGATGTATCATAGACTATGACTTCCCATTTATGGGGAGTGGTCTAGGACAGTCATTCTTCTTGGCAGTCACTTTGAGTAGTGGTCAAGTAGAATGGTTTGCCTCACCAAGTAGTCATTCTTTCAAAGTTCATAGTTGTGAGCAGTTTCGAAGAATCGTCCATTTGGAGGTTGATGCAGGACAGACATTCCTCGAGGGTAGACTCATTCTTTCCAGGTTACACTTTTTTAGTGTCGGAGGAATGGCCCAGGGTGGGGAATGGTACAGACAGTTACTCCTCAAGGGCGGACTCATTCTCTCTAGGATACACCTTGTTTGGTGTCGGAGGAATGGCACAGGGTGGGGAGTAGTCCAGGCTCAGCAATCAGGGATAATTATTCCTCAAGGGAAGACTCATTCGCTCCAGCTTACACCTTGTTTGGTGTCGAAGGAATGGCCCAGGGTGGGGAATAGTCCAGGACAGTCATTCCTTAGGGCAGACTCATTCCCTCTAGGTTACACTTTGTTTAGTGTCGGAGGAATGGCCCAGGGTAAGGAATGGTCCAAGCATTTCTCGAGGGCAGACACATTCTCTGCAGGTTACACTTTGTTTAGTGTAGGAAGAATGGCCCAGGGTGGGAAATGGTCCAAGTTTAGAAATCAAAAACAATCCTTCTTCCTTGGTTGAGAAGAATGGGGTAGATAGCCCATTATTGATATTCTATGTTGAGGGCAGACATTCTTTCAGATCTCACAGATGTGAATGAAAGATTGGCCCAGATTATTATTATTGATGTTATATATTGAGGGCAGACATTCTTTCAGATCTCACAGACGTGAGTGAAAGATTGGCCCAGATGATCATTGTTGATATTCTATATTGAGGGCAGACACTCTTTCAGATCTCATAGACGTGAGTGAAAGATTGGCCCAGTTGATTCAGTTTTTATGATAACATTGTTTCTATGTAGATGAAGACTACTGTGGTGGTAGACGTTCTTTCAGATCTCACAGATGTGAGTGAAAGATTGTCCCAGATGATACAGTTGTTATCATAACATTGTTTCTATGCAGGATGCTCTCAGATGTTTGTTATGAAGACTATATGATAGTAGATGAGGACTACTGTAGTGAATGTGTCTCACTGCTCGCAACTATACATTGTTGATCAAGTACTTGTGTGTTACTTGATGTGGTAGTTAACCACTGGATTTTAGTTGTGTACTACTATGAATAGACACAAGTGTGTTCTATCCTTGTTCTAATTTCCTTGAAGACTATCAACAGATTATTGGAGATGATCATTTAGATGAATGATGAACAAAGATTTTCCATATGGAAAACAGTTCTGATCTTTTACTCCTCCTGTATCACTCCATGGTGAGAGTGACTTATCCAACATCATATCTAACTACTCAGATGAAGTATGGTTTCGAGAGATGATGTAGCTGATGGTGATGGTGATGCTAATGACCTAGTCATGAAATAGTCTAGATGACTATATTGATGATACTGGGTAAATGGTATGTTTTGTGCTGAAGTCCATTACCTGTAAATACCTCTCTAGCTAGGAGGGAGTGTTAATATTATGGTAGCTGCGGGAGGTATTTACCCCCATGTGTGAACCTGACAAGTATAGAAGACTCCAGAAAGTAAGAGAAACCCTAATGAGTTGGCTAATAACCCTAGAAGCCTTGTCGGCTCAAGAGGAAAATTTATATTAGGTTATTAGCCTCCAAGAGAAGAAGTCAGCCAGAATTAATAATAATATACTGAACAGACACATACCCAAAAGGAGAAGTCGGCCCCAACAAACTGGCAGGATTACTATAAATATAGGGTGCCAGTTCTCATTTGTAGCATCTCAAGACTATAGTTTTCCCAGTTGGTGCGCACTACAGTTGCAGTCTGGTGCGCAGGTTTGGAGGAGGGTTGCAGCTGTAGCTGCAACAACATCTAGTTTCAGTATTGGCTTGGATATCTCTTTTCTAGGGTTTGGAACATCTGATCAGTCTTTTGTGATGCACTATACTTGGGGATTGATGCGCTACTCTTTGTTTGGTTATCTAGCCTAGGGTTTGCTTCCGGAGGAATTCTCAGGTCAAGGTTAAGGTGCTCAGAGGGAGGCTTCGACCTGTGGTTGGGTGACGAGGGTATCGTCAATGGTAAAATGAGCACACCATATTCTATATTCTAACAGATGGGGCATATCAGAAATGATAGGCAGTGGAAGTCTAAACCAATGAATTTATACCACGTAGAGGAAAAGGGTCCACCAGAGAAATATTCCATTCTGGACCCCCACCCTTCCTTTAAAGATAGATCAATTGGGGGGGTCCAAAAAAAACCATGAGCCATTGATCTTATCACTTTCTTTTCAACCGTAGATCTGTGCGTGATAGTTAACCAACATTCCATACCCCCCCCGCCCCCACCATTAAAGACAGAATGGTCGGGGGGGGTCCGAAATCCAATCTGAGTCGTGGATTTGAGCACACACACTTGACTTGTTTGTATATGCGCCTTTGTTATTTCAGATTTTGGACCCCCTCCCCCCACTGTTAAAGGTAGAACAGTCTGGGGGGTCTGGAAAAACCTATCAACTGTAGATCTGGGTGCCCACTCTCAGGCCATTCATCTATGCGATGTTATTAACTGTGAGCACGAAGGCATATGTGCTCTGAAAAAACTTAGGATAAATGCATATTGTGGGTTTTTCCCAAGCTTTTCCATGTTTTTATCACCAAGGGGTTAGACATCAAACCTTTTAAACCTCAAAGACATGATTCAACGTTGATCATCATGCTAGTTTTATTGAGACAAACCAAAATTTCCTATGTTCTAACCTAATTACCTATGACAATTAGTCCAGATTAAACTGTTGGACTAAGGAATTACTCTATCCTGGGGTTATCTGACCAAGATTAGGTAGTTT
The DNA here is from genome assembly GCA_009831015.1 of Picea engelmannii. NCBI lineage: Eukaryota > Viridiplantae > Streptophyta > Pinopsida > Pinales > Pinaceae > Picea > Picea engelmannii. The sequence goes on along the minus strand of ML776578.1, from coordinate 1,167,665 downwards.
AGTCAGATTTATTCACTAACTAACCTAAATCACTTGGCTAATATTAAATAGTTTAGCCAAGCTTATTCACTACTCGTATCAACATCAATTTAAATAATTTTGGCCATGCTTGAACGGTATGGACCAAATGATTGTTATTGCATGGGGCTCTATTGAATTTCTTTTATGCCCTCTTTTATTTATTTATTTCTTTTCTTTTCTTTTCTTTTTCTTTTCTTTATTTTTCTTTTCTTTTATCAAATTATTTGCAGAATGGACAATCATTTGACAAACAAAAACACTTAAAGGAATAACATTTTAGTCACTAGTTGATCCTATAAATTATAGGGCTATAACAACGGCTCCACCTGGGGATGGTACTCTCCTTGTGAAGTGCCAAGAATCATGATTCCTTATGTTCTGAAGCTTTCTCCATAGTTGCCTTTGTTGCTTGATTGGTTTTATTTTTGAAAAACTGGAAGACAATGCTCAAAGGCTTAGGGACTTCTCTGCAGGCTTCAACCATCTGATTAGATTTATTTCACTCAAAAACTTGTAAACAAAATTAAAATGGTTTGTACAATGGAAAAGTGTGTCTGTAGGTCCCTATTGAGGAGGTGAATAGTGCTTCAGCATTCTGCCATTTACAGGTCCTCCCAGGAGATTTTTCCCATCACTGTTGTTGAGAAAGAAGGCATTATTTCCTCTAAATGCTTGAATCATGTAAGGTCCCTTCCATAGACTATCAAATTTTCCATGCTTCCCCTTATCTTAATTTTGGGCATCCCATCTCAGAACCAAGTCATCTAGCTCAAATTCATCCTCTTTAGTTCTTTTGTCAAAGATATTTTTAATACTTTCTTAGACAACCTGATTTTTGTTGTATAGTTCTTCTCTGGACTGCTACAGTTGGATCATCTGGTTTATGCTTCTTTGGAAGTCGTTTGGCTCGGCTTGCATTTCTTGCAGCAATTTCATGACAAGAACTCCTAAGGAAGTGGGGAAAATTTCTGCAGTGCCATAGACTAGCTGATATGGTGACATACCAATTGACCCCTTGGTGGTCAGTCTGTCAGCCCATAGTGCGAAAACTAGCTTGCTATGCCATGATTTTTTGTTTTCTTGCAAATTCTTCTTAATAATGTTCACCAGGGTCTTATTTGATGACTCCGCCAACCCATTTCCCTGAGGGTAATAAGCTGTGGAATAACCCAAACCAATATGGTACTGGTTGCATAAATCTATGAGCTTCTTAGATCGGAAAGTGGCTGCATTGTCAGTTATAATCTTTCTGGGACATCCAGAACGAGACAAGATATTATTTTCAAGAAATTTAATAATGACAGAATCATTAGCTTGCCTGCTTGGTACAGCTTCAATCCATTTTGTGAAATAATCCATAGCAGTAAGAATCCACCTGTGTTGGCCAGAAGAAGGAGGATGTATTTCTCCGATGAAGTCTAATCCCCATTGCTGGAAAGGAGATTCAATAGAGATTGGTTTAAGGGGAAAAGGAAGAATCTTATTTTTTCCCTCGAACACCTAGCATTTATGACATGAAGTCACTCTCTGATGCACATCTGCAAATAGTGTAGGCCAATAGAACCCAACTCTGAGAATTTTATTAGCTGTGGTCTTCCAGCTCAGATGACCACCATAGTCTCCTGCATGAAAATCCTGCAATACTTTGTTAACTTCATCCTTCAATAGACAATTTAACAAAATACCTCCAGGATCCTTCCAATATAGATTGCCTTCTAGAATGCAGAATTTTAATGCCTTCAATTTCAAAAACCTAGCTTTAATTTTGGTCAGACCAGGGAGAAATTGTAAGTTATGTAAAAAAAATATCAGGTCTGCGTACCATGGAGAGTTTAGAAATGCCTCTTTCGCGCTTGGAGTCACGTGCTCACCATATTCATCTATTGTAGCTAAGAAATTAATGTCAAGAGCATGGAAATTGGATTCAGCCATTAACTTTGCTAGACCTTGACCTTTAATCAATTTAGTAGGCTTAATCTCTATGTCGTACTCCAGAATGATAGCAATCCATTTTCCTCTTCGAAAGTCTGAATTTTCTTGAGTTAAAGTGTCTTTTACTACTGCGTTCAAAACATACACGATGGTATGGGAATGGAGAATATATACTTTAAAATATTTTATGGATTTCACCAGGGAAAAAGCTTGTTTCTCCATTATTTTATAATTCAAAGAAACATCTCTTAAATCTTTACTGAAAAAGGCTATGGGTTTTTCATAGCCTTTGCTATTTTTCTGTAGTAATACTGCTACAATGGTATGTTCAGAAGCGAAAGAAAAAAGATAAAAATCTTTGGTGAAGTCAGGATTGATCAAGACTGGAGCTTGTGTAAATGCACGTTTGACTTGTTCAAAAGACTGCTTGGACTCAGTGTCCCATTTTTTTTTTGTGTCCCTTTTTAACATGTTTGTGATGTTCCTGAGAAGCTCGGCTAGGTTGGGTATGAATCTTCTCAGAAAGTTTAGTTTTCCAATGAAAGACTGCAACTCTTTGATATTTCTTGGGTGTTCTAATTTCTGAATGGCCTCGATTTTGCTGGGGTCTATCTTAATTCCATCCTTAGAGATTATGTGCCCTAGAAGTTTACCTTCCTCTAATCCGAAAATACTTTTCTTAAGATTCAAAGAAATCCCAAATTTCTTTCATTTCTCAAACACTCGTCTGAGATGTCGTAAATGTTAATCATCGGATTGGGAAAAAACAGTTACGTCGTCCAAATAAATGACAATAAATTTGCCAAGTTCTTCCACAAAAGCAATGTCCATCGCTCTGTGGAAAGTGGTCCCAGCATTCATCAACCTGAAAGGCATTTTCACATACATGAAAGTACCCCATGGTGTTGTGAAAGTTGTTTTCTCTTGGTCATCTGGGTGAACGAGGACCTGGTTATAGCCTGAGAACCCATATAGTAAGGAGATTCAGCTGGATCCAACTACCTTTTGTAATATATGGTCCATTTTTGGCAAGGGGTAGTTGTCCTTTAAAGAAACTTTGTTCAGGTTTCAGAAATCAATGAAAATCATGATTTCCCCAGACTTATTTTGGGTTGGCACCAGATTTGAAACCCATTTGGAAAATTGTAAGGGAACTATTATTTCTGCATCATACATCTTTGTAATTTCCTTTTCTATCCGGTGAAGTAACTTGGGATTGATTCTCCTAAGTTTCTGCCTCAAAGGTTTTTGATCTTCTTTTATCGGGATCCTATGTTGTATGATGCTTGGGTCATAAGACTTTAAATCTTCATAACCCCAAGCAAACGCGTCCGCATATTCCTTGAAAAGTTGGATGTATTTGAGTTTCTTCTCAGGAGGTAAGGATTTAGAAAGTTTTACTATCCTGGGCTTCTCTTCTGTTCCTATGTTAACATCTTCAACCTCTTTACCACTAGCATCAATTTTTGGTTTTTTATCTACATCATTAAAATCAAAAAGGTCTTCTAAAGGAACTAAACCCATAGGCAAAACATTACCTTTTAAATTCAAAACATAAGATTCTAACACATATTCACCTAACTCTCATGAATCTATCTTGTTCACACTATGATTTCCAAAATTAGATCTATTTACATTTTCATCCTCGTTTTCTAGGTCTATGTCTGTACACTCGAAATCATTTTTACATTGTAGAAAATCTTCAATTTGGTCATCGTTCCCAAATACCTGCCAGTATATGATGTTATTGGGGAAAATTGGTCTGCACTTCACCTCCACTTTGTAGGGGCGAGTGAAACGAAAAGGCATTTGCACCTAGATGCTGACGTAGCTAACCCATCTGATAAAATATTCTGTCCCTTAGGCATAACCTGTAAATCAACTTCAGTGAAACATTTAAGGGCATCCAAAACAACATTCCTGTAAGCTCTGAGATGGGGATGTTTTGTTGCATACTCACCTTTGATTTGCTTGATAATTAATTTGGAATCGCCTCTTACCATGATTTGTTTTGCACCAACTTTCTTTAGAAGTTTTAGACCGAGCATCAAAGCTTCATACTCAACAATATTGTTAGTGCGTTGAAAATTTAATTTGTAAGAATGGTTTTCCGACTACCTGGATTTTTGATTGTGCAACCAAACTCCTGCTCTATCTCCTTCTTTGCTTACAGCTCCATCGAAGTCCATGCTCCATAAATCTACTGGCAATTCTTCACTTATCACATTTTTATTTCTTTCTGCCTCAGTGATTTCTTGGCCTTCATTCAGATCGAATGTATCTTCTTCCAGCTGAGCGATTTGTTCTCCCGTATCGCCGTCATTATATAGGATAAAGGAATCTAGGTCAGAATGTGCAGAGTACAGGGGATAGTTATGTGGCTTTTCTTGGCTGCTGACCATATACTTCATCAACGTCTCTCTATATAGTCTTCTCTGTTGCCCAAACACTGGGATGGTGGCATATGACATATCTAACTGCAAAGTACCTTTCAATTTGGTGCCCCAAGACCTAGAGAAAAACATACCATATTTATGGGGAATGTCTACGACCACAACATCCATAACCATTCTTTTTGCTGAAATCTGAACTAGAGTGATACATAAGTCCTTGATCAATCTGATACATCTAACTTTGCTGGAGTCAAAAGAGTGTAAGTCCTTATAAGGTCTGGTGACCTCAAGTCCCAGTTTTTCCATCACTACTTTAGGCATCAAGTTGTGGGAAGCAACTAAATATAACATAGCATTATGCAGAATCGGGTCATGTATATTAAGGATGATGTAAAACGGAGCAACAATTCCATTGTCAGTTTGACCATCAACTTCAGGGCCAAACAGGAGTTTGGGTTGATCATCGGTAAGATTTAAAGTGTTTGAATGATTCGCCGATCCAACAGTTAAGGATTTTGTGCCTATATTAGGGTCAATGCCTAGTGATTTGATCACATGTGATCAATAAGCGTCCTTACTCATCAACTCGGAAGGGGGAATTGAAATTTTCACTTTATCTAATTCCCCTTCGAGGATGAAAGGAGTAGGTTCTCTGCTTTGGCTCTGCAACTCTAATTTGTCCACCATAGTCTTCTCGGTAGAAGTATTTGGTGAATTGGTCGATGAAACCTCAGTCTATGATGATATTTTTAGAATAGTAAGGTTTATTTTTTCTAGAACCTTCACATTACCTTTCTCAGGAATATTCTCGGTAGAAGGCTCAGGGGCTCTCTTCGTTTCGACTATCTTCTTTGTTTCAATTATCTTTTTTGGTGAAATTATGTATGTCTTTTTACTTCACAGATTGTATTGCCAATGTACCTCCATAATATTATTTTCAAATGCTTGATGTTTGGTATCATCAACTTCTTCACTTACCCTTGTTTGGGAGAGAAGAAAAAGTTCTTGCTCTTCCTGGGTGAGAAAAGTAGCTTCGTTATCATGAATGCCCATGAGGTTTATGTGAGTATCCTCTAGTTCTTCAATTACTTCTTCTCCTTCATCGGCATAATTTTCTTGTAGGGGTGGTCTGATATATTGATCAGGACCCCTCTGTTCTCTTTGATCCATAGGATCTCTCTGCCAGATTTGAGGAGGGTTTCTTCTAAAGTTAGGATTCCAAATTTGAGGAGTTGGTTGGTTTTCTCTAGGAGGGTTTCTTTCATATACAGTGAGTCTCTCCATCATCCCTTCCATTGATCTAGCTAAGGAATCCAATTTTTCATCAAAAGAAGATGTGGAAGGTTATTCTTTAATCATGACTCTCCTCTCAGTCCTCTGCCGTGCCCTTTTAGCCAACATGTTGGCCTCCACACTTATTGCACTTTTTTGCATATCTTCCAGGGTGGTGGAGTTTTTTTCCCTTAAATGATATGACATATTAGCGTCAAAACCATCAGGGAATTTTATCATTGCTAAACCTTTTCGAGGGTTAATATCGGTTGGAATTGCGTTTTACAAATTATTGAAATGAGTGCAGCAATCTTGAACGGTCTCACCTTGATTCCTTCTGATTCTTTCATATTCTGACAAGATTTGGAGAGGATTTTTCTTTACCTCCCATCTATCTAGAAAACTTCTTTGAAACACTGTAAGGTCGATCACTGAGGCAACACGTAAACCCTTGTACCATTTCTTAACATCATTGGTCAAACTCTGCGCAAACAATCTCATTTGAACGTCAACCTCATCTACTTCCTGCAGATCAAAATAGTCATTCATTTTATCAACGTGTTGTTGTACGCCCAAGGGCCTTGTTCCATCAAACTATGGAAGTCTTGTTTGATAATCCTAGGGCATAGCATGAAGAGGTATGGCCAACACCAAGGGAACATATCTTGCTACCATGATAGGTGGAGGGGGTGGGACAACAACCTGGATGATAGGTGTGGTAATGATAGAAGACGAGGAGGAGGAGGGGCTTACTTCCACGTAGTGAGAGGTTTGAGGGTTCATAGTGGGAGATAGTATTTCAGGGGTCCAAGGTTGCAAGGTTTTTAGATCTAAAATGATTTCAGTCACAAAGCTGTCAGATTTTGTTCTAAACAGGCTTTGTTCAAAAATGATTTCAAAGTTAAGATCTTGAAGGGTAACATGTTCCTCTGAAGGGAAGGGGACGTCTGAAAGGGACTATGACTTCCTGAAACTTCTAAGACAATATTCTTTTTGAGTAACTATTCTGGATTATCAGTTGCTATTGTAGGTTCTGGGTCTGGCTGAGATCGAGTATAAGTTCTTTTAGGAGCCAGATTTCCTTTTTTAATTATATATATATATATATATATATTTAGTTTTATGAGTCCAAAAAATAATATGTACAAGCTTTAACAACCTCTAAACATTGTTGATTTTTCAGATTGATAATTTTTTTAGAAACAAAGCTTTCTTCTAAGGGAAAGAAAACGTGAGGTTGAAAAGTTCATCCCTAGTATGGTCGCCACTATTTTATTGCTATGTAAATTCCTAGAGGTTGTTAGGAAAGAATAAATCTATGAGAGGTAACTTCATCCAACCACTTCGAAACTGGAATCTAGCCCTACCAGCTTTAGAGAGGGATCTCTCTGTATGATTTAGATATGTTTTGAACTTAAGATATTAGGCTAGTTAAATAAATAAGATTGAAAAGGTTTGTTGTTTTTGTTGAGTTGGTTGAAAGGGATTTATGCATCCATTGGGCTATGGGGTCTGTGTTATAGAAATGAAAATCTAAACCAGAAACAAAAGATTCTTTTCACAGGGCAGGATAATGTACTCGTTGGATTCTTTTAGCAGTAAAATGATGAAAAGAAGAAAAGTTGAGAATATCAATTAAAGTAAATAAGCAGTTAAGAATTTCTTCACTGTAATATCATAAGATAAACATTAAGATCTTTCAAAGTTTGAAACAGGGTATACAAAGATAAATCCTCTGACATGCATTACTTTTAAAGATTTAGATTAGAAAACAATATGACAACTGAGCAAGAAAACATTCAACATAGAAAAGAAAACATCACCAATGAATAACATGTGAGAATCCTGTGAAAATGCCTCTTTGTATTAATGGAAGATCTCTTGAAAAAGATTAGAGTCTTGTAGCTTGCCGAGCGTAAAGATCAACCCTCAATACTTCAAAGTTTGAAGTATTTATAATCAAATTACATACAATCATTTCATTAAATGCCAGGACGTGGATAATCTAAATTTAGCTAACTGACTTAACAAGATACAAAATTTTTAGGAAACTGCTTTATGACATGTTGAACTTCATGTTGATTTCTTGGGGTGATCTGTTGTTGAGGCCTTTGCAAGACCTCATATGATTGAATAACTGACTAGGCTTGGACACCTCATCAACTACTTGATCAGATTGCATTGCTCTTCCCATCGAAGGTGACTGGGCACACTGACTTTGAGCAACCTTTGGTATACTTCATCCATCTTTGTGTATATGGGAAACGTTGGCTTGATGATGAATATGTACCAGATCTCATGCTGTATTCTGATGTTGAACTGTAAAGTGTCTAGGAATGCCTTGCCCATGATAATGCCTTGTATTCCTGATAATTTTGAGCTATCCTTAGCCATAGTGGCTAGTTTCTTTTTGTAATCGGCAAGCGTCATTAACTTGTCATTTATAACTCTCATACCAGGAAGGCCTTTCTTCTGCAGAGCTTTGATCTTGCTGAAAAATCTTTGTACTCCTGCATCCATGGTATGGACCTTTTCCTCCAGCTGTAGAATCAATCCTCTCTTGGTCAGGACCCTCTTGACCTTGAGGATGGTCTCTGTCCTATCTTCAATCTTAAACTCCTCTAGCTCTTCTCTGGTTTTGGAATTTAGAAATTTGATGATCTTAGTAGCTTCTCTGGGTATCTCTCCCAGTTCCGCTCTTATCTTCTCGATGGCCTACTGACTTCTTTGCACCAACTCATTTTTCTCGAACATGATTTGTATCATTGGCCATATTTCATCCATGGACTTTCTGATGTCCATCCAGACACTTTCTTTGACCTCAGCCAGTGTTTTTCCCGCCACTGTTTTCTTTTGAAGCTGTTGCAATTCTTGTTTAAGCTTGTTTGAATTTTGTTTCTCCCTGGTGTAGTTGGTTTGGAAGGAAGATTTGATTTCCTAAAGGTTCTCAATCTCCTTTTTAACCCTGATAAGATCTGTTTCTTGCAAATTCATGTGTTCCATGGATTTAACCAGCTCGACTATTTTCTCCATAGCCATCGGTGGAATTCTCGAGGGGATTTCTACTACAGACGTTGTCCTCACTCCTGTGAGTGAAACTGTGCTCAGTGGAATGACCTCCATGAGCTTTGACTACTCTGTCTCTTTTACTAGCGTTTCCAATTCTGCTTCTATTTCTTTCAACTCTGCATTCTGCTCCATGATGAGCTTGAGCATATCATCCTTCTCCCCTTTTGTCTCTGCAATTTCCTTTGCCTATGAATCTTCTGTTGGAGGCAATTTCAATTGTTTCCTCAGAGATGCTATATCGACATTTTTCTTTTTGAGCATCTCCTCAACTGCTTTCACATTTGAGGGATCATATCCGATCTTGGGGACCAGTTCCTCCAATGTCTTAATCCTATTATCCTTGGAAAAGGAGGATATTTTTTCTAACTTCAGCTACGTCTGGACATTATTCAAAGATACTTGTAACTTGGAGGCAACAGTGGAAGCATGTGCCAATGTGGAGAAAATGATTTCTCCAGTTTTCCTGTGCAGATCCATTTGATCAGCTGGATGCACATCTTTAGTCTGAAATTCGAAAGTTTCCCTTTTGTAATCGGTGATTACCTTCGTGTCTGGCACCTGTGCTTGCAGAAACACCATGTGAATTCTACCCTTCTTAGTGTCGAATGCAGACAACAGTCGGTGTTGTGTAGTGGATGTTTTCTTCTAGAACTGAGCATACATGCTACTAGTCAGTGTCTGATTTTTCTTTTTGATCAAATCATACTTCTCAAAGATACTCAATTTCAGTCCTATTTTGCTAGGCTGACTAGCTGGTGGAGTATCTGTAGACTTTTTAGGCAACACTGTAGTCATGATTTGTTTGCTACTTGTACTAAGGAGCGACCGATCAAACACCAAAGTGGTAGTAGATTGCATGCCCTTTTCACCAGCTATGTCGGGTGCCTGACTGGTTTTTGTCCTCTTCGTATGTAGTTGAAATTCTTCGGATGATACATCAGTGATGGAAGGTGAAAAATCTTGCCTAGGCCTTTCCTCCTTGGGAGAATGCGGTGTAGTCATTTGTGAGACAGTGACCTAAAGGTCCCGCTGTTCTGTCTCAACCAGAGTGTTTGGTTCCCATTCTGTCTGGTTGGAAAATTTTTCTATCTTGGGCTTGGATGAGTGGATGTATGGGATGTTCTTATTCTTAAATCTCATCTCTAAAATTATTCCATAGGGGTCATAGTGCCATATGAAGCTAGAAAAAAAATTCATTTCTTTTAGCAGTCTCTCTACTTCCTCCCTGGCACATCGACTATTACAAATGAATGATCCTATTTTCCCTTTGATCCTAAGTTGTTGCTTCTTTTTCAGAGACACAAAATGAATGTCGTCTGAATTGATCATCTACCTTATGTACTTTAGGGAAAAAATCCTCACAGGCAGATATTTGGGTAACTTGTATGGGGCCAATTCACACCCATACACTCTGATCTCTGTGTGATCTTAGTATAGGTACCGATCTCCCATTTTTGCAAGATCTGAGAGGTGTAGGATCCTCTGAATTTCCTCGTTTATTCTAGGTTCAGGTTTTCCGTTGAGCATACTCACTACTAGGTGGTAGAACTGCTCAATGAATTACCTAAAACTGAATTCTATAGAGTTATGTCTGAGCAACGAAGTCCATGTTGTCATTGCCTGTGTTCTCCCATGTTTATCCATCTTTTGCATTGAAAAGGAAAATTTGTCTGCTTGAAAGAAAACGAACAGGTAAGCCCTTATTGAAGAATACCAGAACATGCCTTCTGTGGCAAAGTTAATAAATTTTTCATGAATGTTGTCTGCCAGGAATGTACTATAGTCGAACTGAGTAGTGGGTCTCTCATTGGTGGAAAAAATGGACAGAAATCCCAAGATGGGTTCATCCACCCATTGATTTGAAAAGTATCCAAGGAAGGCACATAGTGACATGATGACCTAGTTTCCATTTACTGAGAACAGGGAGGTAGGATAAGGGGGGTTTGTAATGGGGATATGAGTGGATTGTGGGAGGAAAAACTCAAAACTCTGACCTCTTTGGGGAAAAGACAGCTTCTGGTAGAGCTCTGTAATAATTTCAAGGTTGAAAGGTGAGGCGAATTCGGCTCTGGGTATGTGCATCATTTGGTCAATGGTTTCTGGTGTGATGAGGAAAATAATTTCTCTGGACGAAGACATAATGGCCCTTTGTTCAAGGATATAATGGGCCTAGCATTTGAGGGTGAATTTGGGAAAATGGTGAATCTGGGGGAAAGAGATACAGGGGAAGATTTGACTCCTAGAGCCCAATTTCATCGCTCTAGTCAAGGAAAACCTCTTTGATCCATGACTGCAAGTCCATGAAGTCGAAGTCACATCTGGTGTCTGTGATTAAATGGTCTTTGTCCACCAGGGGGATCTTATCAAGGTAGATAGGCAGCGAGAGGAAAGGATTTTCCTCAGCTCCTGTCCTCTTTGATTCTGGCACCATCACTGTAAAAATACCTGCAAATCAAACAGTCATTCATGGGGATAATGGTGGCTTGGGATGTTTGACTGAAACAAAGAGAAAATGGGGAAAAATGCTCTGGTGTGATGGGAAAGGTATTTTCTTGTGAGACGACACAACAAGCAATGGAAGAAAGAAGGGAGATGGTGGTTTTGAATGAACGAATATCTGTTTGGTGCGGGGGATAGGTCAACACGCTAATGGATAAGTTAGCCAGTAATAAATTGCCAATGGGTCATTTGGAGCATGAGGTGGTAGGCAATAATGATTGACGAATACGACCAGACAACGTGGCGGGAGCTGATTGGGGAGTGACCAGGGTGAGAGGACTTGTAAAGGGCGGACAAGGGAAAAGGGACTGACAGAGTAATGAGACGTGACCTCTAGGAAAAACATGGATGATGACATCATGGGGTGATGGGGAATGTCATAAATGATAGGTGGTGGAAGTCTGAATCAATGAATTTATGCCACGTAGAGGAAAATGTCCCACCATAGAAATATTCCATTTTGGACCGCCCCCCCTTCCATTAAAGATAGATCGGTCAGGGGGGTCTGAAAAACACCATGAGCCATTGGTATGAGCGCTTTCTTTTCAACTATAGATCTATGCACAATAGTCGGGGGGGGTCCATAATCCAATCTAGGCCATGGATCTGAGCCTGCACATATGAGCCATCTTTATATGCACCTTTGTTATTTTCGATTCTGGACACCCCCTGCCGTTAAAGGTAGAACAGTTTGGGGGGTCCAAAAAAACCTGCAACTGTAAATCTGGGCACCCACTCTTGGGCCGTTCATCTATGCACTGTGCTTAACTGTCAGTGTGAAGGCATATGTGCTCCAAAAAAACTTAGGATAAGTGCATATTGTGGGTTTCTCCCAAGATTTTCCATGTTTTTATCACCAAGGGGTTAGACATCAAACCTTTTAAACCTTAAAGACATGATTCAACATTGATCATTGTGCTATTTTTATCGATACAAAGAAAACTATCCTATGTTCTAAACTAACTACCTATGGCAATTAGTCTAGATTAAACTGTTGGACTAAGGAATTACTCTATCCTGGGGTTATCTAACCAAGATTAGGTAGTCTGGTCAGATTTATTCACTAACTAACTGTTGTTGGGTATTCTACCCTACGGACTAATAAGCTAGGGCTCTAAACTTATACGCAGATCATGACCCTCAAGACTTAACTTTTAACCTTCTACCCAAATCTGAAACCCCGATTTTCACATGCACACAAAAGAAGAATGA